>LPNX010768234.1:359359-431395 GCA_001517045.1 Pseudotsuga menziesii
TCAATGGGGTTCATGGAATGATTGTTTGTAATGCACCGAATGTAATAAATTGTTATTATTCTTTTGAATATTTTATTTTTAAATATTTTTTATAAGAAAGTCAAAAATTAATGTAATGGATTATTCTTATTTATTAATTATTTATTAGTTCTCACACCTTTTTAATCCTTGTGCTTATTTACCACCTGCTTGATTAGATTAGGAAAATTAAAACATATGCCAATGCTTTGAATTTTTACAATTTTTTGAACTTAGATGGGGTTCATGGAATGATTGTTTGTAATGCACCGAATGTAATAAATTGTTATTATTCTTTTGAATATTTTATTTTTAAATATTTTTTATAAGAAAGTCAAAAACTAATGTAATGGATTATTCTTATTTATTAATTATTTATTAGTTCTCACACTTTTTTAATCCTTGTGCTTATTTACCACCTGCTTGATTAGATTAGGAAAATTAAAACATATGCCAATGCTTTGAATTTTTACAATTTTTTGAACTTCCATGGGGTTCATGGAATGATTGTTTGTAATGCACCGAATGTAATAAATTGCTATTATTCTTTTGAATATTTTATTTTTAAATATTTTTTATAAGAAAGTCAAAAATTAATGTAATGGATTATTCTTATTTATTAATTATTTATTAGTTCTCACACTTTTTTAATCCTTGTGCTTATTTACCACCTGCTTGATTAGATTAGGAAAATTAAAACATATGCCAATGCTTTGAATTTTTACAATTTTTTGAACTTCCATGGGGTTCATGGAATGATTGTTTGTAATGCACCGAATGTAATAAATTGCTATTATTCTTTTGAATATTTTATTTTTAAATATTTTTTATAAGAAAGTCAAAAATTAATGTAATGGATTATTCTTATTTATTAATTATTTATTAGTTCTCACACTTTTTTAATCCTTGTGCTTATTTACCACCTGCTTGATTAGATTAGGAAAATTAAAACATATGCCAATGCTTTGAATTTTTACAATTTTTTGAACTTCTATGGGGTTCATGGAATGATTGTTTGTAATACACCGAATGTAATAAATTGTTATTATTTTTTTGAATATTTTATTTTTAAATATTTTTCTATAAAAAGTTAAAAATTAATGTAATGGATTATTCTTATTTATTAATTAAAAATACTTGAGGGAATCAGAACTGAAATAGTTGTTAAAAGAGTGTTTACTGACCCACAAGAAGAAAAGACAAGTGGCGAAAGCTGTTGAGTGAGAATTCAAGATGCAGGAGGCATCCTCCCTAAAATCAAGTCCCAACTCCTTGTGGAGTGCTAAAGAGAAGGAGGCTTATAAATGGCCAAGTCCTAGGAAAAATATTATATAATAGTATGTCCATTTAGCAAGCAGGAGGCTACCAGCAGACGAGTAACTAATCTGTTAGTGCAAAAAATGGAGCATTAAATGGATTTTTCTCTTGTGGTTCAGTGAACATGCTCCGGGGTTCTGCTGAAAGTGTGCCCTGGATGCTCTAGGAGTTGGTTGGGAGGAATATCCATTTCATTTATGTTTCCCTACAGTGGTGTCAGGTTCCCTATTCTACTTCTTATCTGTCTAAATTAGTTTAAAGTAAAATATCAAGTTAACTATATGAATCATATTCATTTTTTTATAGTAATACTACTATGCATATGTTTCAAATATCTTTCTGATATGTTGTATGCATGTAAAGTAAAATGAGTTTAATTAGTATTTATAGATTCTTGATATTAAGATTTCTTAACGAATCTCTGTTTGGGCATCCATACCCGAATGGAAGATTCATATAATGTGGTAATGTTAATACAACTAGTAAAACGAAATGAAGGACTATCATAGATATGGTTAAATATTCTAGATTATGCTTGTTTAGGTTCCAAAACAATATTTAGAAGGAAATAAATTTCAAAACTAGAATCATACTATGTTCTAGTAAAATTTTAGTTAAATTACAATATGGCTTACAAAAAGAACCTTCACTAGTTAATATAACAAACTCACTAAGAAAATATTTGATCAAACTAAATCAAATAAAATCAACATAATATCCATTTGCATAACTTGTAAATCGAAAGAGCTAAAAACTATTTATTTATGAATTTCTTAAATGGACATAATAAGAGCCTAGGGGCCTTTTAAATCTCAGCTAAAGTCATATAAACATTATCTCATCTCAAAACCCCAAATACAGATCGAGATTTACAAAGACCACTTGGCAATAATTATAAATACAATAAAATAATATCCAGATCCAATTGTACTATATCAATTAACTAGAAGTCCACAACTAAAGTCGAGGTTATCAAAACTAAATCCTTTAGATCAGTTATAACCCTATCTCATAAATTTATCTTGTGTTTGCACATCCTTTTATTTTGGGTATCTAACTCGAGGCCTATGATTTTATTTAAAAAGAGAATCAACACCACAGATTCTAAATCAAGCTCCTAGATATTTCATTATCACCAAAACCTTCAATATCCAATACGTGGAAGTAAGACCATTGTAAAGTGGGAGGAATTATATAAACAAAATTATGACATGAATTACAACTAACAAGAAGAAAAACACAAATAATAAACTGGTATAGACCCTAGGGGTTCTCTTTAATTTATTTAGATGTCAAAAATAAACATATACGATTTGCACCCAAGGTGGTTGTAATTCCATCACAGATGGAATCCACAGTTCTTTAGAACCCTAATTTATAAAATGGTTTTACAAACAATGTTGAACTGAAGTGGTGGAAATCCCATCGAAGATGACACCCTCAACACTTTTTAATCCATAAAAATATACGCACAAAAAGATTTAAAACAATGATGGAACATCGAGGCTGTGAATCCCTCTTTCCTGTAGAATAAAAACCCATAAGGGTTTAATAGAAATACAATCTAAACTTATCTTGAGTGTGGCGAAATCCTTGCTCCTACACAACCACGAACCCAACCTTTCTTTTAAATCAATAACCCTTACTTCATGGCTAAACGGGCCATTGTTGCAGATGAGCAGCATCCACACGAGGAGCCACATGCGAAACCAAACAAATAAGTAGGGTTAGTTGTTGGATAAGCAAGAGTTTATTTTTTTACTGTTGAATAGAGTAGAGGCTTGTTTTACTCACCTTAATGTGTAAAGAAGCACACCTGAGAGGAAGTGACCCTATCGACACCCTCATCGGCTTCCCCATAACCTGCAATCACCAATATTGCAGTCAAAACTTTAAATAATTTTATTTAAAAACTATAAAAACTAATGCCTGAAGTTAAATGTACTTTACCTTGTTCGGATGTAGAGAGGGCCACGGGTCGTATCTTCTTGGATTCCCTTAGCCCTCCTATTCCTACAGAGTAAAACAACAAACCAAGTAAATCATTGTTGTCAGAGAGTTTTAAAAGAATAATTTATCATTTTGTTGCATAATCAAATAAAGTTCAAAGAGCTTACCTGGTTAAGGCATTGAAAGGCCTTTGAACATTGGACTAGATTCGATACACAGTAAACCAGTAAGGCTGAGCCTTTTTGGTGGTCATCAACTCGGGTAAGACCTCAACACACCTCAAAAACAAACAAACAGCTGCCATTAACAAATGGTAAAAGCTTAACCCAAGAAACTATGCAACGCAGCCATGGAAGGGAGAGCTTCATTCCAAAACCTTACAAACCAAAACACCAATGAAAATGAAACGTTTGGACATAACAAAAACCACATTAAACCCTTGCAAGAACCCTTTCTAGTGTGTAAGGTAGATGGAGGGCTGAGATTTAATCTCAAAAAATCCACTAACTGCTTGGTTGTGCTGTCAACTCACAACCAAGACAGATATTTAATGCAAAAGTCAAACCACAGTACCATCAATCATAACCTTGTACCTCCCATTGTATTGCGTGGTAACAAAACTTATGTTATAACATCTCACGATTACATTTCCATGGATCAACTTCAAGTATGATATGAACACCATAATTTCCAACTTGTTAACAATTGAATCAAGCGCATAAACTTTACTTACATTGCGCAAGGACCATGGTTATACCTTGGTTTAACATAACATTAATTCATGTGTTTTAACGGGATCAAGACTATGGTGTTTAACACCATAGTCTACCAAACCTTGTGTCTTCATAAACCTCGCAGCTAGTATCATGATTTTAGAGTTAGGGCGTGAAGGCTAGGGCTGAGACTTAGCCTTAGGGCTAAGCAACCCTTTAGGATAACTTATAGTAAGATAAATATAAAAAGTGTCAAGAACATCAACTTAAGGTGGGACGATAGAATATCAATAACCATGTGCAAACATCCACATATTTTATAACCTGTCAAAATAAGTAAGGAAACCAGTATAAGATACTATATAGTTAAACGACAATATTCTTTTGGTAGAAGAGTATATAAGAATAGAATTTTATATCTTGAATTTTTTTTTATTGTGGAATTTATAAGTGTGTGACAATTGTCCTTTTACCTTTTCTTTTTGACATTTTTTTAATATATCTTTTTTGATAACCCTTTAACTAGATTGAATATTAATGGATTGCATCCTCCTTTATGAAATGACTTTACTTCTCTATCCCTTCCTCTATGCTATTTCTTCATGTCATGAAGTTGAGCTAGAAATGCTTCTCAATTTAAGTGATCTCGTACATTGTCTTTTATCCTTTGAAAGATGGTCTTGGCAATGCCGTAGGCTGAATTAAAATATCCCAACTTCTAATATCTCTCCACGAGATATCCTAGGACACCATGATGAATCTAAATACCTTTGCCATTCTCTTTAGGTCATTAGCCTTGACATCCATCTCCTTTATCACTTTAATGTCTACACTTTTGATACGTAACTCAAATATACCAAGGCGATCAATTGTTGTCTTCACAAAATGACAATCAGCATCCGAAACTCCAACACTAAATGTGCTAAAAACTACCACCACTTCAGATTTTGGTTTAAATATTTCCACCCCTTAAGTCTATTGACGAGTGTACTAAATATGTTTATCCAACATGAATCATCAAAAACAAAAACAGAAAAATACAATAAAAAATCAATAACAAACCCCATCACGGGTACACACAAATATAGAAGAATGTCATTGGACAAAAAGCTCCCTGTTCGTTAACAATAAATTCTCATCCTAGAAAAATCACAGATGGTGTACTGTCCACATAGATTTTATGTACATCCTTCCAAAATTGAAATATGCAATTATTAAAAAATGAATATAAAAAATAACAAACAGTTGATGTATGGATAACTCTTAGTTTATGCATAAAGATGGTGTAGTTAAGATGATAGCATAAATAATGGGTGATTACAACTATGCATAGAGAACAAGTAACATATAACTTGTTCATGACACTTAACATGTGACCTATCTTTGTCAGACCACAAGTTAAGTGGCTGTGTTAGTTATTATCACAAAGAAGTTAGACAATACCTCAACTAAAAGTTCAATACATGAATTGCAAATGACATTCTAAGTTCACAATTAAGATTCAATGACATTTGAAGTTACACAATTGAGGTTCAATGATGAGTGAGAGTGCTAATGGATACATCATGTGATGCTTTAATTTCTAAATAAAGGATGGGCATGGAAATAATAACATATTTGGTCATTTTTGCATTTTAATCTTTAAATCACTATGGACATAGCAATAATATCATATTTGGTTATTTTTGCATTTTAATCTTTAAATCACTATGGACATAGCAATAATATCATATTTGGTTATTTTTTCATTTTAGTTAGAATAGTTGGAATAACACATATAAGTTATTGGAATTACATCTAAATATTCAAAAGGTATTTGAGATTCAAAATGAAATTTGAACAATACAAAATGTCTATTTGACTAAATATTTTATTACATAATTCTTAAAAAAACAAAAAACTTAAAACTTAAAAACATTCACACAAGTCTATTATGTTTGATAAAGATTATAAGTGAGTTAAATATGGCTAGCTCATTCCATTAAGGTGTGGTTCTCATCAAAAAGGCTACTCTAGTTCAATCCCTTTTTTATTTATGTATTGCATTTTTTATTTATTTATTAATATATGTGCCTGAAAATATAAAATATGATTTTGATGAGGATTTCACTTTGTCTTTATATATTTTCAACACCCAAAGCATCCCATGGTTTCGAAAACCACGATCAATTAAACTAATGGTACACTCAAATATCTTAATATTTTCAACACCTAAGGCAACCCATGGTTTCTAACAAACCCCATTCAATTAAACTAATGGTATAATCTAATATTTATATGTTGTCAACACCCAAGGTAGCCCATGGTTTGCAAACCACCATCAATTAAACTTTGTTTAAAAAAGAAAAGCATTTGCACCAGTAATTGAGCAAGTAATTTGCATTTGCATGAGTAGTTGGGCAATAAATTTTTATTTATTTGTTTGTTCCTTATTTATTTATTTATTTGTTTCCTTATTTATTTATTTATTTCATATCAATATCATTACTTATTTATTTTATATCAATATCCTTTGTTTTATTTATATAAAAGACAAGAGATTTAAAATAAAAACCACATTACTTTTAACTTTAATTTTGTACATATTGAATAAAAAATTATTATTTTATTAAAAACACATACACAAATATAACAACATCAAACTCATAATAAACTGGCAGCACCTCCTCTCCATACAAAGACATTTTAGAAATGTATCTTTAAAAAAACACTTCAAGATGAGAATGTGTCTTTATAGAAACATTTTGGAGATATTTCCAAGTAATTGATCTTTCACTTTACACATATATCGAGATGTTTGAGATTGTGAAACATTTTGCAGATATTTCAAAGTGTTTGATGTTAGGTGTTACAAATAAACTTCAGCCACACAAAGCGTTTAAGATTACAGAATTAACATATAATTTCAAAGTGTTTAAGATTACATCACTAAGATATAATTTCAAATGTCAAAACCTTTTCTATAAAACATAAAAATTACCATAACGATTATTTAATAATATTGGTTTACCGGGGTAATTACTATGTCAAATAAAAAATATGTTATCAAACAAATTATCGACTACGTTTTCCTGTGTACAAATATCTTTCTCAGAGGTTCAATGAAGCAGTTGCCGCTAATATTTCGCTGCCCACCGAATCGAGGATTGATAGCAGCAGAGGAACTGATCATGTTTTAGGAATCAATTTGCAGTAGAGAAAACAATTTGCAATAAAGTGTTGTTTTCGTTTTTAGCTTCACCTATCTTTTTTGCTATCTTGCCATCATCTCTACCGAATCGTTTTAGCTTTAGAATCCATGGTTTTGAAATTCCAGTAGAGGAATCTCTGATATTAGGTCAACCATAGAATCTTTGTTGCCAAACTCACTCAGTATTAGGTCAATGTAACAATTGCAGAAGCATGTATTGTAATTGAGTATTATAAACATTACATGATGATGATGTGTTAGTGTAACAATTGCATAAACATTACATAATATTAGGTCAACCATAGAATCTTTGTTGCCAAACTCACTCAGTGTTAGGTCAATGTAACAATTGCAGAAACATTTATTGTAATTGAGTAGTATAAACATTACATGATATTAGGTCAACCATAGAATCTTTGTTGCCAAACTCACTCAGTATTAGGTCAATGTAAGAATTGCAGAAACATTTATTGTAATTGATTAGTATAAACATTACATGATGATGATGTGCTCATGTAACAATTGCATAAACGTTTACTGAAATTGAGTAGCATAAACATTACAAGATGATGTAACAATTGCAGAAACATTTATTGAAATTGAGTAGTATAAACATTACAGGGTGATGTAACAATTGCAGAAGTTCATTTATTGAAATTGAGAAGTAAAAACATTGCATGATAGGGACCATTATTAGAATTTTGATATACAATTTAGTAAAAAATGGCAATAGTTTTATATTCCTGAAAATTACATATTTAATATAAAAATGCATTTAATATCTTTAAAATATTCTTCTTATATTATGATTGTAAAATTTCAACAAATTAAGATTCATAGTTCCAATTAGGGTTGGAATTTCATTTCATTTTTATCTTTCAAATTAAATTTTTTTTATTTTTATTAGTTACCCTTCAACCAAGAGAGTAGAATTTTTTTATTAATAATTTCTTATTAGATAATTTAAGTAATGAAGAAATTAGTCTATATTATATGCTTCACAAAATTCTAACAAAATTACTTAGCATCCATATTCCCTGCAATTAAAATTTGGGTTTGGTAACTGGTTTCAAAGTTCAGCCTCTCTAAAAACTAACAAAAAAAAATTTAATGACTGCTTATAGAAATCCTCAAAAATATAGTCCAAGGTTCACCCAAAATATTTAGAAGCATTTGAAAAAAAAAATTACCCAATAACAAAAAAAACTTCCTCAAATTTCATCCAATAATCCTTTTAAATTTTGATCCATATCATAAAAATTGCAACCAAAAAAAATCCAAACCATTAAACTTTTAAAATACAATCAGATATCCATACATAAATTCTTAAATCATTAAACTTTTAAAATACAATCAATATTATCCACACATAAATGCTTAAATCATTGAACTTTTAAATTACACTCAGATATTGTCCACACATAAATGCTTATTCATTTAGCCACAGGAAAAGGGGGCCATAAGGGAGAGAAGAAACTATGCCCATGTAATTAATTCGAATCAATAAGATGTTTGACTTCTGTCCAGGGGAATAATTAAAACTGTTTCAAAAACCAAGGGAGCTATAATTTGACAGGGAATACGAAGACTCAGGACAACTCTCAGATTTGACCGTTTCACCAAATTCTGGGTCTTTTGGCCTTAATTTTCCTTAATTTTCCTATTCCATTTACATATGAAACAAAGAGAGAAATTGAGGGAATTTTCATTCTCGAATCATCGTTTCGTGGAATGGAAAACCTTGGTATACTGATGTAATAAAGAAAACAGATCAGGTTGGGATGTTGATGTTTAAGAGAAAACATATATTGACACATTAAATACAAAAATCTATTGAGGTGTGATGTAACATAAATAGGCGGTAGTTTACCACCCTGAAACTAAGTTTGATTATGGTGAAAAACATTTAAGAAATGTACAAGAAAAATGATCTCACTCAAACCTGAAAGGAAGGAAGTTTGTATAAAACAAACAAACATGTATGATCCCACTAAAACCTAAAAGGAAGCTTCTGTAAAACATATATATATATGGTTAAATAGAAGGTGAGGATTTTACAGTTAGAAATAGAAATTGAAAACATGTTCAAATGTGTTTATTTGTTTTTTAAATATATTATTTAATTTTTATTAAAGGAAATCTATCATTTCTTCCTTCCAAAATATATTGGAATGAACAATTTAACAGTTAAATTCTATTGTAAATGCTAGTCATCAATTCTTTTTATTATCTACTACTTTTATTTAATAGAACATTATTAATTGACTAAAATTAATCAGCATATGGCAAAGTATTGATTTTTGCAGCAAGTTTATTGGAGATTATTGAATTTAACCACCTTGAAATCTAAGACCATCAATGAGTCTACAACAATAATCATTAGCAGGTTAACCATTACCCTGGCCATTCCAAAATGAATGAAAACTGGAATATTGCCTTTATTTATTTAAAGATAACCCAAATGCATGTGAATTGAGTGGCTAGCACATGTGAATCCCGAAATGGATAATTGAAGGAAGATAAGTTTGGAGGTTGCCTTGGTTTTAGTTTACCTATGTGGTCAATCTAGTACATCCAATAGCCTCTCGCCAACACCAATTTGGGATTGCGAAGGGAGTATATGCGAAATTTATTCGGGCCAATCATTGAGAGAAAAAATCCATAATAAATATGATAAAATAATCATCACATCCAGAGTAATTTATATTAAACTCAAGACTGGGCATCTGTCATTTATATATGTGTTCATGGCGATCAGAACTGAAGACCAGGAAGGAGAAATGGGATGAATAGTGTAAGGGAGGGTTTTAAATTGAATGAGTAGGTGTTTCTGGGTGAGATTCTTTCGATTGTATGCATAAAACGTTGACTCCAACCGGCATGAAACAAACCGATCGAACCAGCCAATTTGTTTTGTTTTACTTTTATCTGATTGATAGAGAAAATTCAGTCTTTGGAATTCATGTCTAACATAACGTCTGCCTCTAGAGAAGCCAGCGTTTCTTCTGGCAACACCATTACCATGGCTGATAATAAGAACACTCGGCAACCCCCACAACAACAATTATCAACACCATCCTCTGCAAATGGCGCCGGCAATATAAACACTGCTCAGCAAAACCCAGTGAAGAAGAGAAAGAGAAATCTTCCAGGAACTCCAGGCATGCTTTACAGCCATTTCTCAATTTACCCAATTCGAATTGTATGCTTGTTTCAACAAATTTTTGTATGTATGGAATTATGGAATCTAATAAGATACACTATTCACTTAGATTCTCTGTACCTATGAATCATTTTGTGGATTATACTACGCTGTATATTACTTTCCTTATTTAGCCTTGTGATTTTGTATTGATGTGTTTTCCAGACCCAGATGCGGAAGTGATTGCTCTATCACCTAGGACTCTAATGGCCACCAACAGATTCATCTGTGAGGTCTGCAGCAAAGGTTTCCAGAGAGATCAGAATCTGCAGCTGCACAGGCGAGGGCATAACCTGCCATGGAAACTGAAACAAAGAACAAGCTCGGAGATCAGGAAGAGAGTTTACATATGCCCAGAACCCACTTGCGTGCACCATGAGGCCACCAGGGCGCTGGGAGATCTCACTGGCATCAAGAAGCATTTCTGCCGGAAGCATGGGGAGAAGAAATGGAAGTGCGACAGGTGCGCCAAACGATACGCAGTTCAGTCCGACTGGAAAGCTCATTCCAAGACCTGTGGCACCAGGGAATATAGATGCGACTGTGGGACTCTCTTCTCCAGGTATAGAAAGAGGTTTCATAGTTGTAGAAATTATAGGAGATTTCATAGCGGATGAAGTCGTTATAGGAGAAGTTATTCCAAGTTTATCTTACTGTAGTTTCTGCACCCAAGCAACTAATTCCATTTAGGGAAAATAAAATAAACCAGCGTACTCACCCTGCAATCTGTCATTATAACACTAATACAGAACTTTTATGACTTGCAATCTTCATCTAACAGGTTACAGACTTTCTATCACAACCCAAAGAAACCTAGCAACCAGATACACATCGACCAACTAGTCTAGCCATATTAATCACTTATTTGACCTAGTTCAAAGTGCCTTTAAGGGTACTTATTCCTAATCGCTTATCCAGAGTCGTCTGTTCGAGAAACCCTTTTAGCAAACTGCCACTGTTTGGATGGATTGAATTTTCGGATGTTTTAGCAAACTACCATTCTGTTTAGATTGATCGAATCTTCAGATTTCAAATGCCAAATACTATATACAAGTACTCTTTTATTTCTCTTCAAAGGGAAAAGTTTTTAAGAGCAAGTAATTGTCTTAGTTACTAAGAGAAACAAAATCCTGGGAAGAACTGGCGTGACTGGAATCCAAATTGTGAATAGCAAGATTATAGAGGCCCCTCACTCCAAGATGAGCTACGTAATGGAGAGTGTTGAAACTGACGCATACCTAGCTATATGTCGTTGGAAGAGGACTGGATTTTGAAAAGTCCAGACAGATTATTTGTCATCTAACACAAATTTTAGGAGCAAGCCAGTACCTTAGTTACTAAGAGAAACAAATTCCGGTGAAAAACTGAATTTTAGGAGCAAGCCAGTACCTTAGTTACTAAGAGAAACAAATTCCGGTGAAATTGGGATCCAAATTGTACATAGAAAGATTGTAGAAGCTGCGTAATGCTTTACTAGAAGAGCTATAAAATGTAGAGAGTTGAAACAGACGCATTTTTCGCTATATCGTTGGAAGGAGACTGGATATGGAAGAATCTAGCTATATTATTTCAAAGGGGAATCAATGTGTGAGAATAATACGGGTGCATTACTCAATGTTTTGATGGATGCAAATAGTTTCGAGTTTCGGTTTGTTGAAACAATAGCTTGTATAATTCTGGGAATTTTTAGTGATAGTGTTTTGTGTTTGGTTTTAAATGGTTATTAACATAGGTAGGTTTTGGTGTAACTCTTATATGTAAGGTTTGCATGTAAGGTTTGTGGTTACTAAAACCTGTAGATGAACATTTGAAACTAAGTACAACGCTTAATTATTAGGAAATTTCCAAAGATATAGCTTACCATGTAGTTATAAAGCCTTGTTATCAGGAAATTCTCAAAGATGTGACCTACCATATAGTTGTACTGATAGTTCAACAAGATTTAGTAATATTTATGAGAGAAAATGACAGAAAAATACGATAGATCCTTAAAATTTGAGGATAAGATGGCTTCAATTAGTTTAAGATGATTATGTATTGAATTATTTTATTTATTATTAAAATATGGAAAAATTTATAGATTAATTTAAAGGAAATGTTTATATGAGAATTAAATGATAAGCTGTAAATAGTTTTTATAGAATCTTCTTACGACAAACCAGGATAAATTGAAAGAAGATAAATTTTAACTTGGAATTTACTTGTTGTTTTGTTTAATCCTTCTGTGGACTGTTATGAGGATAAGATCAGACTTTGTAACAATATGTCGATTCAAAGACATGTTCTAAATTCGAACAGATCTCATGGATTTAATGACAGATTGAATGGTAACCTATCCTGATTTAAATTTGGACATGGTTTGTCTGCAGGAGGGATAGTTTTATCACACACCGAGCATTTTGTGATGCTTTAGCCGACGATGGCACTAGAATTTCTGAGGGAATAAACATACTGCCTCAAGTCGATCGATCATCTTCTCCAGCTAAATCCAATGTAGCTTCACCTGATGGCCGAATCCGTTCTCATCTTTCAGAGGGCCCTTTAAGATCGGGGCTTTCATTGCAGTTCTTGGGCCATGAAGATAAGATCACCCAGCAAGTTACTAACCCTAATGAGCAGATTCACCCAGCTGCTGCCTTCATTTATGGCAGCAAAACCATGCAGCCAGGTCCAGTGGGAATGACTGGTCATGAGTACGAATCTCAACTCAAGCGAAACCCTCATGTATTTCCAATGCCAATGTCGACCACAAGCACAAACTCAGGTAGCATGTACTCTAGCATTTACAGTTCGCGTTTCCATGGAATGAATACTGCAAATTTTGGAGGAGATTCGAGCCCTGGAAACCATGTGAATTCCGATGGAAATACAGGCTACACCACTATCCCACCAATGTCAGCAACGGCTCTACTTCAGAAAGCAGCACAGATGGGTGCAACTGCAAGTAACGCTCCATTACGTTCAGCCCTCCGCATGGCCGCTTCAGGCCTACAGTCATCTTGGCCATCCAGGCGAGAAGGATTAATAGCAGCTTCCAACATGAAAGATCAGTTTCATTCATTCAGGCCCATGCATAACGATATTCCGACCTGCAATTCTCTGAGATCTCGGTATAATTTCAGTGAAAGTGCAATCCAGCAGAGGTCATCAGAGAACCCAGGCCATCTTCATGAAAGCACAATAGATCCGGCCCGCCTGCAACCATTTACACCAAGTGGTCTTTATATGACTGAAAACCATATGCAATCAGCTACAATTGGTGGACAGTTTATGGATTCCTGTACTGGTTTTGGTGGAAATGGGCACCCTCGAGACAATATGGGAGAATCACAATTACAGGAAAGAACCCCAGTGATTGATAATCCCTGGGGCAATCTAAATCTTGATGGTGGAGATAAATTAACACGAGATTTCCTTGGGGTAAATGAGGTCGCAGGAGGGATCGCTAGGGCTCTCTCAGTACGCAATATTCATGTCAATGACAGATCTCAGTTTCATTCAAGAAACTCATATAGCAATAGTAGTGATATCAAATATCCCACAGGCAGCCCCAATTCCCATGGAGGCAAGGCCCAATCGCCACAAAAGTCATGGGATGTCTCCTAAGGCTTAAGGTTTATTAGAAGAAATTGTACGATTATTATTTGTGTTATTACCGCTTCAGAGATAATATGCAGTCAAATATATCAACGAGATTGCATGTGATTAGTGACCCATTGTTAATTTTTGCAGAGATCGATCATTAGCTTGAGAGTTTTGCTTTGAGTACAAATTTACTGTTTATTTGTTGGTTCTTTTACCTTTGTGAGCTGGTTCATCTCTCTGGGATTTACGTCTTATATGTGAAAAAATGAATATCTATCTATATCCAGAGCGCTGAATTCTAAGTAGAACGCTGCAAATACCTAAAATTCTGCATGATTCTGAGCAAAAAAGGGTGAAAACCGTTCAACTTCGAAACCATCATGCAATTAAATATACAATAATGCAAGATCTGAAAATTGGGTGCAGAAACTTTGAATATTTGCTCATTTCAAAACCTTGCATGATTTCAGGAGCTTTCATATTGTATATCAATATCATATTGTTTCTGTTAACGTCATGAACCTGATTTTATGTCTGCATTTTCAACATTTCAGATCATTGTCCCCAAAAAGCTGATACCGCTTTGACTACGGGACAGATCCAAAGTCTTCCTCTATTCATTATTGCCTTGATCTTATCCGTGGGATAATTAGAAGCAAGATTCCTTCTCCAATGATTTAGCCCACCTTTCTTGACCAAATAAAATATACAATATAAATTATTGTTGAATCATAGAAATTGTTTATCAAAGTTTTCTTCCAAAAGTTTTATAATTGCTTATTCTTCACGACTTAGCCATTCAGATTCTCTCATACATCTTCTCCTTCAACTCTGTGAATAAAATTAATCTCATTAGATGATTGTTGGAGTAAAATTCATATTAAATATGAACGCTTTTAACTCATTTATGGCATGGTTATTTGCTCGCCATAATTTGATTATTCCGATATTTTGATATTCATTACTCATCAAAATGAAAATAAAGTATTTAATTAAAATTTTCAAAATGGTAAACATTTTTTTAGATTTCCTTATCAGCCTTGCCCTTTTTCAACTACCATGCAAACTGGTAAAAATCATTGAAAAGGATGCGTAGGAAAGGAAAAGTAAAAAATAATTAAATACAAGAAGTTGCATGTTTCAATTTTACATTCACTTTGAAAGGCACTTGAGCACATGATGCATGTTTTCAAATATAGGAGACCCTCGATCTTAAGGTTGGAGGCAGGTTTAGATTACGATGGCTGTAATTTAATTATGTTTTTTTTTCTTGCTTATTTAGATTTAAAATTGTTTTTATAATGGTTGAAATGCATATTTACATTTTTTTAAACAAGTTATTATATATTTTTTTCTCATGGGAATCTTTATAATTGTTTTTTCATGGTCTATCCTTAAAGAAAATGATCTAATATTTATTAATATAGAATTAAAAAAGTCATTATATCTTTTTTTTCACTATATTTTTTTATAATTGTTTATTTCATTGTCCATGTTTAAGAAAAAATATCTAATATTTCTTAATAGCGAGTTAAGAAATATGAATATTACCAGCATAGATCCATCTAAAAGGGGATCTACCAAGCACATAGAAGGATCAAATATCTCAAGGTGTAAACCTTTTCTTACAATGAAAGTGTTGAGGAAATGTGTAATCCAATTAAATTTAATTTAATCAGACATGTTATTTTTAATAATTTTTTTTAATTTTTATAAAGAACACTTGTCAACTCTAGAATAAGCATGGAAGGAGTTACACATCTCTCCCATACTAGGTTGTAGAATGCACCTTTTAGGTGCAATAAGAGTGATATGGATAATGATGCTTAACAATTTACACATTTTGAAAAGACATGTACTTGTATGCATTGGTGCACATATTATCCATTTAAAGACAATTGGATGGACACATGGTTTATGGTTTTAAACAAAGTTCATCTTTAGATAACTAGGAGGTGGTGTTGTATTTTCTAGATAAATTATGGGTTGCCTTTGTTTTAGGTTTCTATGTTAACTATTTTGAGTAGGTTTGGTTGTGGTTCTACATAAGATTGACATCATGTCACACAAGACCTTTTGAGTGCATTGTGCCCTCTTAGACATTGACCTAATCCCCATGTCCAATATTCTAATATTGTAGACAAAATTCATGAGACCCAAACATTGATTTCCACTCTAACATGTAGTTTACTTCAACATAGCACATTAATTGCAACATCTTGATAGGAGGGATCTTCAAAGAATGTGAAACAGGTTGATGTAGGGTTAGTGGTAGGGCCTTAAACACATAAATTTGGTTATATTTAGGTGATGACATCTAGCTAAGCTAATCATTTTTGTTGAAGTTCATGTGATCATGATCCATGCATGAGTTGTGAGCATACTTGTTATGTGCCAATGGAGGTTCTTGTCTAAGATTGTTCATGGATGGGGTTAGTATGAAATATTTTTTCCTCTTCTATTTTTTTGTGTGTATTGTGGATCAGTTTTGTCGATTGAGAGCTAGCATATAACAAAGTTTAGGAGAAAGCGAATCCAAAAAAAGGTATGATTGTAAAATATCGAGTACACAAAGGTTGAAGAGACATCTTATATATCCTTTATGCCCATTTTTTTCAATCCTATGTGTATGTCTATAAAGATGTATAACTAGAAAATCTCTTTGTATATTCTAAATTCTTCTATAACAACTCTAGTCACCTACATTTTTGTATTTTTAATTTCTTGTGTGTGTGTGTGTGTGTGTGTGTGTTGTGACTCGGTTTTGACTAAGTTATTTCACATAACAAGTTTAGTAGAAGATGAATCCAAGAAGACAATAATATTGTAGAAGCTAGAGTACAAAGAGGTTGAGGAACTGCCTTATATATCCTCTACGCCTAGTTTTTTCGATCATCTATGTATGTATCTAATGATGCATATGATTTTGTACTATTGTATGAGTGGGATATAACTCATACATCTCTTAGTATAATCTAAAACATTTTGTAAGAACTCCAGTCACCTATATATATGACACTTGTAATGTAATTAGAAGTGCTAGGAAATGGTTCTTGATTAGAGTTCTCAAAGTTTATTGAGGTTTTCTAAGAATCTAGAGTTGAGAGTATGTATCTCAGATTGAGTTATATGTTAAAGTTACGAAATATCATTCCAACTATTAAAATACAATGGAGAATTGGTATGCCTATGTGTTTGTATCCCTAGTGAATCCATATGATTTTGTATATGCTTGTAAATTTGCATTTTTTAAGGATCCATATTTTTCTCAAAGTGTAGAAACCTTGGCGAATCTTACTAATTCTTAAATTTGCAAACATAAAGTATTTGGTGATTTAAAAAAATATTCAAAATTCTAAGGACTTTATATGTGTGTGTGTGTGTGTGTGGACAATTTTGGTGATTTTTAGAGTAAAAAAATTATCCCATGGAATTTGGACGAATCATCCTTGAAAAAAAGGAAAATTGACAAACCTTTTTTTTGGAAAAAAAAAGTTGAAAAATAACCGATGGTCTAAATTTCACCTCTAAAATTTTCCTTCCTTGTAATTTATTTTAATGCTATTAGTTTCAATAGTTTAAACAAATGTATCTAACAAACACTTAATAAATACAACCCCTTACTAAATATTTAATAAACTAAAATTTAATGATATAAAAACTTTCATATGTTCCCAAGTAAGACATCCATCCTTCTAAAAGGTTGAATATGCTAGTGCACTAGATTGCATTGAGCCACTGTTAGACACCTTTTGTAGACCCCTAGTCTTTCAAAGTAAAAAACATGGTTCAATTGTTGAAACCTTAACTAATGAAGAGTAATAGAGATGTAGTGTAGGTCAACGAAGGTTGAGATTCAAGATTGGATCTAATGGAGGATACATGAATTTGCTTGTCAAGAAAGTGCATACATAGAAGAGGATAACATTGCGAGATTCAAAGAGAAACACTTGTTTAAATGTTTTCATGAAATATTATGGGCGAACATTTTAGTGAATTTGTAGGAATAGCTAGAAAGGCTAGCAATGTGAAACATCAATGTTGCTGCTCAATGTGTAGAGTCCAATGGACTACTAAGAATTTGCTATAGATCTAGCATGCCACGATTTAACTCAAGTAGATTATTTCTAGTACAATGATGTAGCAGAAGGTTATTTTTTGGAGTCTATAGTAGAATGTCACCAGCCTTTGACCAAGTTACTTGAATTACTTAAGCAGGGTCATATGAAAGACTGGTCAATGAAATACAATTGTGGATAACTATGTTGATGGTGGACATGGTATGTCACCAAAATTTATTGGGATAAAATCATAATCCCTACATGGAGGGGTGGAACAATAGAAGGAATTGACTACATATTTTGTGTCATAAATTTCCCAAAAGACCAATCATGGTAAAAGTAATGGACCTTGAAGAGAAAAACATAAGAGAACAAAGATGAACAAAGATTGAATAGAAATACTGGTAGGAATAAATGGAAAATATATGCACCATGCCATAGTTTTTGATAGGAGGATACGATCTTAGACTATGTCCAAAGTGTGAGAAGGAGTATACTAAGTTGCTTTAGCCAACTTTGAATGCAATATTAAGAAAGTGTGTTGTTGAGAAGGAATCCATAGTTTTGGAAGGAGTAGAGAACTTCTAAAGATGAAAATTCGAAACTACATGATGGTGTAGGGGACATAGATAATTGGATTATAGGTGTAAATATGTTTGTCAAGCCTATTAAATTGACCATTGAGGAAAATGTTATGAAAGAGTGAAACCAAGAGGAAGTGTTTAAATATGGCTTTATGTTTACATCATTTCTGTATTTCAAGAATATAGATCTCCATATCATCAAGGAAGTAGGAAAAAATGTTAGTTAAGACAACCCATCATATGTCCTACCCCTTATACCTTTTGAAAAGTTTATCAAAACCCCATGAAAATTGTTGCGCATAGTACAAGTGTGTAGTTTATCAATAATTGAAGCAATCCTGCCACAATGGCTATGAATAGGATGAGTGTGACATTCCAAGGGGGTTAAAATTTTATTTATTCTTATCAATTTTTGTGAGTGTTTCCAAAGGAGAAATTATGATAATATGACATCCAAGAACTCAAGGATTTGTGTTGGTACAAAATCATTAGAGAATGGAAATGACTCTTGATTTAATGATTCATCTCTAAAATTTCCTTTATTCCATGACAAAGGTGAAGAGAATGAAATGCAACACTAGTTCCTTTGCAACACCATTTGGAATGCGTGGAGAACCCTATATGCTACATGATTGTTGGAATTCCAAACAATGTTGCAAGGGAGAGCATTGCAATGATACTTGAAGTGTAAGTGTAGTTCTATTGCATTGCATGGTGTGAATTTGATTCAATTAAAGGAATATTTATGAAGGAGTTTCAAAAGCTAAAGTGGAAACTACAAAATATGGTGGAATTAAAAGAGATTAAGAGGAAAGAGGGAGATACTATTAAGGATTATGACCAATGTTTTTAGGATTTTATACATTGTCAACTAAGTTACAATATTCAAAAAGTGAAATATGAAGAATGGTTTACTGGTGGGTTGTTACATTACCTCTACATGTTTTTTTCACTACAACAAATGTTGTTATAAAGAGAAACCTTTGAATTTTCTATGCAACTAGAGTTTACAAGTAGATTTCAAGAAGCCTCAACCTAGGGATTAACTCTAGGATTATTTCCCAAATACTTCCTACAAAATTAATCTAAGGATACCTACAAAATCACTTCCTCGTGACTTAGAGATATGATACAACAATGGATCATTAATTCATCGAAAAATGTAGATGTTGGACTATTTGAGATATGTAGGAACCTTGAACATGATCCGCACCATTTTCCACTATTGCAAATGTATGGAAACATTGTGACAGTAGTATGATGTGATTTGTTCAAGGTAAACACTCACTATACAAAGGAATTCCGAACATTATCTACTCTTTGTTATATTTGAAAATAATAATTACATGATGGGATTAGGGAGAGGTGGAAACTGAATGCATAATCAATATAAAATCCATAATAAATATAATTGGCCATTAGAAAATGATGCCAACCATCATCCACAATTTTTTTAAAATTATAATGAAGTAGGGAACATTGCATGCAATTTTTTGTAACCATGTTAGACTTGTCGTATCCACTATTGTAAAATCATACATAACACTAAATATTACCCGAAGTTAATGGAAAAATGGGAGGCATGGGAGTTGAAATGTTGTGTGAACATGGTTAATTATAAATTGTGGATTCTTTCTAGGGATGAGTGATATAGATGGACATTGGTGGCCATCCACCTAGTCCACTGTCTCAAAACACAGTTTTCCATCTCATTATATTTTTTACCTTTTTTTGGATCCTTAACTTTTGGGATCACTTTGAGTCCCTAAACAACATTTTTTTGGCATGACAAAAACCTGATATATATCCTTCAGGTATGTAATAGGACATTCAAAATGTGTACTTATTGTATAAACGTTTTTGATGGGATATCAAGCACCCCATATGAAGATTGGATGCAAAAGTAACAACCCTAGGAAGTTAACACCTCAACCAACCACAACAAGGCCCACAAACCTTTTGGTGTTTCATATTTTGGGTTAGGGTTTTAGATGTTTATATTTTTCTCATTATTCTTTATGTTGAAAGTCCCCTTTGGCCTCATTGTAACTCAATTCTCGCAAATGGATGTAGTCATCACATCTCTTCTTAGAAATAAGATGTTGTCGTTCTAGGGAGTTCATTTCACTCTACATTTGTTTATAGTTCCTACATATTTCCTTTATTAATAGAAAAGGGATATTAATGTATCATTCCCTCATAAATTGAGATCACTTAGTCACACTAGGTTAACACTAGTATCAATATTGTCACTTGTATTAATGGAAAAAACATATGAGCAGATGTGGAAACCACGCGTCAAGGACTAATAAAAAATATCTACAAATATCCTCATGAAGAGGTTTTGTTATACAATGATAGTGAAATTCATGAGGGAATTTGTAAGTGCATTGACTACTAACCCAAAGTATTTCGAAATACCATGTACCATGATTTCCCCAACGAGAACATTTCAAAAAGACTACAAGTGCAGATGATGGAGGAAGAGATCCAAGTGTGGTTGAATACCTTTATGCACATTTTGGAATATGATAAAGCTATAGCTAGTCTCAAGTAAGTATTTGCACGGGTTCTAGCCTACTAAGTTGTCATGACCATTAATTATTTGTTACATTAGGTGCAATGAATATTGTGAGGAAAATAATTTTAACATAATGCACAGTATGTGACATGGGAATTATTATCTGATCTAGGATTACGTGTAAATAATAGATAAAGAAATATTATGCATTCATGGGTAATCCATGTTTGGTATACACGTAGATACAAAGGTGATTGGAGAACTAGTTTTGGATCTTCCTAATATGTAGCTCAAGTAGATGGAGGTTGATTTTAATAGTGTAAATACGTATGCCATATTTCAAGTTATCAAGATCGAATGATAATGATCCTTGGCTTGTGCTACTAGGGATTGATTGGATGTTCAGTAATGATTTTTCCCTAAACTTAAAGTAGATGTGGATTTCATCTTAAAAATAAAGATGTAGATTCATTCATTCATCATATCCCAAACTAGGGACAACTTTAGGGAACTTGTGGAGGATGTTTTGGATGAGGGATCCCTATATAAATTGTATAAACTTATCGTATTTTATTTGAAGGATTACATTAATCCTATGATGTATGGATAGTTATGTTATCATAATGTCTAGTCATTTACAATAGATTCATAAGCTACATTTAATCAATGGAAGAGTGGAGGTGATGAACAGTCCAACTAGAAACACACTATTGTGGGAACGCAATTATATTGGCATGGAACTTAAGTACCTATCAATTTTTCATGGCATGACTGATGTAAAGGATTTTGTGGATCATGTGGAAAATAGTACTATTTTTGTTCATAAATGAGCACTTGCAATGACTGACCATAGGTTCCATAGAGTGAAATATAATATAATTAGATAACACATAGGGGAAATTTATAGAATCCAACTTTGGAAATTATAAATCTAGTATTAATGTCATAGAAGAGCTATAGCAATTGTGGTTTGAGGAAATAGAAGGACACCACACAGTTTTGAAATATGCATGTAATACCAACAACCTAGTGCATACTATGATCCATCATAGAATAACTTAGTTAATACTAATACTAAATATCAACCAAAACTTATAGTGATAGGGGATTGTTGGGATAAGAACATAATCACAAATATCATAACTCTACTTTAGGAATACACAAATGTGTTCACATGTAATTTTATTAAAATGAAAAGGATAATAGATGAACTATGGGAAATCGTGTTCAAACTAAATCTCAATGAAAGAGTAATAACTAAAATACCATATAGGATGATGTTTACATTTCCAACATTTTAGATTATTATCATATCCCATCCTACCAAAATTTGATGTTTCTTTGACCTATGGGAGAGATTCAAAGTCTTCCTCTTTCCATTATTTCCTTTATCATATCCATGTTATAATTAGAAATAGCATTCCTCGTCTAATGATTTAGACCACATTTATTGACTATTTGTACTCTTTAAAATATAGTATATAGATTATTTTTAAATCATGAATTTTTTTATCAAATTTTTCTTCACAAAGCTCTATGATTACTCTTTAAGAATTAGCCATCCAAAATCTCTAATGGATTTATAGAGAGGATAAGTGGCTTATCCTCTCTTTCGAATGAGAGAATGAAATTAATCTTTTGTAATGATTGATGGAGTAAAATTGATACTTTCAATTCACTTGATATCATGGTTATTTGCTCACCATAATTCGAATAATTAAATATTTTGATATTTATTATTAATAAAAACAAATATATTTTAATTAAAAATAAATAATAAATAATATAACCTCTTTTATAAAATCGATATTGACACCTTATAAACCACCATGCGATATTAACAAATAAATAGGCATTGAAAAGAATGCATAGAAAAAAAACATAGTATAAAGCTTTGATGATTTTGCTCTAAGCTTTAGGCACTCAGGAAATCCCCTCCATGTCTGGAATTTCAAATATACTTTTCCTGTCAAACATAAATTTCATGATAGTCTTGTATTTTTAATGGCCTTCACTTTACGTTTTTTTCAAATCCATGAGTGTCAAATTTGTTTATATTTTTATATAACATTTCAAGTTATATAAAATAAATAAATAAAAACAATAAAATAATTATACAAAAACAATTACTCATAATAAGTAATAATGTAACTATAATTTATATTATCAAAGAAAGTGTTTTACAATAGTAGTGAAAATTCACCTCATAGATAGATAATGACCTGTATTTTTGGACCAAATTGCATTTCAACAACATTAAGATCATGACTCTTGAACATGATGTGGAAAGAAATATGAAGATCTCGTTTTGAGTTATGGTTGGGATCATATTTTGCAAATAGATAACATCAAAGAACCCTTCATGTGGTACGAAATGTGAAGCTTAACCAAAGTAAGATATTGCTGGAAATGTGAGGTTGTAACAGAACTAGTGTATTGTTGTAAAGCCGTAACCTATAACCTAAAATAACAACTTTATCACATTAAATATGCCTCGAAATATATTGCAAAATAAATTAGAGTGAAATAGAACCCCTAAACCATGAAATCAACAATCATTTTATCAATACGACAATATTTGAATTTTTTAACTCAAATAATAAGAATATCTATTAAGATCACACTTACTTGTCCATATTTAAGAAAATGGCCACTACTTCTGCAACTGCCGTACATAAAGAACTATATTTTTTTACCAAACTATATTTCAATAGCAATAAGATCTTGACTCTTGATCATGATGTAGACTTGGTTTTGAGTTATATGGTTGGGATCAAATTTTACAAAAGATGCTTCCTCAAATGCGCACAGAACATCCAAAAACCTTTCATGTGGTACCAAATGTAAAGTTGTAACAAAACTAAGGTGAGGTTATATCAAGTATAATGCATTGGTTTACACTAAATTTGTAGCATGTAACACAATAAAATATCACATTAAATATGCCTCAAAATAAATTACTACAACCAAATAGAACCACTAAACTATAAAATCAACAATCATTTTAATGATTGAAAAATCATTGAATTTTCCAACTAAAATAATAAGAATACCTATTATTTAAAAAAAGAGCACTTACTTGTTTATATTTCAGCAGCAATAAGATCACGACTCTTGAACATGATGTGGAAAAAATTATGAAGATATGGTTTTGAGTTATGGCTAGGCTCAAATTTTACAAAAAGAAGCATTTATCAAATTTGTATGGAAGATCAAAGAACCCTTCACGTGGCACCAATTGTGAAGCTGTAACAAAACTAATGTATAATAGAAAATTTGATGGTGTAACAAGTTTAATGTAATGATGAAATCAAAAGTTGTAACCTCTAACACAAAAAATAATAATTTTATCACATTAGATATGCCTTGAAATTTATTATGAAATGAATTATAGCTGAATAGAAACCCTAAAACATAGATTCAATAATCACTTTATCAACAGAAAATTCATTGACTATGCCAACTCGAATAATAAAAATACCTATTATTTTAAAAAAATAGAACACTTATCCATTTTTACTAAATGACACTACTGCTGCAACTTCCATAACCACCACAAAATGATTCCATAGGAAGTTCAAAAATTTCAAAATTCCTGCAAGAAATATTCTTAATTTAAAGATAAATTCTAAAAGACAAATACTTAAATACAATATCAAAGCTTACACAATGTGCTTAAAACATTACCTTTTCTTATTGAATATTTTCAAAACCAAAGTTTTTCAACTGTGGATATACTTCATTGGAAAGTTAAAAACTGCTCGATAGTTATATCTTGATGCATCCATCTGAAAAAAGTTGTATATAATTGGTTTGAAAATAAACACAATCACTTGAGAAAGCCACGAAGACTTTATAGTTCTCAAAGCTCGAGAACCCTTCTTGACTTTGTATCTCTCCACACCTCATACACTACATTCCTATCAACAACAGATAATTCAGGTCCATTCAATGATATTCTCATTAGTGCATCTAGTGTATCCAATCCTAGCTTTGGTTTTCTAATGACTTTGATGATATTTTTTTTAGAAAATATCCTTTCACAATCCACTGTACTTGCAGTAATAGTGAGTACAACTTGCCATAATTTCATCATATGAGGATCATTTGTGTTCCACTGTTTTGTGTTCCGAAAGACCTTCCATCCTTCTTTCATAGAGAAACCCTCACAAGCAAGATTTAATGAATCAAAAAAAGGGTGAAACTCTCTTTTGCAATGTTTAACATCAAATAAATGCACATTGTTGACATCATTTGGTATGGTATGATGCAAATGTTGAAAAAAGTTTAAAAATCCAGCGCTCTAATTTTTTCTCATGGTTATGACGTTCTTCTGGATAATAACAAGGGCTAAACAATTTGGTGCATTAAAAAGATGAATATATGGAAATATTTCATTCAAAGAGTCTATGAGAGACTCAATATAGCCTTCTGTGAGTTGTTGGAAACTCTCTTGTGTGCCTTCAATAAGAGGTTTCATAGCTTGTTTTCTATCACTGTAATCAATATCCCCAGCTAGATTATAGATATATCATAAATCATAACTCATGCCTATATATGATTACCCCTTCATATTTAATTTCAACATATCCATATTGTGAATCACATATATATTTTGAAATATAAGTTGTACCTTCTGCAAATGTCTCTTTTCTTAAAAACCATCTATATAGTGTACTTATAGTTACTTCAAGAATCAACCCAATAGTTGTAATGTCTACATTTTCTTCTTGAAAATTCTTGTTCAACTTGTTCAATTCACCCAACACATTATAAAGCATATGCAAAAAAAACTGAATGGAATAAATTCGTGTTTTCTCATACCATGATGAAGTTTTTCTTTCATTTTTCCACAATGTTAAAATTGTTGGCATAAGATTTACAAGCCTTATAATAAATTCTCCTCTAGATAACCATCTCATTGCATGTATTTATAGAACATCAATTTGCATGACTTTAAGCAAATCATTAAGTCCATTGCTTCTCTTTGGTGAATTTTGAATCCATGAATACACTTTGTTTTCAATTTTTTCAACATATAACAATCAAGGAATTCTTTTAGAAGCATCTGCTGCTACTAAAATCTCACCATGAGCTACACAATGGATGGTAAGATTTGACGTGTCGTTTTCATTAAATGAAACAAAGCCATTTTCATGTCCAGTCATTACTGAAGCCTCATCTGTAGAAACAACTATCAGATTTTTATATTGAATGCCTCTAACATTTATTAACTAATTAACGCTATCATATATTGTTTTCCCTTTTCCATCCATTATATTTTTCATCTTCATAAATTGTGAAATAGGTGGCCCAAGACCCTTTGAATCTAAATCTGTATCATAAATGACAAGGTGTTGCTCTAAGCTTCAATCAGTGCTTTCATCAACCATTAATGAGAAGAAAGGTCTCTCCAACATATTTTTTATCTAAATTTGTTCAAGATGTCTTGATATGCAATATATAAAATCATTTGGAGATTTACGATTTGTGTATGAATAATACTCTTAATACTTTGGCATATATGGTGTTTTGGCATCCATGAGAAATTTGCAAACTTTTTCATATTTTGATAAAGATAAATATTCTTGGCAGACAGATATGATATTTTCATTGTAGCAATAACTCTTTCCTTATTATCATCTTCCACTTGTCGAACATGATCCGGAATTGGCTTCATTTTTCTTCCTAATTCACTAATCCATCTTTCCTTAGTATCTTTATGTACTAGTTATTTTTTGTGAGTAACAAGAGCATCATGTTGTAACGTCATGCATCCATTCCCTACATCCCATGGTCCACTCATCCTATACTTCTCATAATAATTCTATTTCATATATATTTTATCATCTTTCGTCACATAATTCAACCAAAAGTATACCAAACCAAAAAAATAAACTCAAACATATGTCCAAAAGACCATATATAAAACATACAATTTAAAATTAATTATATTAAAAATTAATAATATGAAACTAGCTAAAAAAATTATAAATTACATTATGAAACATGTGTGTGTGTGTAACCAATAATTATATAATAACACTAAAATTTTTATATATTTCTTAACAACCAATACTATGATAACATCATTATTTTAAATATAATAATTTTTAATTATAAAAATTTTGTCTATTTCTTTTATAATAGAATAATTAAATTTTATAAAGCTAAAAAAAATAATTTTAAAGAAATCTCTAAAAATGACTCAATTACCCATGACCCTTCTTTCTTTCTTATCAAAAGGTTACCCACATTTACATTTTTCCTTCAAAAAACAATTGCCACTATAAACTATTTTTTTGTTTTTTGAATCAAATTTATATTTGCAAGAATAGTGACCAAGTATAAGTAACATAGGATATGCACCTTATGAAAAAGGAGAAACAAATATGGTACTAACTAACTAATGACATCCCCTTCAGAATTATAAAATATTTAGAATTATGTTTATAGACATCTAAATATATTGACTATAATTCGTTAAAGAGAAATAACGAAGCACTTTATAATAACATTTTTTACAAAGTTAAAAACTTCTTAAATGTGTAAATCACAGTTACATATTATAATGATATGGTTTTACTTTTACACTATCAATAATATATATATATATATATATATATATATATATATATATATATGAAGAGGACCAACCGCTGGAACAACGAATGAGGACATGGTGGAACAACAATAGGGTATGTCAATACGAAGCTATGCCAACCCTCTTTGTATTCACAATATGGGAAATAAGAAACAAATCCATATTAAAAGACACCCTGCCGAGCTTTGATCTAACTCTCAACCTTCTATTGCAGAAAGTGATGGAGCATTGCATGGAAATCAAACCCAAACCAAAAAGGGTACTCAATCCTCCAAGACCGGACAAGAACACTCCATGGGCTTTCTTTGATGGGCCAAGTCAAGGAGAACGACTACTAGGAGGAGTAGGAGGCATTCTATATATGAATGAGATGTCCAAAAAATAGATCCTTTTTTCCCCAAGTCAGGACACCAACAACAAGGCAGAGCTATCAACATTATGGTCAGTACTCAAAATCTACAGCACCTATTACGTGCAATAAAATTTCAACTGGAAAGCTTTGATTCACTCTCTTTTCAACAAATCTACAAGGAATTGAATGAAGATGCAGATAAGTTGTCCAAAGATGCTTTATTACTACCACCAGGAATAATGCTGATCAAAGATTATGAAAATAATCTTCTGATAAATTAATATATAAGGCTATGAAAAAGAAGCATGTATATGTAATGTAGCTCTTTGATTTTTGGTGCATCCAAATAGGCTCATGAGGCAATACTTTGTGTCTTTTGATGTAAGCCGACAGGCCTATGATGTAAAGCAAAGAAAAGCCAACAAAATTTATGTAAGTCCCTAGAGGACATCTAATGTTATTCACTATGAATAAAGAGATTTTTTCCAAAGGAAATATATATATATATATAAGTAATTATCAAAACTTGTTAGAGCTCTAACCATCTTCCTCAGATCTTAATTGCTTAATTGACTTTACAGTTTATTTGAGGAGGAACAATAGTAATAAAGGAAGGTGTTTATTGAGAAGTATCAGTAATACAACAATAAGGTGAAACCCTGGCCTATGCGCCATCAATTAATTTATGGGTACATTTGCGCCTATCAATGTGATTAGTTGTAATTCCATATGTACTACCTCTTTTTTTTGCTACCTATACTGCCATAAGTGATTATGATCAACATTGTTTATTTATAGTGTTATATAATATTATGTTTTTCAATATATGTTTTTTGTGTAAGTCTGCATTGGTATTAATCAGCTATACAAAAAAACACGGAATATGAAGAATTCTGGTCAAGGGAGAGGGGTGAACTAAACTACCACCCCTATCCGTCAAAAGAAGAAAATTCTACAATAGTAGTATGAGGAGCATAAAAAACCATACATCAAGTGGGGCCTGCTGCATAGATAAAATTTTAAACAAACATTACAGAGATAGTAAAAAAAGACACAATTACCCATGTGTTATATGGGGGATTTGTACAAGATAACAATGCAGGAATGTTTATGAAATAAACCTTAAAAAATAAAAACCAACATATACTTAGATGTAAACACAAGTAATCCATATAGAGAAAAACATAATAGAAACAATCTCACTGCAGCGCATGGCTGGTAGTGACAGTCGGGTCCTTCATCTCCTGTGTTTCCTCAATAATTGGATAGGGCCCAAAGAGTTCCTCATATGAAGATGGTACATTGAGCTTCACTGAGAGGGGAGTCATTTTTTTAACAAAAGCATCAGACTCACGAACCCATTTGGAATGTTGGGTAATGGTGGTCAGAATTGGAAAAGGCGTCGTGTATGTAGGAGGCATGGTAGGAGTCGAGATGATGTTCATTGAACCAAACGGAGCCATTGAAACACTACCTCTACCCCCATAACCCGTGGAGTCGAGTCCCATGGATAATATTTTCCAAATGGCCATGACATCTCTGTGGGTGATAACCATGTCTAATTCTACAATTTTGGCCTTAGCCTAAAAAATAGAACTGTGAGTATGGTTCCATGTAGCAAGCATTTCTTCCATGCCCTAACTTATCATTTTTTTCACAATCCAGTAATGGTTTGGGCTGGCACCATCAATACCATGAGTAAGGTTCTCTTTTACCATCCTGGTTTCCCAGTTGTTGATCAGATTACGAACCTGCGAAGAAATCTCATTAGCATATCCATCTACCTGTGACAGGTGCGCCCCCCTTTGCACATGACCATGACCACTACCAGCATGATGAGGCATGCCACACTTCTTGGACATAGTGTAATGGTTCAGACACAGAACACAACCTAGAAAAATTGGATAGGATGAATCTCGCAACAAAATCTAGGAAGAACAAGAGTGCACCCAAATCAGATCATAGTGGAACAACCTGAACCAGAAGAGAAGGATAATAAACATTATATAGACTCGAGCGCTTAGCTGAGTAATAGCCCAACATAATGAGAGAGAACGATTTGTGACTATGATAAAACCAATAGGAGGCGTAGCAGCCATTAATGGGGAGTAAATATTGTTATACCACTTCCAGTCCCTAACCAAGCCAAATCGCACTGTAGCCAACAAATGAAGTGACCGTAGGCTCAAATCCTGCCTAAGTTGAGTAGCGACAGTGTCCTCCATTGAATCCAATATGTTTTGACAGAGCATCGTCAAGAGGGACCAATTAATTTTGTCTTGGCAGAAGTGGAACGTGACAAAGGGGATTAGTTGTACCATCCATCGTGGTGATCTTGTGCATAGGAGTAATGTTACGATAATGACTAGTGTCAACCACTATGGGATTTGTTGTATAAGTGGAGGCACTGTTGTTAATGATGGACGTGATGGTTGTATCAACTATGATCTCAGGATTTAAACTTAAATGATTACCAACTTGTCCAGCCTCTAAAATGAGACCTGCATCATCAATCCATACTGAGTGCAATATAGGTGGCATTGTGATGGGATGACAATTAGACTGTGGTTCTACCACGATGATCATGTCCATTCCATCCTTGGCAAATTGAATCTCATCATCCACATCTAGGGTAAAAAAATATTTGCTGGCCAAAATTTTGCATTTGTTGACTAGACTCACATTGATGAAGCTGCTCAGGTCTCCCTTCTATAGAGGAGAGGGTTGGATGTCACACCCCGGTTTTGACCCCGTTGCATTAGATGTACATGATGTATATATTGTAATTATCATTGTGTGGAGCTAAAGGCCAAGGCCCCACCATTGATCGGTTATGCTATGTTTTGGATTTAAATTTGTCACCGAAGGCACATCGGGGCATGCAGAATACATATCAAGTTTGTCATCATGTAAATATGCATCTTTAATTAAATGAACCCGACCAGCTACGATCGCGGCAGCTAAATTGAGAAGGGGCATGATTTCACAAGGGTAAGGGTGGGGAAATTGTCAAACCTCGAGCCATGAGAAAAACCCATGTGTCATCTTTCCTTGTTTTATCCAACTACCACCTTAAAACATTCAGCTGAGTAGTTGGGGAATTTATTGTTTTTGGGAGTGGGGTGGCAGGACTGTCATTCCTTTCCCAACCGCACACTCCACCAACAACAAACCTCACGGTGGACAGAGGGACGAATACACCCTTCATTCATTTTTCTCTCCATTGCATGTTATCTCCACGGCCTGTTCATTCCTCTCAGTGGTCTGCTCATTCCTCACGACAATCTGATGCTTCTCACGCAGTGTTCTCATGCATAGGCGGAGCTATTCATCCTCACACAGGGATGCCATTCTTGCCTTGTCTGTTCACCTCCACGCCCAGGATTTACCTGGTTCTTTTTCTCCCATAGACACACTACTCCCTCTTCACGACTGTGCTGAAACACTCACGCACAGGTATTTTCTGTCTTGGTCTCACATAGCCAGGAGTGAGGAGTCGTCTCCACTGTCATTCCCATTGTTCCCCAACGAGAAATCAGGTGTGTTCTTGACCCGCATTTGGAATTGGGTGTAATCTTCTTTCATGCTCTGTGTTCTGCGTTGTTGTCTACTCACATAGCAAGCTGGGAGAACTGTAATTTATTCTCCATTGTGGTCGGTGTAAGTCCTCCCCAGTGGATTCGATTGTGTAAAACGGGCTGTTGTTTTTCCCCTGTTGTGAGTTGTGTTCGCTAATACGTTTGGGACTGTATAATTTTCTTGGGTGTATTTTTCCCGTGTGATTGTGTTTGCTTTTACGCCTTGGGGCTATGGTAGGTTGTTTGGAGTAGTTTTGGCCACGATAGGGCCAAGAACGACTCAGGAATCGTTTCCCCTGTTAAGCTACGATTGTTGATTGATTGCATGCGTGTAGTGGTTGGTCTTCAGACTATGTAAGGAGCAGGGATGGGGGGTTGGGTTGCTTGATAAACCTAGTGGCTGGAAACCACACAGACGAAGCTAGAGGGCTGGCTTTCTTCTCCACAACCCCTAAATAGCACTGGAAGGGAATGCAGGGCCTGAGGGACTGTGTAGCAGAGAAGGGACTAATTCCTTGTGTTGGGTGTGTCGGGGTGTCTTAGAAGTCAGGCTAGTTCTGGTGTAGGTGCTCCTAGCTCTGCAATGAGCTCACCAGCTTAGCATTTATCCTTTCCTAACTCCTTGATGGCCTGATAAACCCAACTGTGTTGGCTTGGCTATGCTTTGTGCATCCTTGGCTATGTGTAATCCTGCTTGTTCCCTTATTCCTTGGAGAATCATGCCCAGCTTGGGGGTGGCAGCGCTGCTGAGAGATTAAGGAGCACGCTGGNGAACAAATTCTTCACAAGATAAGTGATCTTGCTCATTTTACTTCTGCAACCATATTTTCTGTTAATGATCATGATGAACATGTTGAATGAATTCTTGTATGAATGTGTGTTATTTCCACTGTGTATAATAAATATTTGCATCTGTGCATGATAAATGTTCATGTGTGCATGTTCTAGTTCAATGCATTCCATTATCAGCATTTTATTTTAGCATTCTATTTCAGCAATATTATGATTCACATGTTCATGGGGCTGCTTTCCCGGATGGTTAACACCATGGGTCGCGTCCTCTTCACCGGTCGGAGGGATGGGGAAATGACATTGGATAACTCCTTCATTTTCCAGACAATATCCTACTGAATTAGTAGAGTGTTTCACATGGTGAAAAGAAATTTCCCTATTGAGAAAGATAAGGAGACCAAGACGTGATGGACTGTGCTCTAGCTGCCAACTAGGAGATATTTTTCCAACCTGAGTTCCATGCATTAGCTTGGTCTCCATATCAAGGATAATCTGAGAGTCCCCCTCCATAGTGAGTGGAAAAAAATTTCCTTCCATGGAAATTTCAATGCCAACAATGAGACCCTCTATCTTAGCCATATTATTGTTGTTATGACCAATATTTCCATGATAGATGAGAAGGATATTTCCAGTGTGGTTTTTGAAAGAGCCTCCAAACCCGAAGATACCAGGGTTACCTTTAGATGCGCCATAAAAATTAAGTTTTATGATACCCTTGGCGGGAGGGGTTCAAAGGATAGGGCGAGCAATAGTGGCCTTAGATTTGGAGGGCCTAGTAGGGGGGACAAGATGAAAATTCCAGTTGTCTAGCAAAATTTGCTCAAGGGGAGAAACTAGTAAATCAGTTAAATTCCATATCCTTTTCAAGAGAGTCATTAGAGGAAATTTGGGCTCTAAAATGGGCCTTAGAAAGGATTTGGTCTCCCATGTGCCCCCTTTCCTCTTCCCATATTGTGGAATCATAGCCTCTTTAATGCTCTTTACACAACCATTTTTGGACCATTTCATTATTTATGCACATAATATTTACCTATATTTTGAGCTAGCAATACAAGCCAACAATACGGTCCAAATAAAAATATTTACATCATTTACTTAATTTTGTTCATATACATCCAAGTCAAAATGGCGGGTATTACATAAGTTGGGGAGTAAATGCACATAAATGATGAACTATGGGTTTGTCTTTTCAAACTGGGTAAAATTCCTTGAACTTGTGGGGGTTTGACATCATGGATTTCAAATTATGACATGGGTTGCAATGACGAAAAAACCTATGGGATAAACATGGTATTCACAGGAATAATGTTGATGATACATGATTACTGGGAATTAAGATCCTATTGTTATCCACGGGAGTACTGATAATTGCAATATAATAGAGGGAAGACATTGCGTAGATACTTGTTTTGGGATGATAAGTGTGATAGGAATAATGCACCATTATTGATTGGGGTTGAAAATACTCATGTTCTAGTTTGGATCTTGCACACATGAGGTAAATACCAAAGTTTAATAAAGAGCATTAAAAAGGTATTGACAATGCAGAAATATGAACCAAGGCATGGCACACCTTTGGTGTGCATGAGAAATTATGGAAATAATTGTTTTCGATACAACCCATTAACTGAGTTGTTTATGTTTATTCCTTCAGTTTCTTGCATACATGTTGGCAGGGGTTTCGGTAAGTGAGTTGTGCAGCATTGCGGCAGTTGCGCAACCTCACGCAGTACCGCATAAGGCCAGATTAGCGCGATGGGTAGAAGAATAACCGCTTTGAATATTTTATATGTTATTTGACCAAGTTTTGTTTTAATAGGTCATTAGTGGTTATAAGTTAGTTAGAACTGGACCTTCATTGTAATGGTGCAAGCCTATTTATAGATCTAGTTTTGCAAGTAGGCGGAACCAAGAATAGGAGAATCGCATCAGAGGATAATTGGGGCATAAGATCTAGTGTGATCTGGTTTTGTGAACAATTTTTGGTGTATCTACGATTTATCTGGGATTTCCTAATGTATGTAGTCTCTAGTTTTGGAGAAGAATTATGTAATGTGGGTCCTTTGTGCAAGGTTAATATGATATGGCTATTGTGGCACAAAACGTGTCTGTTATCACTGCTACGATCTGATATGTTATGATGTTACAACCTAATCTATTATGATGTTGCGACCTATTTTCTTATGATGTTGTTTTGATTTAGTATCTTTATATTATTTCAATGCGATCTGTTTTTTCTGCTACTGTCTATTGCACTATGAGTAGATATGTATGTTGCGGTATTAAGAATATTGTGACAACTGTATGATGCTCTGATGCTACACTATGTTGAGGAAATTGTGTAAAGTTGACTACAAAGCTCCAGATCTAGCAGTTATGGTTTCCTTTTGTCAGATCCCCATATCCTCCATCCCTACTGCTGAAAACTCAGCTCCGACAGCTCTCCCTTGAACACCTCGGGTGAGACCTCATCTTCTCTGCAGACGTTGCTGGGCTGGGTAAAGACTGTCTGGGCCGGTGCTTAGGGAGATTGTGCTGGTTGGGCATCAACAGAGTGGGAACTACTGTCAAAGAGGCTTTGTTGGTGGGTTTCACCAACAAATGGTTCCGTTGTTGGGGCTTGAGTTGCTATTAAGAGGAGGATATGTTTTGGCATCTGAATCAACTGGAGATCGAAGGGTGGTTTGATCTAAATTTGCGGGAGTTTGATGAAGCTAAAAATCAGAATCCGAAGTTGTTGATGGGACACTGGCTGGACAGGTATATCCACAATGGTCCTCACGAATGGTTCTTTTGTGAATTCCTTGTCCTCTTGCAAGAATGGCTGGAAAAGTTCACTAAGAAAAAAAAAAGACTTTCAAGGAGGAGAGCTGACATGTTGGACCCCAAAGTTAATCCAGGAGTTACAAGAAACCAATAATAAGGCATCACAAGTAGTTGAAGCATGGTTGGATAGTATATTAGAAATATACATCAACGAGTTTGCAGTCGACAACAATAAGTCCTTTAGCGAAGCAGAAACAGAGTTATTCAGTGGACCACAAGGAAGATTCTTGTTGTCGCTGCAACTATCCATTAAGCAATTGGTTTGTGAAAATTGTATTCTAAAGATGGACCAAGAGTAGTGGAACTCTGGTGTGTGGAGGATGTAGGCACCGTGACGGAAGGGGAGAGATGCATGAAAAGTTAAGGGGTAGATGGGCATAAGTTCTGGTAAGAATGTGAAGGTCACCGAGGAAACAAGTGGTTGTACGAGGGGAGGAGCAAGGTTTCGAGAGAAGAGGCAGAGGATAGGGGAAGGTCCTGCCATGATCGAAGTGCAATGCCATGAAGAACAACGACACTGGATGAAGTGAAATTTTTATGATGATGAGGATGAATAGGACCAGGTTATACCCGAAAGTACAATAGGATGGAAGCCCAGCAGTAACGTTCCCATTCCTCTGTGCACTACTCCACCACAAGGAAAAAATACACACTCTGTGTCAACTTTCCCAACAGGTCAACAACAGTCTAGTAATAGAGCACCAGCAGGAGGCAGAAGGCCCAGAATAGTAGGCGATGAAATGAAGTTACCAATATTCAATAGGAATGGCATCGATGATCCAGAGCAGTACTGGTTCTTATGTGAGGAAATCTAGACCACCCGACAAACTTTTGATGATGATGTTAAAAAAGTCAACTGGCCACTACTTTGAGGGGGCATGCACTGGAATGGTTCATGAAATTCACGCAAATCCCTCAGGGAGGTACCATGGAGACATTGGATGAGATCCAAACAAGGTTATTCGAAGAATTTAAGAAGCCAAAATATGAGGCTCAGTACATTACTAAGTTGAAAAAGATCAAATAGTTCCCCAATGAGACGATTTGGGACTTTGATCAGCGATTTAAGACATTGATGGCTCGGGTCATTTTTCAGATGAGCGATGTCTAGCACAAGGAATGGTTCATCTCCGTACTTGTCACGCATATTAGACAATCGCTAATGCAGAAAAGATTGCGATATAGAGCGAGGCTCTAGAGACCTCGATGAAATTGGAGGCATCACCAGTAGGAGAATCTGCGGTCAGAATGAACCAGATTCAAGCGTAGTTGGCCAATTTGACGCTCCAACTGCAAGATATCAAAAAGGCTAAGGAATATCATGATGATATTTGGTGCACCCGTTGCCATGCAGACATACATACCAAGGAAACATGTCCGACATTTCGGAACTATTTGCTGTCAGGAGCCCCAAATTCGTTGAGTTGTGTTGGTGTACCATGGTGTCGCATATGTCAGGTCTATGGGCATCGACATGAGAACTGTGATTACATGCAGAAGTTGGTTACCAAGGAATAAAATTTGTACTGTACATTTTTTTGGTTAGTCGGACATGATGACAATAACTGTTGAGCTTATTATTTTCTCCAGGAAGGGACGTATGATTCATACCTTGTGAAAGGTGAGGACCCCCAGATGGCACAAGCACAGCCACAAGTAGTACAACCCGCATCTCAAGTTCCATATACACCACCACCTCTGTTGCAGTTTGTCCCTGCGCAACCGCAGTAGTAGTTTATATCACAGCCGCAGTTTGCATCTCCACCACAAATGGTGGTGCAACCACAGTATAACCATACACTGCGACCACAGTATAATTAGCAACAATATTTTCAAACCGTGCACTATCTCCAACAAAAACCAAACCCACCACAACAACAGATGACCCAAGCATAGTTTCAGCAAGCAGGAGTCTGAGGAGGATTTCGTGGAGTGTTCAGAGGTCGAGGAGGAGGACAAGGTCATGAATCAATACAGTGCTACACCTGTGGGGTATTTGGGCATTATCAGAGGGATTTCTCTCATGTGCAATGTACATACTGTGCAGCCAGTGATCATAATGTTGAAATCTTCCCTCAGTTGATTGCAAAATGGCAGGCAAGAAATGTTCCTCAATTACAGAACGTGCAGAATCAGAATCGACCTACATTCCAAGTACAGAACCAAATGATAGTGCAAAACCAGGTACCACTGGAGACTAAGACCCAGAAACCACCTCAGACTCAACCATTGAATCAGAACCCACCATTGAACTTGAATCAAGGATCGACAATTGCCACTATTTAGGACAAGCCACGAATGAAGGATGTCTACATTGGGATCATCACTCACGCTGGTGCGACAAATGGAGACGATGGAGTGCGGCTGCAAGTTCAGTTCGCTGATAAGAAAAAGTTTGCATTTGATATTCCCATAGAGAAATACACCTTCTTTATCGCAAAGAATGCAATCGGGAGAAATCCAGGTAAGTTACCAATTGTTGATATGCCATTTTCTTTCGATCCATTTGTAGAGGAAGGACCATCCTGGCAGCATGGTACCTTACGAAATTTATTTGAGAGTTGTCTATCATTGGAAATGGACTCTGATGCCCTTGTCGAGCTTGAGACATTATTGCACCACTCGGATAAAACAGTAAAGTATTATGTTGTGAATTCTTTGCAAAAAAGTAAGACAGGTAAGGAGATGAGGATGAATGTCCAGATTGGAGATTATGAGGTTGATTTGGTCATTCTGGATCTTGGATCAGATGTAAACATTCTAACCAAGAAAACCTGGCAATTGATGGGAAATCCAACATTCGGATGGTCATCGGTACAGCTGTGACTAGCAAATGAGGTGAAGGTTCATCCCATTGGTCACGTTTCAAAGTTGATTGTTGACATTGAAGGTATGAAAATGCATGCTGACTTTGATGTGATAGAAGTTGTAGATGATGGTGGTTCCTATCCTGCACTACAAGGGATTGGATGGGATAATGATAGCATGGTAGTTATCAACTTCAAAAAATGAGTTATGACATTTGAAAACCAAGATGTCGGGATCATTTCTCCTATGGACCCTCAGGAAGGAGAGTGATATATTGAACCTGTAAAGGATGAAGTCGGGAGAAGTTGGGATCACACTTATAACATCTCTGAAGACTATATCCATCCTACCGTTGATGGCAAACTTGGATGGCGTAGTGCAAGTTCCGTGTCCTCTGACTCTGAAGACACTCTTGAAAATTAGCAGAACTGGTTGCATGAAGTATCATTTAGGAAATGTCGGTTGATTACACAGTCTTTCCAACATGTTGCAACAGAGACTCTTGAGTTTCCCATTTATGAAGGATTGCCGGGACTATCAAAGTTATTTCAGGAATTTGAAGAGAATTTTTTTGAACCACAGAGGATACTGGCTCTTGAGGTAGCACTAAAGGCTACTTCGGCCCGATGGTGGGAGACACACAAACAAATGATCCATGACTGGAAATAGTGTCGCAGATTGATGATGGTCTACTTCAGAGATTTAGAGGTCTATCATGCTGGAAGATATGATGGATAGAATGATCCCATAGTTCATTTAATCAAGTGTCATTCTTTATGGGCATCACGACCTAGGGATGAATGGGTCCATGCTTTTGTTCACACTCTAGAAGAAATGCCGAGATTTTGGTATGTGGTGGTAGAGTTGTAGAGGACTATCACCACTTGGGTGGAGTTGTATGTTTGTTTTGTGTAGAAGTTTAACTTTCAAGACATCAAACCAAAGGTATGCAATGCTTTACAAATCATCTATGACATCGTACTCAAGGTCACCCCTATTTCCTATCCAGTTGATCCACATGCGCATTGTTCAATCCAATCCATGATGACCTGCTACAACTTGTCATGTCATTTGGGATGAAAAATGCACCAGTTGCATTCTCTCGTGTAGTTGTCATTGTATTTAAAGATTTGATTTAAAATTTCCTACAAGTGTATATGGATTAGTGGACTATCTATGGACTAATTAGGGACCATCTGGACAACCTGCGGCTGATGCTGGAAAGGGGTCACCAGCGTCAAATCACCTTAACTCTAAAAATTCTATTTTTTCTACACCATTTGGCATGCTATTGGGTCACATCGTCTGCAAAGAAGGTTTTTTGGTCAATCCGGCGAAGATCGCACTAATCCTCAGTTTACCACCACCGACTAATATCAAGATGCTTTGGGCCACACTGGGGCATACTGGATACTATCGCAAGTTTATTAAAGGATACGCTGGGATTACTACCCCCATGGAGAAACTACTAAAGAAGGATGCAGCCTATGAATGGACTCAGGAATGTCAAGGAAGTTTTGACACTTTGAAAGACAAGATGGCCTCCATGCCCATACTGGTTTTTCCTAATTGGGATAAGGAGTTCCACATGCACGTCGATGCTTCTTCTATTGCGTTGGGGATCGTTCTTGCGCAACTAGATGAGGGAGACCTAGACCACCCGATCGCATATGCCAGTAGAAAACTGTCTTTTGTTGAACGAAATTATACAACGATGGAAAGGGAAGGCTTGGTTATGGTTTATGCACTACAAAAGTTCTAGCATTAATTATTGGGTGGACATTTCAAGATGTTCACTGATCATTCTGCTTTTCAATACCTGGTCAATAATCCTGTGTTGGGGGGGAATATCTGTCAATGGTTGCTACTCTTCCAGGAGTTTGATTTTGAAATAGTTGTGAATCCAAGGCGATTGAACGCTGGCCCTAATCATCTATCTCACATCGAGAATGGTGAAGAACCGACCAATATTGATGACGAAATGCCAGATACGCAATTGTTCTGTGTTGACATCGTAGATGATCACTATGCACCAATTATTTAGTTTTTGGCCACTGGTGTCGCCTTGGAGGACATGTCGATTGGCCACAAGAAGCAGCTGGTCGTAAAGGCTTCTGATTTTCAATTAATTGAGGGATAGTTATATAATCTTGGATCGGATGAAATCTTGCGATGATGTATTTTACTACATGAGTAGGGTCGCATTCTCGAAGAAGCACATGTAGGAATTGTGGGAGGTCACTATGGAGTTCGGTCTACTGTACGAAAGGTGTTGCACACCGGACTATGGTGGCCCATGTTGCATAATGATGCCACAGACTATGTGAGGAGCTGCGATGTCTGCTAACGTGTCGGTAAACCATCGCAGCGGGATGAGATGTCGTTGGTAACACAGGTGACTCTACAACCATTTGATAAATTGGTTGTGGATTTCATGGGTCCTATTAATCCACCGGGGAAGTGGACTAGTGTGCGATACATCATTACTACAATCGACTATCTCACTAGGTGGGCAGAAGATGCACCAGTTCTGGATTGTACCACTACGACGGCCATGAGGTTCATATTTGAAAACACCATGACACGGTTTCAGTGTCCTGGGATCTTGATGAGTGACCAGGGCAGTCACTTCATCAACCAAACTGTTAAATCTCTAAATGAGGAGTTGCAGGTGCAACATAAGAGGAGTACACCATACCATCCACAAGCGAATGGGACCATCGAAGCATTCAACAAAATATTGGAAACAACATTGACTAAGGTATGTAATGCTAACAGTGATGACTGGGACCTAAAAATTCCAGCGGCACTATGGGCCTATCACATTACTTGTAAATGTCTAACCGGTCAGACACCATTTCAGCTGGTGTATGGGAAAGAGGTAGTCATGCCCATGGAGTATATTGTTCCTAGTCTGTGCATTTCTACAGTAACGGACATGGATGATGTAGAAGAGTTAGAATAATGAATTGCACAGTTGATCCAACTTGAAGAAGACCATTTTATTGATGGCTTCCACCAACAGGTTGCGAAGGATCGACAGAAGACATGGCATGATCGCCACATTAAGAAGAAACAATTTGCGATAGGAGATTTGGTGTTGTTATATGATAGTAAGCTCATCAAGCATCTAGGTAAGTTACAAATGCATTGGTTAGGTCCCTATCTTGTTCATTCCATTAATTCTGGTGGTGTAGTTCAATTACTGCAATTAGATGGTGCAGTCTTACTAACGCTTGTCAATGGGATTCTCTTAAATCCCTATAGGTCGGGGCCAAAGAGCGCACTACTTGAGGTGCTTAAAAAAATGAAGATTTTAGTTCAAAACAATAAGGCGAGCCCTAAGGGAGAGGCTGGGCAAGATTAATGTTTTTAAAGTGATGACTGGTTGACCACATGCAACAGTTGCAGGGCTGTGGGTTGGTCAAATCAAGTAATAAATGCCGGTAGTTAAAATAGTTGGCTAGAGGCGCTTTTTGAAGTGATCCACATTAATGAGTGATCTGACCGTTAGAGGATTTGGCGTCATTAATACCAGGTTCAGTAATAATGGTGATGATAGATTTGGCAATGATGAATTTTGGATTGGAAGTGGCTATAAAACAATGCATGCGATGCATAAGGATGGCATTGCTTAGTTGAGTGAGCAGAGTGTGTAGCAGAAAAGTGATTGTGCAGTGCGGTGTGAGCTATTTGAGTGAGTTGTAGTGTTGCAGGTTAGAGCTGTTGAGTGCATTCTCAGGGTTGAAGGGTGAGGGATTCTAAGTGACCTTGATGCCATAGAAATTTCCAGTGAGTACGAATCACCTATTCATCCCATGGATGTTGAAGAAGAAATTATGAGCACACCAGTTGGTTCATCGTCTATTCCCAAGCGGAAGTGGTAGGCTCAGAGGTCCAGCCCCACACTGCTATAGAAGAGGCAAACTCGCACCTCAGTAAGAGTGCAAGGATAAAGAACTGCACAAACTGGGCCATCAAGCTTAGGAGCTGTTGAGTCCACGGCACCTCAGGGTGTCTCTGTTCATGACATTTTGGGATGTCTCTCCTACGCGTTCGAGAGACAAGCCAAGGAAGTTGTCCAAGAATCAGAAGTATCCACCAAAATTTATGTCGCTGTCGGAGGGGATGAAGTGCTCGGTTGACATCATCATTGCATTGATGAAGTTGAAATTTGAAGACCATGACCTTCTATTGCTCAAACATGTCAGGGATGAGCCTTATGAGTCAATCCTGATGGATCCTGGTGCTCCAATTAGGAGGATTCCTCATCCTTGGGTGAGTGAGTTAGATCAATCTGGATTATTGGGGCTCATAAATATGCCTCATTTTGGGCGATTGAATGAATCCCATGCGTGCGTGAAGCAATTGTCGCCTTGATTTCATGGAGGGACACTTTGGCTGAATACACCAATCCCTGTTACAGTAGATTTGATCAAAAGAATCAAAGGCTAGCCGAAAGCCAAGAATGATCCAACGCATTATATCCATGGGAGAGATACTGACAAAAGGATTTCTAAGCAGCTGAAGGAGCACTTTGGTTTACATCGTGATGGCTATGCTTATCACATCGATAGCATTAACTCACAAGCAGTGCACATCAACACAAGGATTCTGGCAAGCAAGGTCATTTAGGGAAACCGACTAGTCTAATGCAATTCGGGTGTTGTCGCCTACACCCAGAAGTGTGTCAAGGGGGTGCAAATGAATTGGTCTTTGTTTTTGCTGAATCAGTTGCTAGAAAATGCGGTTGCTGCTAAAGATGGGAGGTCATTATTGTATAGTTGGTTGTTGATCCCTATTGCACTAGTTTCATGGATGGAACCAGAAGACTATCAACCGATGATAGTTGATGCGACAAAGGTGTGCTGAGGTGCAAGGTATCAAAACTTATGGTGGGTTAAAGAACCAAGTCGAAAAATGGACTGTACCATTCACTTTTGGGTTTATTGGGAAGCATTGTCTATCGCATCCATTTTCATTCCTTGAGTCTCTCCTTACACCGTGACCAAGTATCAGCAGGTCCTTTGGTTTTCCATCGAGCCCCACTCTATCTACATTTAGGCACGGCAGGACCCCGATAAGTAGTGGCTACCTTTTCCTTACAAAGTCACGATGGAAGAATTGGATTCCATTGTCTAAGAATGGTAGATGGAGTGGTGAAATCTGGTTATTTAGGAGGAATTACCTAAAGAGTAGCCACTGGATGCCCCTGAAGAGGTTTCCCAGAAGGACTTGAGCACTCACAACTCTAACAACAAGTCATCAACAGACCCTGAGGATGCAGTACAACGCATGTGGGAGGAGACTCGCACCAAATAGTGCCAAGAATATGAAGTGGGTAGTGGTACCAAGTCAAGGATGGAGGATCAAATGTAGCGACTTATCAAGGAAGTCACTGAGTCATCTGTGGATGTGACAAAGGAGATCCAAGAGTCAAACCATGAAGAATTTGGTATGGTAAGAGATCAATTAGATTCAATCTTTACATTATTTCTAGGCATACATCTATGCAACCCATGATGTAGGAAATCCCGTCAATTATAACTGAGCCTTGGGCCAGGAACGTGCAAGTTCCCTCTACTGCGATCGACGGGAGAAATGAGGAATTTCACCAATTGTTGCGACCGATATAGAGCATGGCGTTGGACCTGAACAAGTTTTTCACTATGGTGCTAGTGGAGTTGTAGCACATTTCCACCCTAGAATTGGTGGAATGATAGAAAGAACTGACTAAGGGCTATGTTCAGTCATAGAGCGTCGTAGAGAAGCTGCAGAAACTAGCGAATGAGCTACATCAGGTCCAGGTGCAGTTGGCAGAATAAAAAGTTCAAGAAATTGACGCCTTGAAGGCGACACAGGATAAGATGTAGTGAAAGGTTGCTGAAGAGATTACGGAACTGAAAAAGGCACAATACTGCCTAATCATTGAGCAGGAACAGATGTGTGCCAGGTGCGATGAAGTGGAGTAGGCTGTTTCTGAAGCCTGCCAGCACATTTTTGAGAACACGATCGAACTCGCCCCAGAGAAGGCCAGATGATTTTGGTAAACTATTGTTCAGCTTCAGGATACCAAACTGATTCTCAATGCCCTAGTGCAACCTATGGTGCCGCCAGAGCAGGTTACAGAAAGGAAAGTCTCCATTGAAGACATCCCAACTAAGTTCGAAAGCATGCAGCAAGAGGCCAAAACCATTATGGAAGCGACAATGTGGTTTTTGCAAACCCTTATCCAGGATGAGCAGCTTAATCAGCTGATTGTGTAGGTGTGAGAAGCCAAAGGTCAACTGACGACCTTAAAGACATCACTGAGGGCCAGGACACTGATGGTACAAATCACATAGCCTGAGGAATTGAAGGATTTACAGCAGAGAGCCGCTCATGCATAGGAACGCCAACAAAAGCGACGTGCTCAGCTTGATGAATTTTAGGAAATTGGTGGACACTTGGCTATTAAGCAGTCTCCACACAATAGAAAGTACAAGAGCATTGAAAAACAGTCGACAGCAAGGATCGAAGAGAGCACCCAGTGAAACAGACTTTGACTAATTGTCAGAGTACTGCCGACAAAGTCCAGCTTCAGGTATGTGATATTACGCAAAAATTTGAATGTTTAAAGGCACGGACATTGGCACATACCTTGTCAACCTGACGTGGCTCGGGGATGAGCCACAATACTGTGTTGGGGGCCTATTGGTAGGGGTTTTGGTAAGTGATTTGCGTAGCATCACGATAGCTACACAACTTTACATGGTACCACGCAAGGCCAGATTAGCACGATGGGCGGAAGAATAACTGCTTTGAATATTTTATATGTTATTTGACAAAGTTTTGTTGTAATAGGTCATTAGCAGTTATAAATTAGTTAGAAGTGGACCCTCAATGTAATGACACAAGCCTATTTATAGATCTAGTTTTGCAAGTAGACGAAACCAAGAATAGGAGAATCACATCAGAGGATAATTGGGGCATGAGATCTAGTGTGATCTGGTTTTGTGAAGAATTTCCAGTGTATCTACGATTTATCTTGATTTTCCTGATGTATGCAGTCTTTGGTTTTGGAGAAGAATTGTGTAATGTGGGTCCTTTGTGCAAGGTTAATATGATATGGCTATTATGGCACAAATCTTGTCTGTTATTATTACTGCAATCTGATCTGTTATGATGTTACAACCTAATCTATTATGATGTTGCGACCTATTTCCTTATGATGTTGTTCTGATTTAGTCTCTTTCTGTTATATCAGTGCGATTTGTTTCTTTTTCTAATGTCTGTTGCACTATGAGTAGATATGTCTTATGAACAATGCTACGGTATTATTAATATTGTGACAACTGTATGATGCTCCGATGCTACACTCTGTTGAGGAAATGGTGTAACTTCGACTGCAAAGCTCCAGATCTAGCAGTTATGGTGTCCTTTCATTAGATCCCCATATCCTCCATCCCCATTGCCGAAAACTCGATTCTAATAGCTCTCCCTTGAACACCTCGGGTGAGACCTCGTCTGCTCCATAGACGTTGCTGGGCAGGGTAAAACCTGTTCAGGCTGGTGCTCAGGGAGATTGTGCTAGTTGGGCATCGACAGAGTGGTAACCCTTGTTGATGAGGCTTTGTTGGTGGGTTTCACCAACAATTCATAAATGATTATAGCTAGTGTGAGATTCTTATCATGAGTGAATCTGAGTGTTGGTCCTGCCAATGTTTTATTGATGTACTAAATGACATGTTTACACTACAATAAAAAAGGGATAAAATGATGGTCATGCGTGTGACGAACCTTAAAATTCCATCACCAAATTCACTTATGGTGATGATCTATGAAAAAATGTCACTATTAGTGATTTTAGTGAAAGCTTTCTAAATCCCATCACCAAACTCATTTTGGTGACAGTCACTCCTATGAAGGAACTTGAACGGTCATCACCAAAGTTACTTATGGTGACAATATATGGAAAAAATGTCACCATAAGTACTTTTGGTGATGACTGGTTAAAATCCCATCACCAAATCCCTTTTTATGATACCACTCTGTACATATCAAAGTTAAATAGCACACACATTAAGAGATTGATTTTTGTATAATATTTTAGCCTACCTTAGCCCACTCTCCAGTAAGTGGGAAATTTCTTCCATAGCTATCTACCATACCCCACCTCAGCACTTTAGGGAAGGATGGTTTTCTACTTAGAAGGACCAAAGACCTTAGATTTAACCAAAAATAACTTGATAATTTTAGTGCTGTTTGTTAAAATTATGTTGCCAATTCTCTTTATTGTGATAGTTATGGTGAGGGTTGTTAAAATCCCATTAGGAATTACCTTTTTGGAAACACTTTTGTGATGATCCTTGAAGGGCCCTCAGTCCAATAATTAAAGGTGAAACATGTAGTCTCTACCGATGAATCAAAGCAACTTCCTTTGCTACTTGCATGAATATCTATGTCAGGTGATTAACATGATCGATCAAAATAGATATATGTAAGGTCTTGTGGATTAACATGAGGAAGCAACTCTATTTTTTTCATCTAGTTGTTACGGTTCCCTTGTATCCTATTTTTTGTAATCTCCAACAAGAATTCATATTATAATACAAAAAATAAGTAGTACATGCAATTGGTTTTCTATGTGTCGATGTATTTGTACTATGAATATGGATCTGAATGATGATGATAACATGTCTTTTTCGATCTAATTCTAAATAAATGCAAAAGAATTGATCTGAGTAATAATATAAGTTAAACCTTGGATCTCTGGTCAATACTAGTGCGATAAAATAATTAGTAGTGTGGAAGTCCTCTTCCCTCTGCAAAAACTTGGTTACTACATCCCTCCCTCAAACATCTCAGGTGAGACTGCACCTCCCATTAGAGGAAATTTCAACTCAAAATGGGCCTCCTAAAATGAACTCATAAAATAATAGTTAAAATAATAAAGTAATATTTATTAATTTTGGAGGAAGAAAATAAAAAAACTACTTTTTTGTTTGTATTTTTGACATATCTGCCTGTGTTTTTACTCAAATTTCGATAGGGAGAGCTCGTTGGATGCGGAATTAAATTTTGCATCCAACGAGTACCCACTCAGTATACTTTTGACGGACCCTGCTACCCCAAAAACAATAAATACCTGGAAAAATGGAATGATGACATCATCATTCCGTTTTTCCAGGTATTTTTTGTTTTTGGGGTAGCGGGGTCCGTCAAAAGTACGCCGAGTGGGTAGTCGTTGGATGCGGAATTTAATTCTGCATCCAACGAGCTCTCCCGATCAAAATTTGAGTAAAAACACAGGGAGATATGTAAAAAATACAAACAAAAAAGTAGTTTTTTTTATGATACCTATCCCCAAATTTATATTAAAAAAGTGTTTAAGACCTATACGGTATTTAAAATTTAAAGAAATTTCATTGGCTAACACATGATGACATGGAATTTGAATAAAAGTTAAAAGGCCCATTTTGAGTTGAAATTTCCTCTAATGTTTGCAGGTGTTGCTGGATTGGGTATATCTTGTATGGGTCAATGTTTAGGGAGTTTTCATCGATAAGTGTCGACAGATTTGTGGAGTGAACCCCTATCATCTGGATAGTGTCAAAAATCCACACATTTGGATGTATTCTTCCACCCGTTAACTAGTGGTAGAGAGTTAAGCCATTGGATGTGTTCATATGGACCTTTTGTTTGGAATTTCATTACATTCCCTTGTTTGATGAGGAGACACATTTGTATTTCCTTCTTGAATTTTCATATATAATTTTGATGCAACATTTTATTGTGAGTAGTTTGGGCATCCTTCTTTATGCTTGTATTCATTGGGGTTGTACATTGGACTCACACCTATGTCATTACAACATCAAAATTGTGAGCTTCAGTGATGCTTTTCATCAACCACATAAATAATTTTATGTTGGGTACAGAAGTCTCATATATTTCCAATTTTGCAATGGGAGTTTTCGATTTTCAGTGAAGTGGTATGATTTCCACGTCATGAATTTCATTTTTTGTGATGATAAATTTTTATGGTGGTTACTGATGTTTGGGAGGATGCATTTGAGACATTGGGTTCCTGGTGTTACAGAGAGAAATTCCTATGGCTTGGGGTACCACAACAGATAGATTAACTCCATAAATCAATCCTTCCCTATATGCAAGACAAACCAAACATATAACACTAAAGGATCTCGATTCGTACCTTATTCTGGATGGTTGATGTAGATCCCCATTGAGCTTTTCCACTCTCGCTTGTATTAGCAATTTGCTTCCTCAACATTCAGCAAACAAGACAAGCATGCTATCTATAATTGTGTGAGACCTACTCTAGCATGTATAATCAATAACATATAAGTATTTAAAAGCATACATGGATCAAATACTCATTTAAATACACATTATTGGACAGGAAAAGATATTTCTATTGATATAAAACATAGATTACAATAGTGACAACCTCTGTCGGCACATTTGCGAATTGGAGAAACTGAGTCCCCCACTTGGGCCTCCACCACTTCAATCCTCCATCTCTCGATAGCAAGCTTAGAAGCAAAAGGAAAGCTTGGGAAGAACACAAAGTGCTCCAAGGGACAAAGGGATGCAGACTCAAGTATAAGCTCCGGCAACAATGGACTATAGTTTTCTTGCTCTTCAATTCCTCTCCCTTCAATGTATCCAAAGGGTTCCTTATATAGCTCTTCAATGGGGTAATGGAAGGTTGAATCCAAGCGATCTCAAGGCATATGGAAGGCCAAGAGATAAGTGATTTAGATCCACATCAAGGAAAACTCCAAAATCATTTGGCCTTTTGCACACATCCCGATGTACGTGGGTTTAAGGGTCAAATCCGCATATATATGCGAGAAAGGGATTAAAAGTCGCATATGGAAATTATTGCATGTTTTTAGGGATGATCTTGGAAACATCAAAGGTACAAAAATGGTCCATGGTGTCTAAAAGAGTCTGCAGAGGGACAGGAAAGGATATAAAGGTGTGATCCACCATGTGTGGTAAAATCAACTATAACAGATGGATCCTAATGTGTGAGGTCAGAGGGGTTATACGATGGCCGAAATAAATTATAAGTCCATCCCAGAAGTGGAGTGATGAAGAACCCAGTGGAAGAACCAGCCATCCAATCAATACAATACAATGATCAAAACTCTGCATATAACTGTAAGTAGATGTAGCAATCCCGGATACATAAGAGTACAATGGCCATGAATAGGCATGATACAAAATATGACATGTGTGTTCATCGCGATGTACAATATAGATAGATTAGAATCTCCATGATGAAGATATACACAGGATCATGATCTCCATGATGGATGGAAATATCTAACATATGCTAGAATCAAGTCACGAGAGTTGAAATCTCATGAACACCGGCACGATCAAGGAGGTAGCATATATGAGATGCCGCCAGTATGGAAGGTATTATAAACAAACCGGTATGAGTACATGTCCTACTATGTGAATAGAGGTGTCGAGGTTGAACATAGTAGTTCATCGTCTAATTATTGGTCATTGATGTATACCATTAACAGACGTGAGATCACCCACCAATAATAAAAATGGGAATCAAGGTACTAGAGTGAAAACTAACAAGTGCAAATAATGTGTTGAGGTTGAACACTTGAGAGAATCCATCGATCAAGGGACATTGATGTATTTCCAAAAAACTGTCGATGGCGAGAGAACCTACCACTGATGACTGCAAGTATCAAGGCACTCAAAAATGACTCTAGATTCCTATCCCAGAATAAATGATCTGAAGTTGATGGGATGAAATTCACTAGGAGGGCATTAAGGCATCCCCCATCATCCAACATAAGGTACTCAGCAAAGCTGTATAATGTGGGAGGACTTAATCATTATGTGCATGAACTAGTAACTGTACTGGGAATGGGCGACATGCAAAGTCAAGATAACTAAGGAATGGCCGACTCAGGTTTCAAATTCCTTCAAAAAAGAGCATAAAGGTGAATGGTGACTGAATGTAGGCAGCATAAACTCGATATACAAAACTGGGACATCTCTACGACACAGGAGGCATCGACAGAGGCTCCATAGGGACTAGAAGCTTAACCAGTCGGTGGAGATAAACTCAAAGAAACAAGTATAGCTCCTAAAGTCAAACTATTAACCCAACCAACGAATGTGATATACAGTGCTCTGTTTGAAGGTGACACGAATCGACTGCTGCCAAAGATAACATCTTTCCTTGTCTAGATTTTTGGTTTTTTTATTTTTTTGGACTTTTTCAAATATTTTGAAAAGCTTGAAAAATAATAAACGTGATTTATAGCTACATACTAGGAGGAGACGAGTGTCAAGGGGCAAACAAACTAGTTCCAAGCAGCGGAACATACCTATGCTCAATGCAAGGACACACGTGTAGGATAATGACACTCAGGGGAAAGTCCCCTCCTAGTTAAAATAGGGAATCAAGCTACAAAGGATATACAAAATGGCTCTGTGTGGCTATACATGAGACAAGCTCAGGCTATATGGCTGATACTCAAAGTCAGGGAAGCCAGCATAGGGCTCAATACGGCAGGAAAAGCTCATGATAATGCAATTACAACTTGACGTAAGGGAGTCCTGAGGAAATAGGCCAGCAACAAGATCAAGAGGAGTATGAGGCTCTTGCAAAATGACATGGCGATACTATACAACGGAATCCCACACCCTAGAGGGAAAATTATTAGCATGGGCACCAAATGCAAACAAGGAGCTAACTAGGGCACCCATGTAAGGTCAAACTCTACCATTCACATCATGTCACTTATAAAACAACCAGAAGGTTCTGTGACAGGATAGAATGGATTCGTACCTAAGGTTATAATGAAATGGTCATAAGGTCATGCAAAATGAAAATGGAGGTGAAATCTAACCTATATGCCAGTTTAAACACCATACCTGAGATCGGCATGAACGGGTCAAAAAAATGGTCGAAAAGGCACTCAAAACGGTCTCCTACATCATCATCTTAGTAAAAAACGGTCCAAAAGGGTCAAAAACGGTTCAAAACTATAGAAAGGGGGTAAAAATTTGAAAAAAATTGAAATTTTTTTCTATAAATAGTAAAAAATTCAAAAACTATATATCTTTTGAAATTTTTACCCAATTGAGCTCAGAACTTCAAACGCGAATTCTGGGAGTTTCATTCGGCGAAATATGACACCATTTTTTCCAGGTAACTTCCCATGCCCTGCTCTTCCATTTGCATGTATTTTTTTTTAATTTTCATGGTCAAAATAAATTTTTAGGCCATTCTAAGATAGTCGCTTCGGCCCACACAAAAATCGAGGATTTTTACGGGTATAGTGTTGGCTATACACGAAAAAATGGCCCAAAGTCGCGTACATACGCGGATGTTTTGCAAACAATCATGTATGCAGCCGCGTTCAAGGTTTTTTAAGACAAATAATGATCAAAACTTAATTTAAATGTGTAGGATGGTCCTAGAATGGAGGGAGAGAGAACACGGGGATGTAGAAGAAGCTGTACGGGGTGATCTAATGGCTATACAAGTTTTGGTGTCTTGGGGGCTTAAGGGACAAACCAAGACTACTACAAATGCTAGTAGACTACTGGGATTCTGACTTAGAGTGATTCCATATCGATGGGATGTCCCTCACTATAGAGGTGGAGGGCATATACTTCATTACAGGATTGTCCCGACAGGGAGAACTGGTGAACCTACGTTCTCGCGGGCCCGGAGGTGGCCTCACCATTGATGAGTATATTATTGTATATTGTTATCCGGACACACAGAAGGTTGGGAGTTAGATCCCAACAAACTCCATACAGGTACTAGGCCTGAAGGCCATACTACTGACACTCGATAGGATAGCAGGGCTAGCCTCACTCCACCAGGCCTCGCGACCCTTGATGTTCTATGCAGTGGAGTGCATGAGACCCACAGTTTATGATTGGAGTACTATGTTGTTGAGTAACATGAAGCAACATCTCAGTGATTACAAGATGGGTAGGGTACAAAACTTCAGTTTCAATAGTATAATGAGCACGTTCTTCTTAGAGCATGTTCTGAAGCTTAGCCCTAGAGTTGACGTTCCTCCTCACAGGGTTCGAGATCTATCCCAACGATGTTGGGAAGATGCGATGCGCAGACTGGGTGGAGGTAGGGTGTCCAACCCCTACCCAGCTGATTTGTTTCCATGGTGGCGGCAGCAGATAGTTGCCATCGATGATTACCCCTATGCGGGGATAGATTTTTGGGGAAATCCCGACATGCCCCTACCACCAGGATCAGCAATGGTGACATTGGTAATGAATTCCAACCCTCTTTTTAAGTTTTTTGAAATATTCAATTTTTTTGTGTTTTTTGATATATGGAACCAAAAGACATGTTTTTGTGTGATGACACATAGTGACAATCTATCATATGTATGCAGATGGAGGACCACAGCAGCCTATCGTTTTCCCTCGTCATAGATGGAGGGGATGAGGAGATGACATTATGGGTGTGGATGCAGAGCGGATGCTCTAAAGAATCCACACAAAATTTGTGCGGTTGACACATAGGGTACCCATGGCGCAAGTCAAGGACTTGCCTGAGGCCATGCAGCATCAGGTGGTGGGTGTACCACGAGCATGGGTGCGGTTATTTCGACGACTAGCTAGAGTCATGCTGACTTTCCATGATCAGAACCCCCCTCCTCCTCCCTAAGCTTAGATACCTGGGAGTGACACATTTTTGTACTACCGTGTATTATATTTTGGCGGCTCAGAAGCCCCATTTTTGTATTATGACACTTTTGTATTATGACGTCACTTTTTGGATGTTTAATGAAAAACTTTTATGATGATCGATTTTATTTATTTACATGTGTAAAAATGTATGTTTGTGATGAGCTTATGGTCTGTGAAACAAATTCCAATCTAACACATAGTTAGCATATGAGTCAGCAACTTGATTATAAATTCTTGGAACATGTATGTATGTTATGTTTTCAAATTGTTGTTCTAACAATCTCACACATAAGAATATTCGTAATAATGTTGGATCCCTAACATGATATAAGCCATTCAGCTGTGACACTATTAACTGTGAATCAAGACGTACCTCAAGAGAGAGAACACCATGTGAAATGGCATCCCGTAGAAGCTCAATAACGACACTATAGTCAACAACATTGTTTGAATAGGGTCGTAAACATACACCTCCTGAAGATAATATTTGACCCGTAGGGGTATAAATCACCCAAGTAGCAGAGGTTGAGTGTTGAGTGTGACAGCTAGCACCATCAGTGAATCCTATATAGATGAAAGACTCCATTGACATTTGCCATAAGAAACGAAAGCTAATCAACAAACACGGTCCCCATAAGAAAAACCTAACTATGCAAAATACTGTACAATAATATACAAGAATCAACCCTGGCTGAGGATCATGCATAGTACTTTTTAAGACAGAGCCCATTTCTAGGCTCCACCAAGGCTGTCCCCTCATAATCTACTAGCTCATAGGAACCCTTCTCTAACACACGTTTGACAACGTAAGGACCATGCCACATGGGGTTAAACTTTCCTGCCCCCAAGGGTTCTTTATCTTGATCCCACAAAAGGACCAAATCTCCTTCACTGAACTTCCTCGGACGGATAGATTTATCATACTGGACCTTAACGCGATGCTTATTTACTTCTAGAGCCACTAAGGCATCTCGGCGCTGCTCATCAAGCTGCTCTAAGTGGACCAAACGTTCCTCCAATGGGAAAGTGTTTGGTAAAAGCTCTATGGCTAGCTTCAATGAATGGATTTCGCATTCAACCGACAAGACAGACTCCACTCCATGTACAAGCTGATATGGAGAAAAACCGGTGGCAGTATTAACTGCAGTTCTATAATCCCACAAAGCAGGATATAACATGATATGCCATTTGGTCTTGCTTTGTGCAATGGTTTGTTGGAGAATGGACTTAAGTTATTTGTTCACTGCTCCAAATTTTCCATTCGCTTGAGGGTATTAAGAAGAGGAATGCTCCTGCTTATACCCTAACTTCGAGGCCAAATCTTCCATCATTCGATTCTGAAAGTGCCTACCATGGTCAGTGACAAGCTCCTTCAGAATACTGAACCGAGTAATGATCTGGTTGAATACAAAATGCGCAGCTGTCTCACCTTCGGATTTAACCATGGGCATAGCGTCAGCCCATTTCATGAAATAATCAATAGCCACTATAATATGATGATTCCCTCTAGCTGAAGCTAGGTTTCAATCCATGAAATCAAGCCCCCACTTAGTGAAGCAACTGACGGTGATAATCGGATGAAACAGGGTAGGACATGAGCGCAGATTGCGTGCAAACACCTGGAAAGGGTGGCACTTCTTGACCTCAATGACATAATATTTAAAGATCGACGGCCAGAAATAACCCACTCTCAATATTTTTTGGGCTGTAGAAATCCCATATAAATGACCACCATACGCCCCTCCATGGAAATCATTCAGCATAATATCAGCCTCCTCATGAGTTAAACAACGACGTAAAATGGAATCTACCCCACAGTGATACAATGTGTTATCCACTATAAGCTAGTTCTTGGATATGTGACGTAACTGTCGTCGTTCATCCCATGAAGGGTGAGTAGGGACCTTCAATGTTTGTAAATATATGATGATATCCCCATACCATGGATCCAAAGTTGAGATCAGAAAAATGTGCTCATCGACAAATGTATCTTCACAAACTTCCTCCTCCTCCTTGCTTGGGAAATCAGATATAAGCTCCGCAGAAATCAACGATTTTTTTTTTCTTTTTTCCGAAACAAACTCGAGATAGAATGATTTGCAAGATGACAATCCACTTATTATACTTTCCCCCGATCATCCTTCTAGTGAGGACGAACTAAAATGGATTGACATGGGCTACCACCAAGGTCTAGCGAAGGAGAATGTAGTGTCTCAATATTTGAACCGCATGAACGGTAGCTAAGGAAAGTTTCTCCACATGGGAATAATGGATATCTACATCTACAAGGTTTCGGCTCAAATAATATACGACATGCTCATGGAGCTCCCCATCCTCTTGAACCAAAACCATACCAATTGTCTCCATGGATGCAACCGCATAAAGTAAAATGTCACGGCTATAGTCGAGTGGACTAATCACGGGGACCGATGCTAAGGTTCATTTAAGTGCATCAAAGGACTCTTGGGATTGCTCATCCTAGCAAAAGGTAGTGTCCTTCTTTAAAAGATGCATAAATCCTTTAGTCAAATTGGCAAAATTAACCACGAATCTCCACAATAAATTTTCCATGCCTTGCAAACATTGAAGATGTCTAATGTTTCACGGGGGAGACAATTAAAGTAGTGCCTCAACCTTTAAGGGATCGATTCTTATACCCTCCTTGGATACAATGAACCCTAACAAGTGACCAGACTTCATGCAAAAGATGCACTTATGAGGATTTAACCTAACCAAATAATGGCAGCATCTTTCGAACACTAATCTCAAATGGTAGGAATGACGCATCCTCTGATGAGAATGAACAACAAGTTCATCCAAAAAGACTTCAATAATCGATTTGAGATCATGGAAAATCAAGGTCATATCCCGTTGAAATGTGGCTCCGGCATTTTTAATGCCGAAAGGCATCTTCCAATATGCAAAGGTACCCCAAGGACAAACAAAGGTAGTTTTATGTTGGTCCTCGGGTTTGATATAGATCTAATTGTATCCGAAAAATCCATCCATAAAGTAAAATACCTCTCTTCCTACACACTCATCCAAAATTTGATCAATAAATGGTATGGGAAAATTATCCTTAGGATAGGCATGATTCAATTCACGAAAATTAGTGCATATATGGATTGCTCCCTGCTTCTTATCAACCAGAACGGGGTTTGAAACCCACTCTGTCAACAGAACGGGATAGATAAAACTGGCATTTAATAGTTTTTCTATCTCAGACTTAATCGCGGGTGCTTTTCTAAGATTCACCACATGCAAGTGATGTTGAACAGGCTTAGCATTAGGATAAGTTTTAATTTCATGTTCAACAATTTGACGGTCGATACCTGGAATTTCCTCGTATGACCAAGAATATATATCACGAAACTCTTTGAACAGCTCGGTATACTCCTAAATATTAGCATGGGAACATTCTGCCCCAATATAGACATTCTCAATCTTGCCAAGATCGCGAGAGATATTGATAGGGATGGTAGGATATATATTCGCCATGTTTCCATCAACCATCGAACCAGGAGAGTGCAATGGAACCACGAGACTACCAATTCTCTCACTAAGAATCTCCCTATAGTCTTCACACTCCAAACAGTCAAGCTCAGGAAGAAAACAAGATCTATGATGTAACTCTTCCCAAGGTGGCTCAACCCCAGACATGGCCTCAATGATAGCTTCATCTGATGGAAAGACACTATTGAGGAAATCATGTGCATGAGAAGACTCAACTTCCCATGTAGGAAACACATATGGGTCCTCCTCCTCCATCCACGAAGAGGAAGGACTAGGCTCTGCAACACATTCAAGATTCACTTGATATGCTATCATTGCTGTAGGCAACGGCACATCTATTTTGATAGGCTTACTCGAAGGACTCGGTGTAGGAAGGATCCAAGGATCTTCCATATGGGTAGTGCAAAAAGACACCAAACTCAATGAAGATGAAGCCCCACTGGAACTAGACCCGATCATAATAATGGGTGTAGGACAACCAAAGGCTTCCATAAGGGATGGATACATGCCAACACCCACACTCCCAGTTGCCGACTAAGAATGATCAATAATAGGGATAGAAGATCCTGATGATGTAGTAACACTCATATTTTTGAGTGATGTCTGATAAATCGTAACAATATTCCCATTAAATTGAAAGAATACAACTTGAAATAGAGAAGAAGCTACGGCTTGCATACTATACATCCAATTCCTACCTAGTAATAGATTGCAATCAAGGGGCGCATCAACCACCTTGACCTCGATCGCGACGGTCTTCCCTCCCAAATGGACCTTAAGAGAAGGAAGAATTTCATGCAGCTGAAATGATCTACCATCAAAAGAATTCAACATGGTAGTGGACTTAGAGAACTCGATGGAACCCAAACCCTTCCAACATGACAAAGACATCACAGAAGCAGCAACGCCTTCGTCAATCATAGTGCATTTGACGATCATGTTAAGACATTCTACATGAATCAAGAGAGACACATAGTAAGGCAAGCGAGGCTATAGTCCCATGGTTTCAAATTTGATGATAAAGGAAGAGTTATCATCATTAAAACTAAGAGCAGAAAGCAAACCCTTCCTTTACGAAGGACAACTCTGAAGTACTTCAAGTGCAAACATCACACAAGGAATGTGGACCAAATCCTCGACAACTGAATAGTTCTGGGCAGCTCAAGCATTAGGATTGTGTCCTAAATGCTTTAGGACTCCCTTAGGAATGTGAGGTGTGAATTCAGGATTATCCACTGGGTTTTCAATATGCAAAGGACTCTCGAGTGGGGCAGGTTCCTTTCCAAGGTCTGGTTGTGACGAACCATAGTCCTTCGTACGAGTCACAACTTTAGTAGCACACAACATATTGATGCAACCATGACCACTACTGGCTTCTAGTGGATCTTGATATCCACCATACTGATCATGGGTCCTTGATTTCATCTTTTGATTATGTGGTAAAGGGTTGGTCAGCACATCTGGGCCCTGTATTATGAACCTCGAGGAATCTTCCATACGAGGGCACAAGTGAGTGAGGTAGTCATCCTTACACAACTTACAAGGAAACTTAACCTTACATTTAGACTGCTTGTCCCCCCCAGCATTGTGGGTGTTCTTGTCATTAAAATTTCCATTTTCATTCCTATTCCCACCCTTACGATTCTTCTTACCCTTTTTCTTATTCCTTCCCGGTTGTTGGTTACCCTTCTGGTCCGGCGATTGCACCAAAAGCACATTCGCCATTTGGGTGGGTTGAGATGGATTCGTGGCTTGTCTCGAGGCATATTGGTTGATAGACAATTGAATCACCTATTTCACAACCAAATCCGCAGGTTTGGTACTCGTACAACCAATAATGCCATCGACATGTGGTCCAGGTTTGACCTTAGGGTCAAAACTAGAACGTGGAGCATTAGGAATGATCTCATATAACAATCTGGATTGAGCATAAATCAAATCCAATTCCTATGCCCTAAAAATGGCTTATTCCTTGTTCTAAACTTCGGACATAGAAACATCCTTTGCTATATAAGGCAATAACGATATAAGGAACCACTCGAGGAGAAACTGCGGTGGTATGAAGGCTTTAATCAATCTCTTCTGTCTACGCCACTCTTGCATATGGTCTGACATATGCGTGGATTTCTCTTGCAAAAATCTCAACAAGAGTTCTGTACCAATGTCATAATGCACTAGTAGTTGGAATTGATTGATAAAAGTCATAGCTAGGTCATCGAACAACATGAGTGCCCCCCTAGGTTACTCTATGTACCATTTCACTGCAGGCCCAATGAGGGTGTGTTGAAACAACCTTAAACGGATTGAATCATCGTGTAAGGAATTAGAAGACCACCAAAGGTGAAATGTAGTAAAATGTTCACTCGGATCTTCTCCTGGTTTTCCCTCGAATTTGGAAATGTCTAAGGAAAGCTTGGTAGGGACAGCCGACCAATCCAAGTCATGAGATACCATATCGTTCGCTAGTCTCGACAAGTCAGGTAAATTTAACATTGCGAGGAAATGGAGCCTAGGTTGAGCAGGTCGATGCCACGCTCCCTGATAGTTTTGCTTCACATAAGACTGACTACCGTAACCACCATGGCCATGGCCATAGTATCCTCCTCCTATTTGACCCATGTAGAGTGGCATGGAAGCACTGTAATGTGGTGTACCTTGACTATTTGGATCTACAAAGCCATAATTCAGGGAGTAAGTGGGTTGTTGATACCCGTACCCATAAGGTGAATAACTCTGTCCATACTGTAGTCCATAATATTGTCCATGAGAATCTCCATAAGATATCCCATGGGATGTCCCATGAGAAACTCCATAAGTAGGAATATGGGGAACTCCTTGCAATAGACCATAGGACGTTCCAGAAGTAGGAATATGATCTCTCAATACAACAGGAGGTACTTGAATCTGAGACATGACTACATGAGTAGCAGTAGTATGAACATGACTAGTAGCAACATTCCGGCCCGAAGGACCACGTAAATGATGGGGAGGAATAACATTCGAAGAACTAGGAATAGAGGACGAAGGGACATGTGAAGTGATGTAAGTGGTATTCCCTATAGTCACTTGTCTTGGTTCTGGTATTCAAATAGGAATACTAACACCAAGTCTAGGATGAACATGTGATGTCGCCTCCACCACCAGGATGGAGGGTGCAATGTGACTCATTTTCACAAATCTCTGCACATAGAAAGCAATAGGAGTGCCCCGAGGTGTAGTGTTAGGTTCAAATTTTGACTCAGTATGTTGTGCCGGATCATGTGTAGGGATACCAGATATTCCATAACTAGTGCTCACAGGTTCATGGTGAGTCTCGTCGCCTGAAAACCAATACCTGAGACCTATGAATGAGGGATCATACCCAAAGTGTGTAGGTATATCAGGTGAAGGATCATATACAGGAGTAGGATCTTCTTCCCCAACCTCGTGAGGTGGGGAAGACAACTCAGGAATTTCATTTTCATGATCTCCCATCATGTGTGAATCAATGTGAGAAGCAGTCTGCCTGGACGGTCTATTTCTCTCTCCCAAAGGAGGAGGAGATGTAGAAGGCGGAAGTCCTGCTAAACGATGAGAACGGCGAAGTGCCACACCCAAATCCACAATGACTCAAAAAATGAAAAAGACACTTCTAATTATGCAAACCCTAAGCAAGCTAACATGCACAGAGCATACACCTATATAATCTAAAGCCAATCACAAGAAAATAAGGGTAGGATATGTGAGCTCCTAAATGAATCAAGTTGGTCTGCGAAACCAGAGATTCTGGGTTTGATCCCCAATGGAGTCGCCAATTCTGTTACAGAGAGAAATTCCTATGGCTTAGGGTACCACAATAGACATATTAACTCGAGAAATCAATCCTTCCCTATATGCAAGAGAAACCAAGCATATAACACTAAAGGATATCGATTCGTACCTTATTTCAGATGGTTGATGTAGATCCCCATTGAGCTTTTCCACTCTCGCTTGTATTAGCAATTTGCTTCCTCAACATTTAGCAAACAAGACAAGCATGCTATCTATAATTGTGTTAGACCTACTCTAGCATATATAATCAATAACATATAAGCGTTTAAAAGCATCCATGGATCAAATACTCATTTAAATACACATTATTGGATAGGAAAAGATATTTCTATTGATATAAAATAGAGATTACAATAGTGAAAACCTCTGTTGGAATGTCTATGAATCGGAGAAACTGAGTCCCCCACTTGGGCCTCCACCACTTCAATCCTCCATCTCTCGATAGCAAGCTCACAACAAAAAGGCAAGCTTGGGAAAAACACAAAGTGCTCCAAGGGACAAAGGGATGCAGACTCAAGTATAAGCTTCGGCAACAATGGACTATAGTTTTCTTGCTATTCAATTCCTCCCCTTCAATGTATCCAAAGGGTTCCTTATATAGATCTTCAATGGGGTAATGGAAGGTCGAATCTGGGTGATCTCAAGGCATATGGAAGGCCAAGAGATAAGTGATTCGGACCCACAACAAGGAAAACTCTAAAATCATTTGGCATTTTTCACACATCATGATGTACGCGGGTTTAAGGGTCAAATCTACGTATTATTCGCGATAAAGGGATTAAAAGTCACGTATGGCAATTATTACATGTTTTTAGGGATGATCTTGGAAACATCAAAGGTAAAAAAATGGTCCATGGGGTTTAAAAGAGTCTACAGAGGGACAGGGAAGGCCATAAAGGTGTGATCCACCATGTGTGGTAAAATCAGCTATAACACCTGGAATTCCTTGGAACGTTAGCTTTACAAAAGTGGTAGGAACATTTGGGTACTTACAGTTGAGGAAATGAGATCCAAACATACTTTTGTCTGAGGATTTTTAATGGAAGGAATTCTCACTAATGAGGATATAATGCAAGCAATGGGACCCTAGAATTGCTTTTATTTAGAGAATATTTGCATGTTGGATTAATGGAGCAAGTCAACCTTTATTCACATGATTTCATCTATGTGGTATCATGTTCCAGTTCTCCTACATGGGGGCGATGATTTCTTTGGGTGAACCAAATTTGTAGTACCATGGATTGCTTCTGCTTGCAGACAAGCGGACTTGGGGGGGAGGACTGTAATGTCCATTCCTGGAAGGAAATTAACTATTGACCATGTCAAGCACCTAGGGGTTAATAATTGAATTAATTAAATTTTCGAAGGAATTTTGGTTATTAAAAACTATTGAGGCATGTATTAGGGTAATTTTTAATTCTAATTATTTTATGTAATTATTTAATTAATGTGGAAAATAATGACACATGGAAATGAGTTCCATGTTAGGAGGGTCCATTAGGCAGGTTGAATTTCCTAGGATGAAAAATAGAACTTGTGCAAAAGAGTGGCAAAATAAATTTGTCAGAAAAATATGGAAATTGTCAAAAGCAGGGAAAAACAAGCAGTTTTCAAGGAAGGGAAGTATAGAAAAAGTTGCCAAACATAAAGAAGGAAACTTTAGTCAAGGAGGGTACAGTTTCTATTTTTTACTGAAGGATACAAACATGGAAACATTACCTAAGCTTTATACTTGTTATTTTTCTGAAGGAGGGTGAATTTCCACTTTGGGTTGAGTTATACAGACAAGGAACCATCATTTGCAAACCAAAATTGCTAATCCCATCAAGGAGGGCGCACCCATGGTTTAGGAGCAAGATTGGAAATCGGGTTACTTGCTCAATAGGTGGATTACTTGTAAACAAGTCACTCAAGCCTATAGATGAAGGATTCCAGCTCCATTTCATAATGTTTGATCATTAATATTTTAGTGTTGAGTGAATCTAGGCTTCTCTACCAAGTGGTGTGCCTCGGTTCTCTTTGGTGATTTTCCCCAGGCCTTCCTAATATATATTAATTTATCTTCTCTTATTTAGATAAACTATTAATGGAGTATTTTTGCAGGTCCTGAATCCTTTTCCATTCCAGTTACAGCACCAGTACAGAGAATGGGAACTATCCCACTCGAATCTCAGAGTTCTTTCTAGTCTTCTCTTAATTTTCTAAGAAGTTATTGAGATGAATTTATGAGGCAAGGGTTGATGGATCCCATCCATTAATGGTGGTTATTATCATCCATGAGTATTAGTTTTAGAGTAGTACCAAATCTTTTTCATAGTTCAGGTAGTTTTCCACTCCAAACCTACCTCAATTCTAGTATCTGTGTCCTTGTAATGAAGTCTACATTAGTGAATGAAATTAGAAGACTCATGTGAGTTAAAAAAAAATTATAGTACCACTTTGGGATTTATTCTCCAAGACCTTATGTTATATTAAGGTTTGAGACTTGTGTTGTAATCAATTATGGAATCTATGTTGTAATTAGGTTCAGATACCCTCCATGATACTTGTTGTGTCAAGTCTAGAACTTATCATTGTATTAAGTTCACTAGATTATTGTGTTAAGTTACAGAGTTTGTGTTGTATCAATCTAGGACCTTGATGAAGTCCTATTCGAGTGAGATTCCTGTACTAGGATCTTAATGTTAAGATCATGAACTTATGTTAAGGTCAAAGACTTGTTTTGTATCAATCTAGGAACTTATGGTGTATTAAGTTCACATGAATTATGTTGTATTAAGTCCGGGGGAATACTATGTGATGTATGGCTAGTTATGGTCATTATGTTCTATAAGTCTCCTTTAGGGATTAGATACCCATAGAGTGATTTAATTTAGCATGTGACTATATGACCTAGGGTAATACATATTATCATAGGTTCGAGACAATTCTTATGAGTATGATATGATATATAATTAATGAAAAAACATATGGACCATGTAGAGAAAATTAATATGAGCAGAGAGATAGAGAGATAATTTGAATTTCCCATGCATTCCTCCAAGGGAACTTGAATTAATAAGACATCACTTTAGTCTTAGTTGTTATAAAAAAAAGTTCAATTAATTAAGGAATCAACTCCTTAATTTATGCAAGTGGTTGTTGAAGATGACATTGATGGATAAACACTAGTTACATTAATTTTTGTTCAGTTACATTCAGTTCTATTCAGTTACATTCAGTTGCATGCAGTTTCCATTAAGTTAACAACTCAGTTAGAGACAGTCAAAATGAGTGTATTAATGGAGGGAGTATATCTTCTTTGTGGAAGATAATTATGGAGTGCCAACTTGACACCAAGTCACTGAGGGTGCATGGTTGAAGATAAAAAAGTGTTCTCAATGTTAACCACTTACTGAAGCATGCAATATTCACTACCTTCCTTGTATGACCTAATTTGACTTGTTATTAAAGTGTTATGCACTTGGAAAGATCATCACAGTGTTCCATTTGATATATACTCTTTGTTTCTCTCAGAGAAGGTAATATGTTATTGTGTTTTAATCATTCTCTGTCAATTATCAATCATACACTAAGATTGTTTGTTGGGTTTTTTATCCTCCGAATCAGTGGAGGGTTTTATGAGGGTATATCTTGTGTTATATGGTTTGATTTATGTCTTTGGAATATTGATGAGATCTATATGCACTGTAATTATGGATTAAATTTTAAAAGTTCAATTAGCTTTGTATTTTTTATCAATTACTAACATGGTATCAAAGTAAGGTCGTGAAGGCGCTTAGTTTTTCCTATGCAAGATAAATCCTACGTGATCTTGAAGTATTGAGTAAATATATTGAAGCAATGGAATCAATATCCTTCCAACTGGAATACATACTTGAAGGAACATACAAATTCAACACATGAAAGGGCCAATTAAAGAGAAAGTCAACATGCACCATTTCCATCACTTTTCATGAGACAAATTTTATGGAGACATTCTGATCAATTTGTGAGGAATCCGAAAAAACGGTTGAAAACCCACTTCCCAAATGGGATGATTTATCTTAAAATAGAGTTGATTTAAAAAAATCACTATTTTTTTTATAGATGCAAGTAATTCTTTGAAGAGAAAATTCTTAGAATTCGTGTTATGGTCATTTTCTCAAAACTGAACGAATTGGTTGAATGGCCGAGGGATTTATGGATTGGATATTATCAAGGATCTTGTATTAGTATATCATTCAAAGAAGAGGATTATCATTGGAAGAATATTTCCTTGAATAAGATAGTTTTCTCCCGTTTGAATGGGATCTAGTTTCTCCATGATGAGATTCACTACGTCTTGCATGCACTCAAATTTGCAAGGAGATAAAGACCAAGGGACTATAGTAATCTCCGTACAGAAGTAGAGTTCAAGAGGGAGCATGAATAATAAGAAAATATAAGTACTTCAATTTTTTATTATATGTTATTTAGATCTATATTATTTTGAATGTTTTCATTAGTCATATAGAGATTCATATTCCTAATATTAGGAGTTGTGAGCATATATATTGATTCCCTTTCATTTATTTGCAAATAAACAAAATTAATAAGATATGACTATAAAGAATGCATGATTTTTTACTAATATATGAATATAGAGAATACATGATTGTCTTATAAAATATGAATATAGAGCATGCATGATTATTCATAAGATATGAATATAGAGCATGCATGATTGTGCATAAGATATGAATATAGAGCATGCATGATTGTTTTATAAAAGATGAATATAGAGCTGCATGATTTCCCATAAGATATGAATATAAAGTATGCATGATTGTTTCATAAATATATGAATATTGGGATGTATGATTGATTCTTGAGATATGAATGTTGGCATGCATGATTATTTGATTATCATATGCTTTTATGAAATCATATTTTGTTTCATTACAATCTGTATTCCTGATATTAGGAATGATGTTATGGTATAAACATGATTAAAAGAATATGTTACAATATTTCTATTTTATTGGTAAGTAGGAAAGATCATGTTAAGAAGAGTAAGGGTTTTCATAAATATTCATGAGACCTAAATATAAGACTGATATAAAACTACAAAATATTACATGAAATATGAATGGCGTTATGTCAAAACATTGAGTTAATGTGTACATAACTATATGAACCACTGCAAATACATTTACATATTCATGTGGTTAAAATTCATGAGATATGGTTATATTAAAACATTTCTTAGAATGTTTTGCATGTCAGTAAGTGTTGTTTATCATTTTATTGAAATGACTAGATGATGCAAGATTGTTAATAAATTTATTTAATTTGGATTGTAGGGAAAAACTATATGTCCCTACCTATAAGAAAAATGACATGTATTGAATGAAGAGCGATTTTGAAGGCTGGTCCTGAAAGAGAACGGGATGTTGTGAAGCAAGAAGCTTCTAGTAGAAAATTGAGAGGTTCCTATGTATTAGGAAGAAGTCATAATAAAATCCCTAATCCTATTCTGAGAAATGTTAAGACTCTTGAAGATAATTAAATTATATTATTTACATTCATGTGTCAATAATATCTTTAGAAATATATGAGAATGAAGTCTCTGTGATGGAGGACCCAAATTATGATTCTCACATTTATATGGTGAGAGGGAGTTTCTAGTCTCACTAGCTCTTGAAGAACCAGTGTAACTGGTTGAAGTACCTCCTATAAAAAGGATATATGAATGATGCTCATAGTTCAGAAGGAAACTTAGAACAATATTCAAGAATATTGTTATGATTCTTATGATTAGAGGTGTGGAAGTTACTACATAAAATTTTCCTTTATTAAGGAAAATGTGCAGCATAGAACCTAAAGAGTTTCAGGGTGGTTGATTAAAAGTCCATGGCCATCTATATGAATATAAATCAGAAGTTTAGAGCAGCTTTGGAATATCTCAAAATTTAGTTAAGATGAACCTGGTTAGTCACAGATCCCAGGATCTATCATATGCTTTGCAGATTGTACATAGCATGTGTTGTGGTACCTACTTGGTATAAGTGTATGTGGACTCAGATATGTCTTGGTAAGTGAAATCAGGTTTCAAAGGTATATGAAATCTGACTAGTATAGTGTTTGAGGAAGATCACATGTCTTTCTCTATATAGATCATGTTGAAAAGCAGTAAATATTTTTTGATATTTCTAGTCAGTTATATTCGAGACATGGTACATATCCACAGATGAGAAGTAGTGTTAGAATTCTTACTATCCCTATGTCTAGGACAAGCTTTATATAGTATATAAAAAATCCTCTAGTTGAAGAGGGAGTATTGATGTGTATTCACAGGAAATAGAAAAGAAATTCCCCACTAGTTAGTCATGGTACATGACTCAGGAAGCCAGGGGATGTGATATCTTGTGGAGAGAATCCACATGAGAAGAGACATGGAAAAAGTATCAGATATTATTGATACTAAAGAAGAGGCATAGCATGGACTATCAGAGAATAATTAAACCTATCAAAGAGGTAGTTGGGGTGTTGCAGTATAAAGAGAAGATTCACTGAGAAAGTGACCAGGCCTTAAATAACATCACAAAGAATGGAAAGCTCACAAAGAACTTCTCCAAATAGCAGAAGATTCAATAAGTCAACAAATTTTGAAGAGTGAAATAAAATATGAGACTTTATTTATGCATGTTATTACACATTTGTTGTATAATATTGTGTGTGATGGATTTAAAATCCATGGTTCCTAGTATAGAGAAACCTTATCTGGGATTGGATCTAGATGACTATATTATGTGTAAGTAGTTGGTTGGTCTTTGAGCGGACCTGTTGTATTTTATGCATTCTACTAAAAATATAATTGAGTACATTTTGAGGTACATTATAATAGGCTCTTTATTACATGGCAGACCTATTATATGATTGTGTTATCCATCTTTTTTTTAGCTTGAGATAAGCGATGTAATTTGAGGCTAGTATTACAAAAGCTAAGTGTATTGTGGATAGTACTATAGAAGAAATATGTATGTATGAGAGTACTAAAGAAGAAATAAAAAATTGGATAGTACTACATACTAAGGAGTAGTGTATCTTGGGAAGATACCTACTAGGGTGAAACACTTGACCCTATAGTCATTAGGTGTTTATAGTCAATCATTCTCGAAAACCCTATATGTGTGTTATGATAAAAACACATTTGAGATGAAGTTTTACTTCATTGAATTCATGGCCATGTAAATTGAATTACAGTACATAGATACTGATGAGAAAATTGCAAATTTGTGACAAGACTCTATATGTGATGAAGTTTAGACACTTCTGAGATATCTTGGTATGGCAAAGAATGTCTCCCTCGCTGAGAGAGAGTGTTGAGAGTACAGCTTCAAGATTTATTCTCCATGACCTTATGTTGTATTAAGGTATGATACTTGTGTTGTAATCAAGTATGGAATCTATGTTGTAATTAGGTTCAGATATCCTCCATGAGACTTGTTGTGTCAAGTCTGGAACTTATGTTTTATTAAGTTCACTAACTTATTGTGTTAATTTAAATAGATTGTGTTGTATCAACATAGGACCTTGATCAAGTCTTTTTAGGCAGAGATGATTGTACTTTGATCTTATGGTTAAGATCATGACATTATGTTAAGGTCTAATACTTGTGTTGTATCAAGTCCAGAACTTATGGTGTATTAATTTCACATGACTTATGTTGTATTAAGTCTTGAGGATATACTATGTGATGTATGGCTAGTCATGGTCAACATGTGCCACAAGTCTCCTTTAGGGATTAGATACCCTTAGAGTGATTTACTTTACCATGTGACTATATGAACTGGGGTAATACATGTGATCATAGGTTCATAACAATTCTTATGAGTATGATATGATATAGAATTAATGAAAACACATATGGAACATGCAGATAAAATTAATATGAGCACAAAGATAGAGAAAGAATTCAAATTTCCCATGCATTCCTCCAAGTGAAATCAAATTAAAAATACATCAATTGATTCTTAATTGTGATAAAACAAGTTCGGTTAATTAAGGAATAAACTCCTTAATTTATGCAAGTGGTTGTTGAAGCTGGCACTGACAAGGAAACACGCATTACATTCAATTATGTTTAGTTACATTCAGTTCTATTGAGATACATTCAATTTTATTCAGTTACATTTAGTTATGTCCAGTTATTTTCAGTTGTCTGTAGTTCCATTAAGTTGCATGTAGTTCCATTCATTTCAGTTCACTTCATTCAATTTTGAAATTGATCTGTCAACACAGGTTCACTTCACATTATTGTCAAAAAATACTGACACAGACTCCCTAAACATCAACCCAATTTTTTTTATTCTTTTCAACAACACCTATAAGAAAAGCACATTCTCACCCGATATGTCTGAGGGAGGGCTACACAAACCATGTTTCCATAGTAGGAAGAGGACTTCACATGATCTCCTATTCTATATTAACATTAACCAAAAATATAGATTCATAACCATGCAATTAATTAGATATACTTATCATCTTCATTTGTAATCATACTAAAATAGACTTAGATCAATGAAGACGTCAACATATATTAAATCACTAAGTACTACAAGACTTCACATCATTCACAAATGAAAGGGAAAACATAATTCATCCACTCATCTGGTCCATCATAGAGTTACTCGAATTAACAAATAATTTATCTTTTAATAAAATACATTCCATAGAGACAAAACATCATAACCAAATCATCAATTAAATTCACTTCATCAACATCATAAAAGGAAGGACATTACTCAGTCGATTAATGTCAAGCCAAAAAATAAAGCAATAAAGACAACAAATATCTGAATGGCGCATAATGGATCAATCAATTCATTCCCCAAAATATAGGGAAACATATACACAAATAGATCGACAGATTCATAGAAGTTTCATGGATTCCTAATCAAATCTCAATAATGCCTTACACTTACAATCCTGATTCTATTTATAGGCTCATTAGGTCGTTACAAAGTGGCCCACTTGAACAATATTTAACTAACTCAACCAAAATTCCCTAGTTTGTTAGTTTCTTCTTTTTTCATGATTAAATCTTCTTTTTGTTGACGTCCTTCTTGTCGGTGGCAAAAGTGCACTTTATGCACTCCAACCCCCTTCCAAAAGGCCTCCAAAACAAACTTGTGGCTCATCCTTGAGCCACCTCAGCTAGAAAAAAACTGGTGCGTTCAACTTTGTATTGAATTCGTTATATTCAGTTTTGACTTGTTCGACAACTTCCTTGACCTTTGCTCTGAGTGATGCACATTGTTCCACTTCCTGTTCCATTGGATGCTCTTGATTCATCTACTGCACTATTCTAAACTCCACCCTGGTATTGTGATTTCCTCAATGGATTTGAGCTCCAATTGCTTTGTTGCACCCTACAGTTTTTCCAAGTGTGTTGACCTCCACTGGTGTATTGTTCATGCCTTATTGACACGCTAGTGCAACTATTTTAGCTCCTCTTCCTTGGTCACTTGTGCAACTAGGGGCATCATTTTGAGTGATCCATATATTTTTGTCAATTGTGCCTCTAATTTTCCAAGTTGTGCCTCTAGTTGGTGCAACTGCTCGTCTTGCACCAAACATCCCCATAACTCTCTTATTTCTTCTGTAACCATCCACACTGCATTTTTACATTCCTTGATTTATATTGTGGTATATTTGATTGTGCCTCATTTTTCTGTGAGCTACTCTGGCGGTGTGCTACCTACCCATAAATCCTACAACTCATTATTTTCCTTCTACATATCTATGACAATTTTTCCTAGTCACAATAATTTCACTTTCGCAAACATTTCTGGGATAATATTTGAAATCTCTTCGCATGCCATGGAGACTACTCTCTCCAGTATTTTCCTCTCGTAAAATGCCTTTGTTTTTCCATTTATAATCACTTCCTTTTCTTCTTTTAGTCATCACGATTCCTCTTATGTGCTTTCTTCTTGCTGCTTGGATCAAACCGGTTGATCATGGATTGTTGCTTCATGGTCTCTAATTTATTTGCTACCCGCGGCCTAAAGCCTTGTCATCTAATTCATTGGAAGTAAGTTTAGATCTAGGACAATTGAGTGGTGTCCTCATAATTTTGCATCAATATATTCCTCCCCTTTGGTGATTGTATGGAGTACAATCTGTACTGATCGCCACCTGGTCATGATGTCGACTTATATCACCCTTTATAGCTCTCTTCCTTCTCACATCATCCCAAGTACTATATTTGTGAGTTTCTATGGTAGTTGTGTAATTTGTTGGAAGTATCTTGTAATGTGTTGTGTTACCTTCTCCTGAATTACATTGTTCGTCAAAGTGATTGTAGCCAGTACCTTGTTTACCTGGCTATCTGAGATCCGTGTAGTGATACTCCCCTCGCCTTGCTTGAAGTGACATTTTGTCCTCTCTTCGTCCTATTGTTTGTCAAACTCCAATTCTGTTGGATTTTTTGATGGCACCTTATCTTCTGATTCCTTCAGTTTATCCTTCTCTTTCGGGACATCTGGTGGTGGTCCATTTCCTAGGTCCGATTGATCTTCACCACTTACCGAAACTCGGCATCCAACTCTTAATCTATCATCTTGTATTATGTCATAATCCATTGATGGTACAGACCTTTCTGTGCTTGAATATGTATGGCATGGGGTCCCATTTCCAAAGGTTCAGTCCTATGGTACTTATTTGCAGCTTGGTCTATGAGACATGGCACCTTAACTGCTTCTTCTCACAGTAATTCTAGGTACATGTAAGACTATATATTGATGTTCATTTGATTCTCCTTATCATTGAATTCCCATAAATTTTTATATCTGGTGCCTTGACATATGTTGAAAACATCAACCTCCATCCCTTGATAATGCATCAGTTCCATCCAACTGACCAACATGATGAGTATTAGAAACCAAGAATAGGTGAATGACTTACCAACCTCTTTTTCTAACACAAAATCTTCCATTAATTCATTCACTAGGAACAAGGACCAATTCATATGTATGACAGCTACGCAATGCTCTGCGGATGCGATAACCCCCGACGTGCATTGATTTGGGTGGTTCTTCTTCCATACTAACTTGACCTTTAGTATTGGGATGGGTCGACCTATGCCTTGGGTAGGTAGGTGATTTAAGATATCAACTCGACCTGTAACGGGGACCTTTGCCCCTATCCACAAATTCCTGCCATGAAAACATGCCAAAAACTATTTGACACACACATTAACTTTTGTAGATCGACCAAAATGCAACATGTGGTTAAACAAAAACGAACCAGACCGTTGTAATACCAATTCCCATTGTGTAGGTTCTGTGGTGATTGGGAATCCTTTGCTACAGGCTCTTTCCTCATAGCTTCCATAGGTGCATTCCAAAAATGCCAAGATATCATGGTTGTTGTATTGTAGTTTTTTCTGTCGCAACACTATATTCATGGTCAAATTAACACCTTTGGGCATTGTGGGAATCTTAATAATGTACTTGTTGGTTTTCCCAATCCTTATGATCACTTCCCCTTCCTTCTATGGTGGTACAGATATGGGGATTTCTTCTACCATTGGTCCTGATGGTTTGCCTCTCATCATCGTCTTTTCTTCTATCATTGTTGATGGGTCTGCTTCCTCAATTGCATTCCCACTCTTATTTCTTCTATCTGGAGTGATCGGACGATTGGCACTCTGCTTCTTCCTAATGGGTGGCATTGTTGCAGGCACAATTTCTTGAATTTCTTCTTTGATCGGTGCTCATGTAATTGGGGTTTCTTGCATTCTTATTCTTGAAATGAGTTGTGGTATTACTTATCCTGTTAGTTTTTCAACATTTAAGCTAGCATTATGTTAAGATCTTTTCACTGAGAGAATAACAAGCACAACAATCACATAAGCACATCACAAGAGACAA
>LPNX010768234.1:435496-463614 GCA_001517045.1 Pseudotsuga menziesii
ACGGGAACCTCCATCCTCATGTAGGTGTCCAATCCATTTTCTTCAGAGAGATCATATACTTCCAGGTTTGGAAGTTGTCAACTTTCGCAAGCTTTTAACTAAGCTGATGTGATATATCATATTGAAATGAGAACCTCAAATGGAAATAGCAAAGGATTAGATCTTACCGATTTGAGGTGTCCGTCCTTGTCCCGAAGTTCATTGATCTAGGGTTTGTCACAGAAACACTAATTTTCAAAACTTGGAATCTTTCAGATCTGATTATATGAACAGATATATCTCTTCAAATGGAGCTGTCCAATGTACTCCTTTTCTGAAAACAGTGAAGGGAAACTCCTGGAACAGGAAGCCCTAATTTTCTGATTTCTTCTACAAAAATTCCTGTTACTGTTTCTGTAATATCTCCGAAATTACTGATCCTCTGTGTCTAAAATTTCTCACTAAGGTAACCTCACATGTTCCCGATCCAACACCATATGTTTCATCAGAATGGGTTTCACCATTTGGGATTTATGATCCTTTTCCCAAGGTGACCTGTCACAGGACTGTTCAGAACAGCGAAGTTGTACGGCATGCCACGTGTCATTGGTTCATCTTCTGAGTCTGAAGTTTGGACCAAAGAAATTAAAGTCTGTGAACTTTCTGGAACATCTTCAGGAATTCCATTTGGACCTCTGTATCCCAATATATTGCAGATCTCCCCAGGTGTCCTGTTTATGGATGATTTCTGGAAGAGGATGGAACCCTAACTTGGAGAGATCATATCTCCCAGAATATAGAGAATCAGAGGCTTCCCTTTGGACACAATGTTCATCAGGATTTTATCTTCAGCCACTGAAATTTTTAGCTTCTGAGATTTCACCAATCTCGGAATATAGCTACTGTACCAAAACTTAGCAGTTTTAGTATTTAGGGTTTCTCCTAGCTCAGGGTCAAACTAGGGTTTGACTTTCCTGGAGTTTCACCCAACCAAATTTATTGATCCAGGTCTCTAAATTTCGGTTTTGATGAGGAGAAAAATCCTATGCTGGTCTCACCCAAAAATTCCTCTTCTGTAGAAAGCCCTAATTTCCACATCGAAACTGAAAATGCTTGAAATTGAATTCCGCATCGACAGAAAGATGCACCCTTCAATGGAGATTCATCTTAGCATACTTTTTCTGAAAATATATGGAGGAAGATCCAAAAAATAGGAAGCCCTAGTTCCTGTAGTTGCACAATGTCTTCTTCTCAGGTTAGCTCTGATACCATGTTAGTTTTTCAACATTTAAGCTAGCATTATGTTAAGATCTTTTCATTGAGAGAATAACAAGCACATCAATCACATAAGCACATGATCACAAGAGACAAGAGACACAAAGATTTTAGGAGGGGAAACCATAAATGGAGAAAACCCCTCAACTTCCTCTAAGATAGTATCACCACAAGATGTGATCCCAAAACAGTAAGATGACCTCCCAACACAACAGCAGCCTTCTGTCTTCTATCAAGCCAAAGTATTTCCTTCTCCAAAGGTGCGCCACACTTGAGAGAGCAAGTGATGTAATTCACAAGTGATAAATAGAGAGACTCACCCTCTCTATTTATATTAGTCCGTTCACTTGAATTACCATTTCACACGTAGGCTTGACCTAATAATTATTACTCGAGCCTACACCTTAATTAGTGTATAATAACCCAAGTGCCCCGAAACTGTGGGGACTTACCTAATGACTTGACAAGACTTGTTTACATTAATAATCCTCCCGATCGGAACATCGGGGTAAGACAATATGACTCAAATACATAATAGAAACATCCCGGAATAAACATCGGGTTACAATATATAAAATACATATAAGAATACATTCCAAAGTTACATATACATCAACATATCCAACACCTTTCTTCATTCCTACACTCCTCATAGCTCTAATTATTCCTTTGTTAGCTATGATCCTTCTATTTGAATCACAAAATGGGTTGAACCTTCCTCTCAATATGATTTTATGTCCTTTGATCCTTCCATTCCATCATCACTAAATATTCATCGATTAACCAGATCCTACATGGATTTTGCAAATCTAATGCACACCTTGATCATTAATTGTGTGTCTTTTCAACTTGTGTTGTCGCCCTGATGGTGAAATAAATTCATTTATTTCTTGATTTGACCTATTCTTTCCTCATCCGGTATCGACAACTTCCCAACCTTTTCACAATTTGCATTTTCTCATCATTCTTCCTTCTATCGACATAGTTTCTTTAAGAATTTTCCATCCTTTAGTGATCATTTTGTTTTTGTCGCAGCTGTTAGCATGGGTGTCACACCTGGCTGTCCCAATAGGGATTAAGCAGAATCCCATTGACTAGTTCTAGTAACATGGCTCCGTCTAACTACCACAATTGTACTACACCTCTATTTTTAATGAAATGTATGATGTAGGGACCTAACCAATGCATCTGGAGCTTACCTGGGTGCTTCATGAACTTGTTATCATAGAGGAGAACCATATCCCCATGTTGGAAGTGCTTCATCTTAATATGCAAATCATGCCATGACTTCTATCGATCCTTTTTCCACTTGCTTATAAAAACCTTTAATGAAGCGGTCCTCTTCAAGTCATACCAGCTGCTCCATTCTGTATTCAATTGCTCCTTCGTCGCTCATTCCTATGATTTTTTCTATGCATAGACTGGGGATAATATACTCCATCAGCATCACCGCTTATTACCCATATACCAGCTTGAATGGTGATTTTCCTGTCAATCTTTTACATGTCATTCTGTAGGACCATAGCATCACAGGGATTTTTAAATCCCAATCATTGTGGCTTGTACTACATACCTTCATGAGTGTGTTCTCCAATATCCTATTGAACGCCTCAACTGCTCCATTCAATTGTGGATGGTATGGGGTGATTTTATTATATTGTATCTGGAATTCCTCCATCAGCACTTTGATTGACTGGTTAAAAAAACTGAGCCCCTTGATCACTCATCATTATTTTTGGACATCCAAATCGAGTAACCACATTGTCGAAACAAGAACCTGGTTGTCATTGTAGCTGTGCAATCCTTTACTGGTGTTTCCTTAGCCCATTTTGTTAAATAATCAGTCACAGTGATGATGTATCTCACACTAGTTCTCTTCCCTGATGGGTTGATACGTCCCACAAAAATCAACTTTGCATTTGTCAAATGCTTGTAGTGTTACCTGAGGTACTAATGACATCTCATCTTTCTGCGATGGTTTACCCATTCTTTGACATACATCACAAATTTTATCATAATTTATGGCATCGGTGTGTACTGTCAACCACCATAATCCAGTTCTAAGGATATTCTTGGTGGTCACATGTCTTCCATAATGTCCTCCTGCAATCTGGCCATGTGCCTCTTCCAAAACCCTTTCTTTCTCATGCAGAAGAACATATCGATGTAATATCTCATCTAGTCCCATCTTGTACAGTTGTCTTGCAATCAATTGGAAGTCATCATATCTGACAACTAATCGTTTCTTTTGAGTAGTGGCAAATACTTTAGGGGATTTTTCCTGTTGTCAAAAATTGAATAATTTGCTTGTAATGGTCATTGACCATCCCGACTCCAAACAACTATACATCAGGTAAACCATCCTCAATGTCACATGGTTCTTCTCTTGACTCTATCCTTAATAGGTGATTGGGTCATGCATTAGTCATCTCGACTTCAAAATGAACTCAAAATTGAATTCTTGAAATAGCAGTAACCATTAAAAAATATTCCCCCGAACACAAGCTTATTGACCAAGTACTTCAATGCTAAGTGATCTATAAACATTTTGAAATGTCCTCCTAACATGTAGTGTCAAAATTTCTACAATGCATATTCCATCACCAATCCTTCACTTTATGTCATTGTGTATTTTCTCTCCACAGTAGATAGCTTCCGACTTGCAAATGCAATTGGGTGTTCTATTGATCCTTCTCCTGGATGGGCCAGTATTACTCCTAATGCAATTGATAAAGCATTGACATGGACATGGAATTACTTTTTCCTATCCGTAAAAAACCAATATTGGTTCTACAACCATGTTTTATTTTAATGTATCAAGACTCCTTTGGAACTCATCATTCCATTCGAATTTTTCATCCCTCTTCAATAATTTCTCCATTGGCACGATGATTGATGCGTATCCTCTTATAAATTTTCAATAATACCCTATGTGGCCCAATGTTTCCCTTAATTTTTTCATTGTCCTTGGTTTTGTTAGGTCAACAATTAATGCAATCTTAGCGGGATCGACCAACATCCCTTCCTTCCATACAATGTATCCCAACAAAATTCCAAAGGGTGCATAGAATATACATTTCTTCAGATTGAACGAGATCTGATGTTGTCGACACCTTTCCAACATCAATCGAAGGTTTGTGCTGTGGTATTTTACTAACCCATAGAAATTATTGTCATCCATATAGACAACTAGTTATTTATGAATGAAGTATTTGAATGCAGCAACAACTAACCTTGAAAAAGTTGTGGGTGCATTCTTGAGACTGAATGGCATTACTATGTACTAGAAACATCCCCATTCTATTATTAAAATGGTCTTGTGTCCATATTCCTTCGCAATTCTTATCTGATGATATCCTGAAAAATTCATCCGTAAATGAATAGATTTCCTATCATCCAACTCCTTAAATCTCTTCATCGGTGAATGGTGTCGGAAATGGGTCATGAAGACTTATGTCATTCAGTTTCCATAGATCAACGCAAATCTAGATTTCACAAGTATTTTTGTCTTGCACAACCATCGGGTTGATCCATTATGATTCTTTGACATGTTCAATAATTCTTGCATCCAGCATCCTTTATATTTTGGATTTGACATGATCTTTATATATTGGATTCAACCTGTATGGTCACTTCTTCATTGGTTTGCATTGGGTTTCAAAGGAATCTTCATTTCACCCAAGTACCCTGAAATGATCTTCATTTCTGAAAATTTGGTTTAGAATAAGCCCTGAAACTCATGTAGCAGATCAGTGACTTTCCCCATCATTGAATCATCCTAGTAATGTCCAATACTATCAAAATTTGGGTATTCTTTTGTTCTAATACCAACCTTCTTTATCTTCAATGTTTGTTTGAATTTATTGTATGGAATCCTTGGTGCCTCGATGTCACAGCTTCCTTCTGACTCTGGAATTTCAACAGATCTTGGATATTCTTCGTTATTAGGTTCTCCTGATACGTTGTAACACTACATTATCATCTACCATGTTAGTGCCTTCTGTGATCCCATCATTAGCTCGGCCAAAGCCATCTCCAAATATTTGTCATGGATGTCATGTAGCATACTATGGATAAATGATTTTGTCTCCCATGAAATTGAAAGTATGATTGAAGATGACAGTCATGTATTCCCATGTTATCGTTTTCCTTCACAGTTCTACAGAAACATACCATCTTCATGGTTATTTTTCCATTGCATGGATGAATACGTGAACCCATTACTCCTTTGGCATGTTCTCCTAGGATGCTTGGCATGTTATCAAATGATCGCTTGGATCATTTCTTTCATCATATTTCTTTCCTTTATAGTACTCATCCTCCCTGATTTGTACTACCATCAATCATTGACATATTTTCTAGTTTGTTATGTATGTCTTGTGTGTATCCCACCATCTCGGAGGGGTGGCATTTATTCCCTCTTCCAGTTCCAACAACCATTGTGGTTAGGATACTCTGTCTTCAAATTTGTTAATGAAAAATGTCAGGTTAGGTAATCCTTCATATGTCAGAATATCCAATACTTTTTTCGCTACCCATCTTAGCAAGTGATTTATTCATGCACATTTTCTAATTGATACTTCATCCAAATTATATCAATTTTCTAGTGCATCATCCAAATATGAATATTCTAAGTTTATACTTCACCATCCCAATTTGCCATCAAAAGTGGGATTTATGTAGTCTTTAGAGACATTATAGGCACTATCCCATCCTCGCACGAATTCATCTTTTATTGGTTCCACATATCGCTACCCTTTGAGAATATTCGATGGGGAAATCACCCTCATGTCATGATTCTTGGATGTCATATTCTTTTCTAAAAATTTATAACCTCTAGGTTTCCAATTCCTAGTTGATTCCCAGTAGTTTAGGTTATGGGAAGGTGTCGTGAATATTTCAATAACATCGAATTCTACATACATATTCATTCCTTCCACTTCGACAGATAGACAAGGTACTCGTCTAATTGGATAAGCCTTGGACTGATTTTCCAACAAAGTTGTACATGGGACCAGACTAGCTGTGGATTCCCCATCATTTCCCATGTTCGCTTGGTTAGGATATTCACATCAGATCCTAGATCCAAAATGACTGAATCTACATCATATTCATCGATTTGTACATTCATCCTCATTTCTCTTCCTATTTTCTTCTTTTGTAATGAATTAACGAGGAGATATTGTCACCCTTCTTCCTATTGATACAAAAAACTTGTTATCCTTTCTCGTGCATCTTGATATTTTGCTAATGTTAGACATCTTTCTAGGAAAATTTTTGAAGTATTGACCTTTCTTTTCAGTATGGATGAGTTTGTCAAATCAAAACTCAATGGAATATCATAAATAGGTAGCTTACCCTTGGTTTTGTTCAATGTGTCTTTCTCATCAAAGAAGGTTTATTTCTCTATTTCTACATCGAAATTGACTTTATTTTGATCTGTGGGCCAGATATTCAATAGTGGTGCATCATCTCTTGCCATAGAACCTCTTCTCGTTACCTCCATGACATGTACTAGATGAGTCCTTAATTTTGTCAATATATTTCCCACATTTGACCCGGGATTTTGATTCTAAGTTTGATTTGCATTCTGGTTCGGTTGTGGTCATGGTATGTTGTTATATTTCCATTTTGCAATTAACTGTGGACATTCCTTGATAGTTTGTTCTATTGTGCTATAGTAAGTACACTGGGCTTCGAAATTTTGATAGTCTCTCTGATAATGTCCCAGTACTTCGTAGTTATAGCGTGTAACTGTTCCACGTCCTTGACCCATAGATCCTCCATGACCGAAGCCTCCATTACATCCTCTGCAAAATCCTCCTTAGAATCCTCCTTGTTGTTGGTATGACGATTAGTTGTATTGTTTCTGGTTAAATTGTTGTTGTGGCAGGTTATATTGCGGTTGTTTCTGATTATAATGAGGCTGATTACATTTTGTTTGCAGTTGGTTATAATGCGATTGAATATACTGTAGTTGTGGTTGGATTTTTTGTTGTTGTTCGTTGCTCCTATCCCTTCTTAAAGTATGTATCCATCGTCCTTTGTTGGACCAAATCGTAAGCTATATAGTTCTTTCATCATGAATAACTAATCGACAAAATTTACATAATAGATTAGTTGGTTTTGACACAAACTTCTGTAAATATATGCATTCCTCTTATCTATGCCCTCTTCTTTAATAGATTCAATGTCAATGCAATCCTGTTTGACTCAGTGGATTTGGTGCCCCCAACTATAAGTATTCATGAAAATTCATACATTGGTCCTTGTGATGTCCTGCAGATCAACATCAACTACACCATACTTCTTCGCAGACTTATTTTCCATTCTTAATATCCTGTAATTGGATAGTAAGTTTCACCAATTGTGACTAGATCTGGCTCATGCTAATCCTTGTTTCATCGACTGTTGAAGCCTTCAACTTCATTGTGATATCCATGGCTTTCTCCTAAGAAATGATCTTCTGTTAGATTAGTGGCATGCATATATGGGCTACAAAGGCCGCAATGAGCCATTCTTTGTGTTGCACATCAATCAATTTGATGCTAACCTTGGCCATTAGAGTTTTGAATCGTTGATCAAATTCACATATGAAATCATTGGGGAATTTATTTATTTCCTTTAATTCGGTAATATACTGTGATTCTAATTTAGGTTTCTTGAATTCCTCGATCAATCCAGTCTTGATTTACGTTAGGGTATTCTAGGTATTCCCTGCCGGTACCTGTATGAATTTCTTGTACCATTGTAATGTCCATCCCCATAAAGTCATCGCTAATTGTCCTTTCTGGATATCATCCTCTTGTACTTGTTTTACCATCCATACTGCTTTACATAAGAACCAATATTATTTGGAATTCTCACTCTCATTTCCCTAAAACAAGGGTAGCATCATGCCATCACCCTCCATCTTTTGTCTCCTTCCAAATCTTGTCGATCCACTACTATTACTACTATGTTGACACACTGGACAGCCTTGTGATGAACTTGTGTTTCTCCCTCCTAAGTTCGGCGTGGTGCACGGAGTTGTAGGTACATTGTAGATTTTGGTTGTTAATTCCTCAACTTTTGGCATAGCCTAGTCATTTAATTCGTCATTTTAAGGTTGCTTAGTCCCTTCTGGTCCCTTCTCACATATTTTTGTTTTGGTCCCACCAGGACTCTCCTCAGTCCTCCTCTTCTTTTCTTGTCAGAACCTCACCCCACTTTGTAGGAGACCACTGTTGTCCTAATATTTCCTCTCGTCTTGAATCGAGGTTAAACAACAACACAATACCAACATAATACCATAAGAAATCATTCTAACAGAGCAAGCTTAGTCGAAAACACCTGCAAGGCAGGCGCAATCTCACTCGAGATATCTTAATGTGTAACTGCCAAAACCATGTTTCCACAATTGGTGAGGTATTATAGTCCCTTGGCATGCAACCTCACTATATGAGGTTATATTCTCTACTGCAAACTTAGTAATTAACCCTTGCAAAATACTATCAACCCAAAAATCAACATCTCTAGACATGGTGTTACTCACACTGGTTATCTTGTGAACCAATTGATCACTCCACTCAACCACTTCTCTTCTCTGGAAATTTGTCTTCGTAGTCACCAATATTGACAACCACTCATGCAGCACAATAGGGAACTCTACAAAGAAGATCTCATGAATAAAAAAATATATGTACTATTATAATGATTTATCTGCTCTCAATTGTGATCCTGTGCTCTCTTCTTGTGCAAAGGTTAGCATTTTATACTCCAGCCAATCCTCTATCTCCTTGTTTGTCGGATTCCACAACATTTACCTCGATTCAAATGATTAATGGTCCAAGAAATAGAACCATTTGTTGGCCCAATATTCCTTCTCGTCTCGAACCGAGGTTCAACAACATCACAATACCAACAAAACACCACAATACATTGGCCCGACAAAGCAATCTCAGCTGACAACACCCGCGAGGAAGGAGCAGTCTCACCTGAGATATCTTAATGTGTAACTTCCAAAACCATGTTTCCATATTTGGTGAGGGATTATAGTCCCTTGGAATGTGGCCAAGGTTCTTGACAAAGATGGAGGTATGGGTTCTATTACTATGTGACAGAAGTGCAATTGTGTGCCACAACCGACATGCGACACAACCTTGTCCTTAAACCACTTAACAATTGGCACAACTATGTGGCACAGCGGATTCCTTACTTATAATGAACAGCGTGTGACTTATATTGTAACTTAGTATATGTTAGAATAGTAATCCATCATTAGTACCTTATTTACACTAATTAGTCAATTTTATTTCCTTTTAAGCTTTAATGAACTATGAGGTGGACTAGGGGTGCTTAGTTGGACGTATGCCATGACAAATTGGGGCTTTCACACCTACATGGGCACTCCATCTCAGTCAACCAGCCATATGTGCACCTCCATCATTTCTTTTTCACTCCCATACATTTTATGTGGTCAGCTAAGTTAACTTGGAGCGTTAGAGTGGGATTTTGCCCAAATTTGGCCTAATTTTGTGCATTAAATGCTACATTGAGACTCTAAACCACCCATATTTCCACACCCATGCTTTCCAAGGTGTAATAATTGACCCACAACACATCATCCATGTCAACTCAGCAATTCATGGCAGTTTGGGGTGATTTGGTCATGATTGGCCCACCTAAGGGGGTTTGATGCCATTTTGGCAATTTTGACTTGTATGCTCACAATTGGATTCCAAAGCATCATGAAACTCCTATTATGTATTATATACCTAATAATAACAAGTTTCATGGTTAGACAGTCCAAAATTATCTTATTTATGTTCACATTGTGTGTAATTTATCTTTAATTTGATGGTTTTTGTTGATTCTTGCACCCAAATTTGATTTGTGAGTTTCACTAACACTCCTATATTCTCCTGTGGTTTGAATCCCTCACATGGTATTAGATCTTGTTGAATATTTTTGAGTTTCATATCAATTCATACTAATTTGAGCTGCATTTTTAGTGGAGTTCCAGATAAAATTGAATTGTTCTGTGCAGACCAGTTAGCAATTTCACCAACATCAGTGTAGGTAGAAATGTATGCTACCCACATCATGATAACACCCTTTATTTTTTTTTATTGGAAGGCATAGATGGTGATTCAACTGAGAGCTGGTGATGCCCATGGTTCCACTTCAGTTACCATGGGCACTAAAGTGGAACCAAACTCTGTTGTTTAGAAATCCAATTATTTCAACAAATTGGATGAGGCATATGGATTGTTGTGCCTGAGCATCTCAAGAGAGATTTTGTTCCACCTTGACAGTTTGACATCACCAAAAGTGGGTTGGGAAAAACTAGAATCTCTATTTGTAAAAACTGATGTGCTACGTGGTCACCAGCTTGAGAATGAGCTTATCAACTTGAGCCCAACACACTATGACACAATCCAGGATTTCTTCACCAAGTTCAAATCACTTGTGTTGCAGTTAAAACAATGTGGGATTGAGAAGAAAGAAGATTAGTTGATATTGTCTATACTTTCGAAGTTGGGGCCAAAGTTCTCAGTTTTTGTGAGTACATTCCACTCCGACAAACTTACACTTCGAAATTGGAAAATGCCCAGTCTGTAAAAATTCATGGAGACACTCGCTCAAGAGAAAGATAAACTTGTCCAAATCGGAACCATAAAGACCAAGGATCAAGCTCTAGCAGCAGGGGTTTTAAATTCCTTAAAGGGAAAGCTCAAGTCCAAGAATTTGAAGCTGCCAAAGAAGAGGAAAAACCCAAAAAGTCCCAAATCCAATGACGCAAGTTCGAATCCTTCCAAGGAGAAGGACAAGAAGGGAAAAGAGAAGGAAAAATGAACTTATTGCCACAAGGGATGGAATCTAGAGAGCTCATGCATGAAAAATACCATTGACACATGGCATAGCTACTCGAGAAGAACAACATTCCAGTCCCTGACAATGCAAGGAAGAAGGATGACAACTCCAGTTCAAATGAGAGAAAGGATAAACGCCATGTGTTGGTGGAAGGTACTTCTAACTCTTCATCATTTGCCATTGATTTGGGGGCTTCCAGGCACATGGTAGCCAAGAAAGAGCTCTTCTCCTCCATGATTTCGAATGGGGGATGATTAAGAACTCCAAACCAAGGGGATTGGGAGGATTGAATTAGAGCATGTATTCTTTAGTGAGGTATTGTATGTACCAGATCTTGCAGCAAATTATTGTCAGTATATCAAATGACCCATATAGGAGAGACAAAGAGAGTGGCCTTCATTCATGACATGGTAGAGATTTTTGAAATCTCAGCAGACCAAGTTATTGCAGTTGGATATGATGATCATCATGAAAGGATGTACAAGTTTTCAAACTTCCTTCCCACTTCCAATGATCAAGAACTTCACTCACATGCCAGTTAATTTTCCAAACTATGGCATGAGAGGTTTTTCCACATGAATTACAGGTATCTTCAAACATTTCACAGAGAAGAGGTGGAAGTACTTCCACAAATCCAGTCATCAACTGGAGGATGTATTGGATGTGTGATTGGGAAGCATCTCAAGGAGAGCTATGAGAAGGGGAAGGAAAGGAGGGAAACAAAACCACTTGGGTTGGTGCATTTGGATTTGATTGTTCCACCACCCACTCCTTCATATGGTGGATCTAGGTATGTACTTACAATCATAGATGACTACTCTCAATTCTGTTGGGTGTATTTTCTGAAATTGAAATCTAAGGTGTTTTAACAACTCAATATTTGGAAAGCACTTGTAGAAAATCAGAGTGGGAAGAAGAACAAAGTAATTAGGACTGATAATGGAAAGGAATATGTGAAAAATAACCTACAACAACTTTGTCAAGAGTGTGGCATCCAAATTCAACACACAACTCCCTACACACCACAGCAAAATGGTGTGGTTGAGAGGAAGAATAGATCTCTCAAAGAGATGGAAACTTGCATGATAGAGGTAAGGGATATTAATCCCAAGATATGGGATGAAGACATAATTTGTGCTTCTTACATCCAAAACAGATCTTTCCATAAATCATTGAAAGGAATGACCCCTTATGAGGCATGGTTTGGTCAAAATCCAAATGTCTCAAATTTCAGAATTTCTGGGACAAAAGCATGGGCTAGAATTCCTTCTCAGAAGAGGAAAGCCTTGCAACCACAAAGCAAGGAGTGCCTCATGGTTGGATATGGTAAGGAAACCAAAGGGTACAAGCTCTTTGACACTTATACTTGCAAGAAATTTGTTGAGAGAAGTGTGAAATTTGAAGAAGAGCCAATTCCATATTTCGAACTTGCACCAGGGGAATGCTTCTCTCTTCAACCATTCGAAGATGTAAGTGATGATGAATGCTCTATTTTCTCTCATATTTCTGATAAAAATGTTGCTGAATATGATATTTATGTATATGACTCACCATATAGGACCAAGTGGGATGAAAAAATTGTACAAGAAGTTGGGGAATTGGCAAGAAATCCCCATGAGCCTAGGAAGACTAGATCACAAACTAGTAATGCTTCCTTTGCAAGTGATAGAATTATTTGTGAGCACTATTATATGCTGGTTGGGTCTGATACTCAAACATATCAACAAGCCTGTACTTACCCTAGATGGAAATCAGCCATGGAATATGAATTTCAGTCCCTCCAAGACAACAATACATGGGAATTGGTTCCCCTTCCTCCCAAGATGAAGGTTGTTCAATGCAAATGGATTTTACGGACCAAAATTGCTGCTGATGGTTCTTATATGAAACATAAGGCAATTTTAGTTGCTAAAGGATATTCTCAGGTCCATGGTGTTGATTACATAGAGACCTTTGTACCGGTTGCAAAGATGGACTCAATAAGACTAGTTCTAGCACTGGCAGCCAGTAAAGGTTGGGAATTTCACCACATGGATGTCAAGAGCGCATTCTTGCATGGTGAGATATGGGAGGATATATATATATATATGCAGTATCCTGAATATGTCCAAGAGGATCCTTCATTGGTATGTAGGCTGAAAAAATCACTGTATGGACTCAAGCAAGCCCCCGGGGCTTGGTATGCAAAAATGGATGCTTTCTTTCTTTCAATTGGACTCACTAGATGAAAATCAGACCCTAATGTGTATTTGAAAAAACATCATGGTATATTTCAGGTCATTGTTATTTATGTTTATGATCTTCTTATTACATGTATATGCGCCAATTTAATTGGCCAAATTAAGTCATCTTTGCACAGTGAGTTTGCCATGACAGACCTAGGATTGCTAAGGCAATTTATGGGCTTGGAAATTCAGAAAAATGGTAAGGGAATAATGTTGAGTCAGCCATAGTATGTTTCAGACCTTCTAAATAATTTTTAACATGGATGAGTGTAAGGCATCCAAGTATCCATTTCTTTCTAGTATTAAAATGCATGAATTTGGCAATTCTCCACTGGTAGATTTTACACTCTACGGGAAAATAGTGGGAAGCTTTCTCTACCTTACTCACAAAAGAACTGATTTGTATTATACTGTGAGTGCTATAGCAAGACATATGCACCATCCACATGAACTCCATTGGAGATAAGCAAAGAGAATTCTTCAATATGTCCAGGGAACCAAGAACTTTGGGGTGCACTACACATGTAGTTCCTCACTTAAACTAGCTGGATTTTCTGATTTAGATTGGGCCGGTGATCTAAATGATAGGAATTCAACTTCAAGTTTTGTATTCATGTTTGCTGAAGGTCCCATTTGATGGTCAAGTAAGAAACATCACACTATTTCACTTTCATCACCAAAGGCCGAGTACAGGGCAACAATTAATGCTGCTACACAGTGTGTTTGGTTCTAGAGAATTCTTCCGGAGTTTGGTGTCACAATTGATTCTCCAACCAAAATTTGGGTGGAAAATAAGAGTGCCATCAAGATAGCTACTGATCCAGTACAGAGGCAGAGGAAAAAGTTCATAGAGATACACATGCATTACATTTGGGGCTTAGTGCGTGGCAGGGTGATCTCACTGCAATATTTCCCATCCACCAAGCAAACTGCTAATGTTTTTACCATAGGAAGGTGTTAGAAAAGTAATCCATCATTAGTACCTTAGTTACACTAGTCAATTTTATTTCCTTTTAAGCTTTAATACACTATGAGGTGGAATAGGGGTGCCTAGTTGGACATATGCGATGACAAATTGGGGATTTCACACCCACATGGGAACTCTAGCTCGGTCAACCAGACACATGTGCACCTCCATCATTGCTGGTTTTCTCCCATACATTGGATGTGGTCAGCTAAGTTGAATTTGAGCACTAGAGTGGGATTTTGCCCAAATTTGGCCTGATTTTGTGCATTAAATGTTGCATTGAGACTCTAAACCACCCATATTTCCACACCCACGTTGTCCAAGGTGTAATCATTGACCCACAACACATCATCCATTTCAACTCAGTAATTCGTGGCAATTTTGGGTGATTTGAGACATGATTGGCCCACATAGGGGGGTTTGATGCCATTTTGGAAATTTTGACTTGTATGCTCACAATTGGATTCCAAATCCTCACAAAAATCCTATGATGTATTATATACCTGATAATAAAAAATTTCATGGTTATACAATCCGAAATTATCTTGTTTCTGTTCACATTGTGTGTGTAATTTATCTATAATTTGATGGTTTTCGCTGATTCTTGCACTCAAATTTGATTTATGATTTTCACTAATGCTCCTAGATTATCTTGTGGTTCAAATTAATCAATTGTTGGTTTGAATTCCTCACAGCATATTAACCATGAAATCATACATAACATGTCGACAATTCTTTAACATTCATTCATTCATTAACTGATTGGTAATATCATGGCATACATTCAAAAACAACTATAAACAAAATAAAGTAAGAAAATATCCACATGAACCTTCAATATTCAACATACATCAACATAGTAAATAACATGAAAAACTATCTGGGTAAAACCACCAAGGTGCTCTTCATCTGGCATGAGAAATATAGCTAGCACCTTGTAGTCTGCGGCTTGCATATTCTTCTTAAGATATGTCTATTTGAATCAATCTCTTCTTGCTCTCATGATCTCTTGTTTATTCTTCTATCTACTCCTATTGATCTGTACACATCCTGGATCGACTCTTCTACCTTACTCTCTGCACACTCAACTGCATATTACTTCTACTAATAGTCTGCACACTCAGCTGCAGAGCTGTGGCTCAATAGCCTTCTAGTTCTACTAGACTCCTATTCTGAGCCAACAATGAACTAACAAATTCCTCTAGCTAACTATATGAAATACTGAACTGAATCTAACTAAGTCTAATGAAATCTAACCATTATACAGAGTGGGCTCCTCTTATTTATAGTATTTACCAGACTGCGCAGGGTTGACTAAGAAGATCTCTATTATTACAAACTCAAGTAGCTACAAAATAACTCTGTTACATTAATGTTGTCCCAGACCTAGCCACCAAATTCTTGTATTACATTAATCACATCCTTTACTAGCCGTGGAAATGTCTTTCATCCTATTTGTACTGGTCATAACTAGCCGCAAAATTGTGCTTTAGCCTTCTGTCGGTTCGTCCTTTTGCAGTCTTCCTTGAATTTCACCTAATCCTCTTTAACTCTTCTACCTTCCTCTTTCAATGAATCTAGATGTGCTTTTCCTTGTCGCAGCAATCCTCATCGTAATTTCCTCTGCTCTATGCTCACACTTCTTCCTTAACATGATTTGCTTCCATTGCGCACCCACTTTTCCTCTTGTGCTTGCGCGTCAGATTCTCCCTTATGCACTTTTCCTGGCCCAACAACCACACTCTTATGTAGCTTCCCTCATAGTTTCATCATGACTCCCATCCATCTACCCTAGGTCATTCCATCAAACCCTTACCTTTGCAATACCCACAACCTTTGTACACCAGGGATTTACTCATTGGAATTTATCTTTAATATTCATTTTTTATAGATGAGCATCTTAATCCACAATTGCAACAATAATAGGAATGTTGGGGCACGAACCTTAACGATCCCTAATTTTGGTAACTCCGTGGTTTTTGTGGAAGTTTGTAAGCGGAGTTGCGACTCAAAATAGTCTTAGGGGTGTCGGGGTTGAGTAAAAACCTTCTTTTTGTAATAAACCCATGGTTTAAGTCCAGGGTTTAGGGTTCGGGGTGCCCATGGTTTAAGCCTATGGTTTTGTAATAAGTGCACTATAAATAAGCACTCTTGTAAAGAAGTCAGTTTAGGCTTTTGATGTAAGATGAATTGATGTGAAGCTAAGGCTTGTTTGTAAGAAAGTTTAAGTCCCAGCTGTGTGCGTGGACGACCTTTGCAGCTATGTACACAGAGGATTTTTGGGTGATTAAGAAGATCTGTAGCTGTGTGCACAGAGGCCTACAGCTGTGTGCGCGGCTTTGAGGACTTGAAGGGATCTACAGCTGAGTGCGCAGATCAAAACTGTGGTTTTTGTAAAGAGTTGAATAAAACATAGTTCTGTGGATGTAAACCCTAAACTCGGGGTGAAGCACATTATATCGTGTGTTGTGGTTTTGTTGTGTTGTTGTTATGTTCTTTTATGCATTGATAAATATATAACTGATAAGTAAGATCACTACAAAATACTAACTTCACTATGAATTCCCAGTAAAGGGTTAAGTAAGGCACTGTTTGTTTATCTAATCGTGAAGCTAAATAAGTAATATCAAAGCTTTGTATTTAATGATTATCATTAGTTAGAATCTAAAGGTATAGTAATATCCCTCTTCTGCTTGCAGAAACCTGATTTTGCAGCACCCCATAGCTGTTTCGGGTGAGACTGCAACCTGTTCGCAGGTTGTTGCCGAAAGGGCCAACACTGTGGGTCTTTTGTTGGTGTGAAGTTAATGATATAAAACCCGGGTCTACCCTATAGCCCAACAAATTGGTTCCATTGCCGATTGAACTTAGTATCTGGTCAAGAGGGGTTTACGTCGTACCTCGAGGGCTATGTTTTGGAGACCCTCAGTGAAAGAAATTGGTGATTGGATTGAAGAGACTTATCTGAACTTTGCTGTACAAGAGGACAAAGATCTGCGTCGTAGTGCAAATGACTTTTTACAAAGGTATGTTTTTTCTGATGTTTACGAAATTTTCTTTGGTAGTATCCACATAGAGTTGCACCAGTGGTTATCCAGGTTAACAGAGAGAAGGACGAACTTCCAAGAAGGTCAATTTCCTGATTGCACCCCCGCAAGAATTAATATATTGAAAAGGGTGAACAACGAGATATCCCGCGTTGTTGATTTCTGGACAACGCAAACCCTTGAATCATTTGTGACGGAGTTCACCATTGACACAAGTACGTCTTTCAGCGAAGCCGAACGAAATTTCTTCAAATGACCAAGGGGTAAGTACTTGAATTCATTTAGTTTGAGAATTAAAATGCTATTGTATGAAAAAGGTATATTGCTCATTGAATCAGACTGTTAGATTTAGTATTACTAACCTATGTTTGCAAGTGAAAGTACCTTCGACGAGAAAAGTGGTTTGCTGCGAAGTGGAAAAAGGTACAAGAGAAATTTTGAGTCCTATACCCTAGTTCATAATACCGAGCCTAACCCCGTAATTCCAGCAGCCTCAGAGCCCGAAGAAAACCCTTCTATTGGAAACCCTCCAGTAACCCCACAGTGAAGACCTATTATCTCTCAGAACCCGTCGCAGTCTAAACGTAACCCTAGCCCGAGTATTCCTGTCGCAGGTCAGTCTACCCCAGTAAGTTCCCCCCCACCTACTACCATTCCCCCTCCCTCCCCCCCTAGATCCGCGATGGCCCATATGAATGACGACATTAAGCTCCCTATTTTCAAAGGATCCAGAACAGTTCTGGTTCTTATGTGAAGCAGTGTGGATTGCTAAGAACATTATGGATCAATATACAAAAAGAGCGCAGCTGGTTACTTCTTTTAGAGATCGCGCTTTGACCTCATTCATGAAGTTTTCCAGCACTCAGAACCATGTCTTGGCTGATATAAAAGCAGCAATGATAAAGGAATTTAAGAAGCCAAAATCAGAGTCGCAGTGTATCACTGAGCTAAAGGAAATCCAACAGAGGCGAGGAGAATCAGTGTGGGACTTTGATCAAAGGTTCAAAGTTCTGCTAGATCAAGTTAGTTTCACTATTGGACCAGCGCAGCATAAGGAATGGTTCATCGCAGCTTTGTTACCACACATTAGGACTCCACTCATGTAACAGAAGGTTGCGGATCAGCAGGAGGCTTTGGAAATTTCTATGAAGCTTGAAACAGCCCTTGTCGAAGATAATTCTGGTATCGCTCAAATACAAGCACAGTTGGCAGCGATGTCTCTGGAGCTTCGCGATATGAAAAAATGGAAAGCTAGTCGCGAAGAGGTTTGGTGTACACGATGTCGGACAGAGGGTCACAACAAAGAACAATGTCCTGCGGTTAGAAATTTCCTGAATTCTAGCGCACCAAACCCGTTCAACCCTAGTGTTCTATATTGTGAGATCTGTAGGACAACTGGCTAGCATCGACCTGAAGACTGCTATCTTCTGCAGAGGTATGTGCAAGTCCCTAATAACCCTTATTGTAAGTCCTATAAGTTAGTGGGACACAACGAAGATGAATGTCGCAGCTTTGACCTCATGAGAGAATGCACTTATGATGCTTATCAGGTACAAAACGATGGCCAAGGAAATGATGGATATGGTTACCGTGGTAGTACATCAGGTCGTGGAACTTTTGGAGGTCGTAGTCGTGGTGGTATGGCTGGTGGGGGACGAGGCCAGGTTGTGTGCTATAACTGTAACCAAGTAGGACATCTAGCTAGAGACTATCGGAACCCAAATACGACATGTCGATATTGCAGAGCTGTCGACCATGTGATTGAGCAATGCCCGCAGCTGATCGCGAAGATTCAAGAAATAAATAGTGCCCCTACTCAGAATATTCAGCTGATTGCTATGGAGCAATGACCTGTCCCAGCCATTAATGTTGTTACCAGGAGTGGAGCTATGACGGAAGTGCAAAACAAGGAGAAACAGCTTGCCGAGGCTTGGGTTCGTAAGGCCCCAGAAAAAATCCTAGAATTTGATGTCGAAAGAGAAAAAGAGACATTTATGGAAGCCAAGAGAGACTTTGCTGACCCCAACACATCAGAAACATCTATGCAACAACCTCAGCAGCATGCGGAGGCACAATAATCTTCGACGGATAAAGTAAGTAAACTGTCCTCCTTTTTACAGAGTTGTATGAAGCTCTTGAGAAATCAGAATGCTTTAAATGAGTTGCAGAAATTTATTGCTTCTTACAAACCTCAGCGAAGTTCTAGTAAGGAAAAAAATGTTCATAGAGTCAAAAGAACTGGTAGGGAAATGAGATTGAATGCTCAGATAGGAGAATATGACATGACTGATGTCATCTTGGACCTAGGATCAGAAGTAAATTTCTTAACTAAGCAGACATGGGAACAAATGGGAAAACCTACTCTGGAATGGTCCCCTATACAGTTGAGATTAGCCAATCAGCAGAAGATTGTGCCCCTAGGAAGACTCCCTAGTATATCAGTAGATATTGATGGAGTCAGTACCTTAGTAGACTTCGAGGTAATTGAAATAATTGATGTTAGTAACCCCTATCCAACACTACTAGGCATTGAATGGGAAATATATAATGATGCAGTAATCAACCTGAAGGAGAGGCAGATGACTTTCGAAGGGAAAGGACTGAGAGTCATAGTCCCATTGGATCCTTCTCAAGGAGAGAGGTACACCGAGCCAGTAAGAGATGAAGACCAAGATGTTTTGGACCATATCTACAATATCACAGTGAAGGAAGAAGATTATGTTGATCCTACTGCCGAAGGTATCATGGATTGGCAGTGTGACAACTCCTGCATGACAGATTCAGATGATGGCCTAGATAATTGGCAGAATAGACTGTATGAGCTACATGGACATCGATGTGCCTGAATTACCAAGTCTCTCATATGGCTTGGCTCACAGACAAGAACCTTACCTATTTTTGATGGTTCGACAGACCCAGAAGAGTTTATTGTGCAATTCTCAGAGCGGGTACCAGACTCACAGAAAATGGAGACTCTGGATTCAGCATTCAGAGCCACAGTAGCTAGATGGTGGAATGGTCACAAAAAGTACATTCATAGTTGGGAAGCATGCTAGAATTCCCTTTGCCTAAGATTCAGGGACCAACCTCAGGAGGTGCGAAGCAGGTTTAATGGTAAGACTAGTCCTCAGGGACATTTGGAGCAATGCTACGAGGCATTGAAGCATGTACCTCATGAAGAATGGGTACATAGGTTTGTGCACAACCTGGAACCTATAGAAAAGAACTGGTATGCAGAGGTCGATCTTCGCCATGCTGTTAGGTTGATACATACTAAAGTATTTGATGATCAAGAAATAGTAGAATACCAACCTGATTGGAAGGAACAAGAAGCCAATGCAGTAGAATGTTATAACCTCGCAATTGACGAGGATGATGATCCACACAACATTAACATTCCTAAGTCAGAAGGGAACTGCGAAGTATATGGCCCAGCAGTTGAAGCACCTGAAGTGACTCATCCCTTGAAGACGCGGACTATAAACATTGGGTCAGAAGAAAACCCTAAGTATGCTACCATTGGAGATTATTGGGATGACGAAATGGTGAGCAAGGTGACCCAACTTCTCCATGAATATCAGGACCTATTTCCAACGGAGTTCTCAGAGATGAAAGGTATCCTTGGTGATATAGGAGTGATAAAGATCCCTTTGAAACCTGATGCGAATCTTGTGAAACAGCGCCCTTATAGGCTGAACCCTAAGTATAAGTAAAAAGTCCGAATGGAGCCGGATAAGATGCTTGCTACAGGAATCATTGAGCCTGTTGAAGAGTCCGAATGGGTCAGTCCTATGGTGGTGCAAGAAAAAAAGACTAAGGGAGAAATCAGAATATGTGTCAATCTGAGGAAGCTGAATGATGCCTGTTTGCATGATCCTTTCCCCACTCCCTTTACAGATGAAGTTTTAGACAATGTTGGAGGTCAAGAAGTATACTCTTTTACTGATGGATTTTCAGGTTACCATTAGATTAGAATTGCTCCAGAAGATCGACATAAGACAACCTTCGCTACAGAAATGGGATCCTTCCAGTATACAGATATGCCCTTTGGATTGAAGAATGCACCTGCCATGTGATCTAGAGTAGTCATCTCTGCTTTTAAGGAATTCATACATAAATTCTTAGAAGTTTATTTTGATGATTGGACTATCTTCAGGTTATTAAAAGACCACATAGCTAGTTTAATACTTATGCTGGACAAATGTAGACAACATCAGATTTCCTTGAACTTGAAAAAGTGTATCTTCTGTGCCCCTTTTGGAATTCTGCTAGGTCACATTGTATTTAAGCAAGGATTGATGATGGATCTTGTGAAGATAGCCATTATTGTGAACCTGCCACCTCCAAAGTCTGTTAAACAACTGCGCACTATGCTTGGTCATACTGGATATTACAGGAAATTCATTAAAGGATATGCTCAGATAACAGCCCCTATGGAAAAGCAGTTGAAGAAAGATATTAGGTTTGAATGGACACCTGAGTTTCAAGCAAGCTTGGATATTTTGAAGGAAAAGATGGTAACTACCCCTATCTTAGTATTCTCTGAATGGAATAAGGAGTTTCATGTGCAGGTCAATGCATCCTCCATTGCTATGGGTATAGTATTGGCTCAGTCAGGTGAAGGTAATATTGATCACCCTATTTATTTTGCAAGTAGAAAACTATCCACAACAGAAAAAAAAATTATATTATTACAGAATGAGAAGGTTTAGCTATGGTTTATGCATTGCAGAAGTTTCGACATTATCTGTTAGGATCTCATTTTAAGATGTTCACTGACCACTCTGCTTTGAAGTATTTGGTTAACAAGCATGTGCTAGGTGGAAGGATATGTAGATGGTTGATTCTGTTTTAGGAATATGACTTTGAGATCATAGTCAAACCTGGAAGACTGAACCTAGGTCCTGATCACTTGTCGAGGCTCGAGTCAGGAGAAGAGCCCATTAGTTTGGACGAAGGTCTTCCTGATGCCCAGTTGTTTGCCATCCATATGGTTGATGATTATTTCTAGGATATTGTTCAGTATTTGTCTACAGGTTTTGCACCCGCCAAAATGACAACGTAGCAGAAGAAACAGTCGGTGGTTAGAGTAGCCAACTTTACCTTAATAGGAGGACAACTATATAAGATGGGACCAGATGAAATACTGCGCAGATGCATCCTAGAGCATGAAAAGCCATTAATCTTGGCTGAGGCACACTCTGGCGCAGCAGGAGGTCATTACACCAGGAAAGCTACAGCATAGAATATTCTAACAGTCGGGTTGTGGTGGCCCACAATTCATAAGGGTGCAAGAGAATATTGCCATAGCTACGACATCTGTCAGAGGACAGGTAAACCATCTAGGAGGAATGAGATGCCTCTAGTTCCACAGGTAACTTTACAAGCCTTTGACAAGTGGGATATTGATTTTGTTGGACCTATCAATCCCCCTGCGAAGAAATCCGGAGCAAGATACATTATTACAGCAACTGAATACCTTACTCGTTGGGCCGAAGCTCAAACAGTTGAGACCTGTAGTGCTACTACAGCTACGAAGTTTATCTTCGATAACATCTTATCAATATTTGGGTGTCCTAGAATTCTTATGAGTGATCAAGGATCACATTTCTTAAATAAGACTATTGAAGTATTGACTGAAGAATTTCAAGTATATCATCAGAAGAGTACTGCCTATCATCCTCAAGAAAATGGAATTGTCGAAGCCTTTAACAATATCCTTGAACATGCTCTGACGAAGGTTTGCAATGCTAACAGAAATGATTGGGATCTTAGAATTCCAGCAGTGTTATGGGCTTATAGAACCACCTGCAATAAGTTGACAGGCCATACACCTTTTAGGTTGGTTTATGGACAAGAAGTAGTCATTCCCATGGAGTACATTGTTCCTAGCCTTAGAATATCTGCTTTCACAGATATGGATGACCCATATATGATGAAAGAAAGGATGGCAAATATACTAGAACTTGAAGAGGACATATTCATTGCAGGGTTCCAGCAGCAAGTATAGAAAGCTAGAGAAAAAGCATGGCACGATAGACACATTAAGAAGAAGTAGTTCCATAATAGTGATGTTGTGCTTTTATATGACAGTAAATTCATGAAATTCCCAGGGAAGTTCAAGACACATTGGAAAGGACCATACATAGTGCAGAGAGTTACTGATGGTGGCACAGTCCAGTTAGCTAAATTGAATGGAGAAATTTTACCTTCCATGGTGAATGGAAGTAGGTTAAAGAAGTACAAGGACAAACTGGGACCCCTTAATCATAAGTAACAGCAAGAAGGATAGTCTAAGTACCAAGAATAGTTGGAATTGGGTACTAGACTATAATGAAGTTGTTCTCAAAGCTACGAAGTGTTGAAGACTGTCAAATTTTGAAGGTTGAAGTTTGGTTGCCGTGTAGGCCAGGATGGGTCGAAGGTGAATATTATGTCGAGGGTACTCATTGAGGCGAAGTTGAAGTTAGTGGTGGTGTCGAAGAAGAAAGGTGTGTCATAGCCTAAAAATGTGACTGACGGGACAAACTTGACTTGGCGGCGTCGACACGTGAACTGCCTATCATGATGAGATTTTGGGAAAATCTAGTGTCGTGTGGACCGGATTTACCGTCGTTCCATCAGAATTGGTGTCATTAATGTACCATGATGACAAATTTTGTTGCGGGATTCTATAAGAAGCTACACCAACCTCTGAATCCTGCATTGTGCACTTCTTTGAGTTTACAGTTAGCACCATGTTGAATGATTACGAAGTCTAGGAATTGTTACAAGAGTTCAGGGAGAGAGGTCTGCAGAACCTTATGAGCAATCCTCCTTGTGAGGAGGCATTTCCAGTGCCAAAGAAGCCAATGCAAATATGATCAACCGGAAAGAAATTTAAGATAGAAGTTTGCTCTAAGTGGAATGAAGAAAGGTACAACCCCTCAGGAAAGACTCAGGAGGATCCCAAAGAATGGAGGCATGTTGTTTGTCTTATGCAAACACAGGGGCACTTCCTGTTAAGGACCCAAAGTTGTGGATGGTCAAATGTTCGATAGTACATGAACGGGAGGCAGTTCGAAGGATGGGTTCACTGATAGAAGGCCCAATGACCCCCATGACCACCATAAATATGATGGGGGCAGACAGCAGCATAAGAAATGGTCATATTCTACTAAGGATGAAAGGATGAAGGATCAATCAAGCCGCGGCCGTGGTAGCAGTAGCATAAGGGACGACGATGCAGCCGTAGCAAGCCATTTTCTGTCTTCGCCAACAAGATTGTCCCACCAGAAAAGAAGAAGAGTGTCCCGGGACGGGACACTGGTGAGTCTTATGGGCCTATTGGGGCGCGCACCTTAACAGTCCCTAATTTTGGTAACTCCACGGTTTTTGTGGAATTTTGTAAGTGGAGTTGTGACTCAAAATAGTCTTAGGGGTGTCGGGGTTGAGTAAAAACCTTCTTTTTGTAATAAACCCATGGTTTAAGTCCAGGGTTTAGGGTTCGGGGTGCCCATGGTTTAAGCCGATGGTTTTGTAATAAGTGCACTATAAATAAGCACTCTTGTAAAGAAGTCAGTTTAGGCTTTTGATGTAAGATGAATTGATGTGAAGCTAAGGCTTGTTTGTAAGAAAGGTTAAGTCCCAGCTGTGTGCGTGGACGACCTCTGTAGTTGTGTGTGCAGAGGGTTTTTGGGTGATTAAGAAGATATGCAGCTGTGTGCGTAGAGGCCTGCAGCTGTGTGGGCGACTTTGAGGACTTGAAGGGATCTGCAGCTGAGTGTGCAGATCAAAACTGTGGTTTTTGTAAAGATTTGAATAAAACACAGTTCTATGGACGTAACCCCTAAACTGGGGGTGAACCACGTTATATCGTTTGTTGTGGTTTTGTTGTGTTGTTGTTATGCTCTTTTATGCATTGATAAATATATAACCGATAAGTAAGATCACTGCAAAATACTAACTTCACTGTGAATTCTCAGTAAAGGGTTAAGCAAGGCACTGATTGTTTATCTAATCGCGAAGCTAAATAAGTAATATCAAAGCTCTGTATTTAATGATTATCATTTGTTAGAAGCTACAGTAATATCCGTCTTCTGCTTGCAGAAACCTGATTCTGCGGCACCCCATAGCTGTTTCGGGTGAGACTGCAACCTGTTCGCAGGTTTTTGCCGAAAGGGCCAACACTCTGGGTCTTTTGTTGGTGCAAAGTTAATGGTATAAAACTCGGGTCTGCCCTATAGCCCAACAAGGAATCACCCTCTCTTCCTATTAAAGTATTCTATTTCAGCGAAGCTATAATATTTGACTGTTTCAACAGTGAACTCAGTAATGTACCCTTCCAAAATTCTATCTATCCACACATCAACAACACTTGAATCTTTGTTTTTTACCTTCCATAATTGTTGGATTATCTCTGAAGTCCACTGATCAGGTTCACCTCCATAGAAATTATTCTTCTAGCAAGTAATTTGTGCCAACCACTCGTATATTAATATTGGGAATTCAGAGAAAAATATTTCTTAAATATCATAGTAGATGTATTAGCCAATCCAATCTTCTGTCATTAATCTCTGGTTTTGGTTTTCTTCTTTCACAAAATTTTGGCATTTATTATCAAACCAATCCTGGATTTTTCAGCTTCGTCGAATGCCAAAACATGTCCTCTTCCACTTCTCACTATGGTCCTAGAAAAAAAACCATTTGTTGACACATATATGTCAATAGGGTTTCACTTCGCACTACTTTCAACAAATACCGACACAGACTCCCTAAAAATCAACCTAGAAAGGTTTTATCCTTTCCAGCAAATCCTACAAGGAAGGCGCAGTCTCACTCAAGATGTCTAATAGAGTGCTGCAGGAATTATGTTCCCATAGTAGGAATAATAGGAATTTTCATTATGTCCTATTCTATCACAACATTAACCATAAATATAGATTCATAACCATGAGATTAACAAGATCTACTTATCATCATCATTTGCAATCATACTAAACTAGACTTAGATAAACGAAGATGTCAACATATATTAAATCACTAAGTACAACAATACTTCGCATCATTAACAAACGAAAGGGAAAACATCATTCATCCACTCATCTAGTCCATCGCAGAGTTACTTGAATTAACATAGAATTTATCTTTTAATACAATACATTCCACAGAGACAAAACATCGTAACCAAATCGTCGATTGAATTCACTTCATCAACGTCATAAAAGACAGAACATTCCTCAGTCCATTAATGTTGAACCAGAATATAAAGAAAAAAAGACAACATATATATGAAAGACGCACAATGGATATATCAATACATTCCCCAAAAGATAGAGCAACAGATATACAGATAAATCGACAGATCCATATAAGTTTCATGGATTCCTAATCAATTCTCAATGATGCCTTACACATCCAATCCAAAATCTATTTATAGTCTCATTAGGTCATTACAAAGTGGTCCACTTGACCACTCTCTAACTAACTCAACCAAAATTCCATAGTTTGTCATTTTCTTCTTTCGCCGTGGTTGACTCTTATTTTTTTCAATGTCCTTCTTATTAGTGGTGAAAGCACACTTTTTGCACTCCAACCCATTTTCAACATTCAGTTAACAACTTAGTTAGAGACAGTTAAACTTAGTGATTTAATGGAGGGCGCATATCTTCTTTATGGGAGGCCATTATGGGGTTTCAACTTGACACCAAGTCAGTGAGGGTGTATGGTTGAAGATAAAACAATGTTATCAATGTTAACTACTTAATGAATCATGCAATATTCACTAAATTCCTTTTATGACCTAATATGACTTGTTATTAAATTTCTATGTACTTGGAAAGATCATCACAATGTTTCATTTGATCTCTACTCTCTGGTGCTCTCGAAGAAGGAAATATGCTATTGTGTTGTAATAATTCTATATCAATTATCAATCATACTCTATGATTTTTTTTTCTATTTTTTTATCCTCTGAATCAATGTTGGAGGGTTTTCCTGGGGTATATCATGTGTTATATGGTTTGATTTATGTCTTTGGAATGTTGATGAGATCTATATGCACTGTTATTATGGATTAAATTTTTGAAGTTCAATTATCTTCATATTTTTGCTCAAACACTAACAGAATTTAGTCCTCAAGTTTCATTACTAATGTATTCTCCCCTTTCTACAATTATTCCAGAATTTCGAATCAGTTTGACTAAGTTTTGAGAATCATTTCAATACCCTATCTAGAAATGCATGAAAATATGACTAGTTTTTTTTTTCAAGTGAGTTAGTGGACTAAAAAATTTCAAATATTATTTCTTTTAGTTATGGGAATTCATTAACATATTATTAAATATCTTCCAAAGTCTGAAACTAAATTTTAGAAACCTTATTCATCTTTTTGTGTGAGGAACCTGCAGCAAACAAGTAATCAAAACACACGATATAGCAGCAGAACTCAGAATCACTTTTATATTAATCACAAGCCACTTCGAGGGGGAAACCTCCTTTGAGCAATCTCAATACAAAATAACTTCACGGTGCCTTCCTTGGCCTCAACACACACTTATATACTAAAAATAGGCGCCAATACCATGGGTCAAAACCATGGGCCAATATAAAAAATGGGCGCCAATACTATGGGTCAAAACCATGGTCCAATGTAAACTATGCATCAACAAATACTACAGGCGGCTTACAAAGCATATGCACCTCACAACAATAACACAAACTATGGATCAACAATTACTATGGGATGACTTACAAAGCATATGCGTCCAACAACAATATACTAACATAGTA
>LPNX010768234.1:467569-550321 GCA_001517045.1 Pseudotsuga menziesii
ATCAACAATATACTAACATAGTAAAGAGAAGGATTGACATGGGTTCCTAACATTTTGGAACCCCCATAAATCGAACCTAGAGTACAGTCCAAAAGACTAGTTTTTCATGTGTCGTTTCCTAAACATAAAAAATATTTTATAAAACTAAATATACCTTTAAATACTATCATACAACTTTATTTCAAATCCATATCAGCTTCCTTAGACTCTGACTTCTTGAAGACTTTTAGTAAGGGTTTGTGTTTGCTTCGGTTCGGACACCTAGAATCCTGGAAGTAGACTTCATCAGATCTGATTTCAAAACCTAAATGGTACCAACATCCAAGATCTTAGGAACCTAAACAAATATTATCCTACCCTTCCTTTTTTTATCCCACATTAAATCCCATTCAATCTCCCCTCATCTTGTTAATTTTCCTACCTATCATCTTGTAATCTCAAAATTTGTTCTTTAAAATATATTGCATCAATATTAGAGTTAGTTTTTTAATATGATATCAGATAAGATATATTACAGTAGTATCATATCACTTTCTTCCATCCATGTGGAAAGTACTCTCTTAAGAGAATAAAATTTCATCCATGTCATACTATAATGATGACTACGATGAGCAGTATGAAGAGCATAGACAGTATGACGAATAAGAAATAATCTATGTTGATGTAGGCCTACCAATACATGAATATGATGAAGTATATTGTCCATCAGATAGAGAAGAGATCATATCCGATTCTCCCATTGTTAAGAAAGTCTTGACAAAGATGATAGAAGCATGTGAAAACATGCCTTGTTGTTACAAGGAGTATCTAACTTTGGACAAGAATATTGGTGAAGACATGACTTTATAGTATGTCTATCTCAAGTATGGATTTTGGCCTCAAAATGTTGATGAGAATTCTTTCAAGAGAAGAAAGGAATCCATAGAGGAACCAAGTGGTTCTACCTTTTTTAGCAAAGGAGAAGAAGAAGGAACCAAAGGTGAAGATTCATCAAATTCGTCTGCATGTTCAACATTTATTAGTTTGTTTAGTTTTTCTTAAAACATATATTCTAAATATTGTGACATGAGTATCACTAAATATGAATAATTATGAATTTTCTTGGAGGAGAATATAAATGAGGTAGATACAAAGATCCATGAAGTGGAGTGCAAGTCACTGCATGGTGGTTGCATAGGAAAAGAGATTAAAGATGAGTGCACTTCCATCTTCCTTGTGAGTGATCTCAAAACAATTTCTAAGGATGTTGGTTCATATAAGGGTGGCGACACATATTTTGGATCAGATCCAAAAGAAGTTCATAAATCAGATTTACTGTCACCTCTTGATCCACATAATGATGAAGAAGACAAGGCCACACCAGTTGGGTGTGAATCATATAATTTGGTGGAAGAGCAGGCCACGATAGTGTCCCTACATGAAGAGGATAATATCAATCACAAGTATGGTAAGAATTTTTTTTATTTTTGAAGCAAACATGTTTACTTACAACCACCTAATCCATGGGAAGATGAAAAGACTTCACTTTCCTATAAGGGTTGCAAAATGAAGGAAAAATATGAGGGAGATGAATTCACTCCTAGTTTCTTTGTTGGTGATCACAAAATCATTGCAAAGGATGATCATGTTGTCAGTTGTGATAAGGCATCTTTTGGATCATATCTAAAATAATAACATAGATCATATATGGAATCATCATTTGAACTTCCTAATGAAGTGCAAGACTAGCCCCCACAAATTGGTTTTGAACTATAAAATTTGATGGAAGAACTTATGCAAAGGGATGAACATAGTTCATATTTTTGTACTCCTTTTTAGCATGATGAATTTTCAGCCAAATCATAAGAGAGGCTTGACATCAGTAATAATCCACATCCCACTATCATCATTAAGGAGAGACATGAACCACATTCTTACAACTGGAAAAATTGAAATAAAGATCCATGAAGGGGAGTTCAAGTTAATGCAAGGTATTTGGAGTGAAGGAGAAGGAGAAGTTTCCCATGAGCATAAAGAGAATGATGTTGTATAAATGGAAGACATAACTGAAATCCTTATTGGCAAGGATTGTGCAATAAAATAGCAGGGTGTTCATTCATTTGACCCTACAACCATTGTTGTAGAAGAAGAATCCAGAGAGATAAGAAACACTCTGGACATGGTTGAAAGAGTACCTATTGATGGGTGCTCAAGTGTCAATGAGACAACTATTGAGGGATTTCCACCTCTCTATGTTGGTGACATAGATATTTCACTTGAATAAAAAGTCCCAAGATCAACTTCCACATCACCACTAGATTTTCTTGAAGTTGATCCAAGAGAGAGGGAATAAGAAGAGGTCCATCTGCTAGAACTTAATTTTCTTGCAGGGTCGCTGAAGATGAGTGAGTGCAAGATCAAATAGGCCATACACACTCTCCATGGAACCCATTCATTGATCAAAAATATATGTTGGAAGTTGGAGGAGAAATATTCCATGGAAGTCATGGAGAAGTTTAAGAAGGCCATGACAAGCATCAAAGGTAATTTTCTCTATTTTATTTCTAATATAAACAATTTTCTTGAGCTTGTTGAGTTCATGTATGGAGCGTCCTTGAAGGATAAAGAAGATATTTACAAGCTCACACAATAATTGTTCACCACCCAAGATTCCTTGAAGAGCACTCAATATGGACTCTAAGAATCTAAGATGGAGATAGAGAAACTTCATGAGAAGTTTTAAAGACCTACCCTCCTTCACACCATTCATCCATCCTAACAAGGTTGATTGCATTCTTGATCGTGGGGAGGAATCCCATAATATGATTAATCATGAGATGCATTTGGTTTTGCTTGTGCTTGAGGATTGTACATACAAGATTTATGAGAACCAAGCACTTGATCTTTTCCATAGAAAATTGGAGTTGTTTTCTGGAGAGAGTCTCTTCTCCATGGAGGAGTCAGATGAGCTCAGCTTAGTTGGATCAGCCAATGATGAAGAATATGAAGCCATAATTTGGGTGGTTGAGTATTGCAGAGAGTTTATTCACAATTATACACCCCACACTTCTATTTCATTCAAATTAGGTGGGGATGAAAATTAGGATACGGAATTTTCCTTGTTGGTGCCACATGAGCAGGAGGCTCCCATAAGTGTTCATGATGAGTTGATGAATGCACCATTACCTTTCCAAAAGAAAAATATTCACATGTTTCTGCCACTTGATTCCATTCATCCACATATGGATTGGGTGGAATATTACATGTCACACATGGAGTCTTCTTGCAAAAAAATTCTGCTCATGATCAATGCAAGGCAGCTACAGAAGCAAACTGCTAAGAGAAGTTGTTGAGAAATATATAATGCACACAGTGGCCTCAATGGAGGATATCTACACATTTTTATGGATTCTTACATCGTTTGACCAATGAATATATATTTGAGGAATTAGATGTGTTCAAATGGAACTTTTGGTTGGAGTGTCATTGCATTCCCTTGTTGGCTAAGGAGACACATATTTGTATTAAATGCTTGCATTCTCATAGATAATTGTGATGCATCATTTTATTGTGAGTTGTTTGGGAATCCTTGTTTGTTGGATGATTACTATATTCTTTGGGGTTATACATTGGACTCACACCTATGTCATTGAAGAAAAAAAATTGTGAGCTTTAGTTCTAGTATTGATCAGGAACATATATAATTTTATGTTGGGTGTTGAAGTCTCATAGATTTCCAATTTTTCACTAGGAGTTTTCAATTTTTCAGTGCGGTGTTATGATTTACACATCATGAATTTCATTTTATGTGATGATAAATTTTGATGGTGGTTACGGATGTTTGGGAGGATGCAGTTGAGACATTGGGACCCTAATATTCCTTGGAATGACATATTTTCAAAAGTGGAAGAAACATTTGGATACTTACAATTGAGGAAATGGGATCCAGTCATACTTTTGTCTAACGAGTTATGTTGCAAGGAATTCTCACTGGAGGGGATGCAATGCAAGCAATTGGACCCTTGAATTTCTTGTATTTGGAGAAGATTTACATGTTGTATTGATGGAGCAATTCAACATTTATTCACTTGACTTCATCTATGTGGTATCATGTTCCAATTCTCCTGCATTGGAGGAATGGCTAATTTGGGTGAACCAACTTTGTAGTGCCCTGGATTGCTTCTGCTTAAGGACAATTAGACTTAGGAGGGGAGGAATGTAATTTCCCTTCATGAAAGGACATTAATTGTTGACCATGACAAGAACATAGGGGTTTAAAATTGAAATAATTAAATTACCCATGGAATTTTGGTTATTAAAAACTATGGAGGTATGTATTAGGATAATTTTTAGTTCTAATTATTTTAAGTGGTTATTTAATTAATCTGGAAAATAATGACATGTGGAAATGAGTGCAATGTCAGGAGGGAACATTAGGAAATCCAACTTTCCTAGGATGAAAAATAGCAACTGTCCAAAATACTGGAAAAAGAAATATGTTAAAAAAAGATGGAAACTGTCAAAAGGAGGGAAAATCAAGCAGTTTTCAAGGAAGAAAAGTACAGGAAACGTTTCCAGACATAAAGTAGAAAAACTTAGTCAAGGAGGGCATAGTTTCTATTTTGTACTGAAGGATACAAACATGGAAACATTACCTAAGATCCATACTTTATATTTTTCTCAAGGAGGGAGAATTTCCACTTTGGGTTGAGTTATACAAACACGAAAACATCATTTGCAAACCAAAATCAATAATCCCATCAAGGAGGGCGCAATCATGGATTAGGGAAAGGATTGACAAGTGGGTTACTTGCTCAACAAGTAGATGAATCGCTCAACAAGTCACTTAATCCTATAAAGGAAGTATTCCAACTCCATTTCACAAATTTTGATTATTAATATTTTGGTGTTGAGTGAAGCTAGGATTTTATACTAAGTGGTGTGCCTAGGTTCTCTTGGGTGATGCACCCCAAACCTTCCTAATATATGATATTTTCTCTTTTATTCTTCATATAAGCCATTAATGGAGTTTTTTTTTCAGGTCATGAATCCTTTTCCATTCTAGTTAAATCTCATGTACAGAGATTGGGAACTCTCCCACTCGAATCTCAGTGTTCTTTCTAGTCTTCTCTTATTTTTCTGATAAGTTGTTGAGATGAATTTATGAGGCAAGGGTTGATGGATCCCAACCATTAATGGTGGTTATTATCAATTCTTGATATCAGTTTCAGGACAGTACCAAAGATTTTTCATAGTTTGGGTATTTTTCCACTCCAAATCTAACTCGATTATAGTCTTTTTGTCCTTGTAATCAAGGACTCTATATTAATGAATGAAAATATGAGAATCCAGTAAGCTTAAATTTATCGATAGTACAACTTCAGGAGATATTCTCCATGACCTTATGTTGTATTAAGGTTTGATACTTGTGTTGTAATCAAGCCTTGGAATATATGTTGTAATTAGGTTCATATCTCCTCCATGAAACTTGTTGTGTCAAGTCTAGAACTTATGTTTTATTAAGTTCACTAACTTAGTGTGTTAATTTAAAGAGCTTGTGTTGTATCAAGCTAGGATCTTGATCAAGTCCTACTCGAGAGAGTTTTTTTTACTAGGATATTATGGTTAATATCATGACATTATGTTAAGGTCTGATACTTGTGTTGTATCAAGTCCGAAACTTATGGTGTATTAATTTCACGTGACTTATGTTGTATTAAGTCTCGATGATATACTATATGATGTATGGCTAGTCATGGTGAACAGGTTGTACAAAACTCCTTTAGGGATTAGCTACCCCTAGAGTGATTTACTTTAGCATGTGACTATATGGCATGAAGTAATACATATGATCATAGGTTAAGAACAATTCTTATGAGTATGATATTATATAGAATTAATGAAAATGAATATCGACCATGTAGAGAAAATTAATATGAGCAAAGGGATAAAGAGATAATTTTAATTTCACATGCGTTCCTCCAAGTGAACGCAAATTAATAATACATCAGTTGAGTCATAGTTGTGATCAAACAAGTTCAGTCAATTAAGGAATCAAATCCTTAATTTATGCAATTGGTTGTTGAAGATGACATTGATGGAGAAAACTTGTTACATTCAGTTTTGTTCAGTTACATTCAGTTATGTTCAGCTACATTCAGTTCTATTTAGTTACATTAAATTATGTTTAGATACATTCAGTTATGTTTAGTTGCATGCAATTCCATTGAGTTGCATGTAGTTTCTTTCAATTCAGTTTAGTTAATTTAGTTAGAAATTGAGGTAGAGACGGTTAAACTCGGTGAATTAATGGAGGGTGCATATCTTCTTTGTGGGAGATAATTGTGGATTTCCAACTTGACACCAAGTCAGTGAGGGTGCATGGTTGAAGATAAAACCGTGTTCTCGATGTTAACTAGTTACTGAAGCATGCAATATTCATTACCTTCCTTATATGACCTAATTTGACTTGTTATTAAAGTGTTATGCACTTGGAAATATCATCACAGTGTTCCATTTGGTCTCTACTCTCTAGTGCTCTCAGATAAGGTAATCTTCTATTTGTTGTAATCATTCTCTAGCAATTATCAATCATACTCTAAGATTGTTTGCTAGGTTTTTTATCCTTCGAATCAGTGGAGGGTTTTCTGAGGGTATATATTGTGTTCTATGGTTTTATTTATGTCTTTGGAATATGGATGAGATATATATGCACTGTTATTATGGATTAAAGTTTTAAGGTTCAATTATCTTCATATTTTTGCTCAATCTCTAACATGGTATCAGATTAAGGGTGTGAAGGAGATTAGTTTTACCTACACAATCTATATCCTATGTGATCTTGAAGTATTGAATGAATATATTGAAGCAATGGCATTAATATCTAATAGATCGAAAGATCGAATTGAAGGAACATCCAATTTTAACACATGAAAGGGAGTATTAATGAGAAATTCAATATCATGGATAATTTTAGGGGTTATATATAGCCCATGGGCTATATTAAGGGGGTTACAAAAATTTAGTGGATATTTTATTATATAGAAAGGTTTTTTTCATCTAAAATATATTCTCCCAATATTTATTAGAAAAAAAAATAAATCCAAAATGAATAGCCTCCCATATATCAATGAGGAAAATAAAAAATAAAAACTATTTTTTCCCTAGTAGAATCTCCCCCAATCTATATTTTGCCCCTAATTTTTAGAGAAATTATAGTGAAATCATTCCTTCGTGATGGCCTGAATGACCAACTTTGTCCAATATTTAAATTTACACGAAAATTCCTAATTGAAATATTCCTTCTGCAAACTCTGTGGGATGTCGAAAGGTCCTTCTACAAATTCTGTTCCCCACAAATATCCTTCCTCAACTCTCCTTTCTGCAACTTGCGAGATGCAGGATGAAAGGTGTGGCTTCATAATCTTTTTTTTTGCAACTAGTTATGTCCACAACAGTCTATTCCGCATGTAGGATGCGGGATCATAATTTCCATATTTCTTGATTCTGCAAACTCAACCTTTTTGCACCGTTGATTCTTGCGGGTTGATTCTCAATCGTTGATTTGTTTCCAGATGTGGAACAGATTGTGAACATCGATTTTTGTCACGATATTCCTCTGACATTTGATATTCTCTGAGATATTTCTTTGTAGATCACCAAATTGATCACTATAAGGATCAATTTCTATGAAATTCATAAATTAAAGGATTGATACATAGAATAGAGTGAAAGCGGGATGAATTCCTATTTCTAGAAAATTATATAAAATCCAGAATCCATCAACACACACACAGAATGTAAATCTCTGTTCTTTATTCAAATTGATCAGAATTAAAAATACATAGGATTCAATACTCTTTATGCGCACACTCTTTCACACTCCACTCTCACACTACCAATTTGTATCTCTCACTCACTCACTCCTCTATTCTCTCTTTTTTATCTACAGAAATTAATTTATAATACTCAAAAAACCTGTCAAATCCAACTAAGTTGGATCTGAAACCTAAGAAAAGAAAACCCTATTGACAAATACGAATCGTTGATAAATCCACATAGGGATTAAGGAGAACAAAGGAAAAATTGCTACTTATTAAAATCAAAACTAATTCTATCTACTTGTCATCGAACCTTATCCATCTAGAACTTGATTACAAGGAAATCTAACTCATCATTCAACAAACGTCGAGCTATATGCTAAGCTGATTCATTAGTCAATGAACTTCGAGCTGGATGATCATGCATCATAGTCCTGGGGAAGAAAATAATTTTCCATTAAGTCTTCAGATAATACATTGTAATTGGAAATTTCTTGCTCTATCATCCAAGTTGCATCTTCAGTAGGCTGATTTCTCCATTTGACTAGGTATTGAAAGAAGGTTTTGTTCCTAATATTACTTAATTTTCTTTTGTCAAGGATGGCTTCAATTTGAGGTTGTTCTTTTTGTGGAATTTTTCCTTGACAATCTATAGCTGGATCATCTCTATCTAAAGTTACACCATCTGGTTGGATACCTACATCTCTAAAAGGATACAAATCTGAAATATTAAAAAATGGTGAAATCTAAAGGTCAGAAGGAAGTTCATTTTCATAAGCATTTGCAGAAAAATTCCTTAAAACTTTACAAGGTCCAATATTTTTAAGCTTCAACTTATTATAATTTCCCTTAGGAAGCCTTTCCTTTTTAAGATAGGACATTACTAAATCTCCAATCTGAAAATTCACTTCTTTCCTCTTTAGGTATTCTCTATGTTTATACTTCTCTGCACTTTCCTATAATCTTTTCTTGATAGTTTCTTGTATCCCATGCATACTAACTACAAAGTCTCCACCATCTACACTTCTCTTTTCCTTTTTTTCCAAATCTCTAATTTCATATACACCTCTTGGATGCATCCCATAGACAATTTGAAAAGGACTCATACCTATACTTCTATTGGGTGAATCATTATATGCGAACTCAGCCTGAGCTAAAGCTAAGTCCCACTATTTTGGATGTTCATACACCAGACTTATCAGTATATTTCCCAACATTATATTTACTACCTCAGTCTATCCATCAGTTTGAGGGTGATAGTAAGAACTAAAGTTGATATTATTCCTCAATTTCTTCCATAGATTTCTCCAAAAATGACCAACAAATCTTGTATCCCAATCAGACACAATACTCAAAGGAAAACCATGGAACTTTACAATTTTTGAAAAGAATAGATTATCAATGTTTGTTGCATCATTAGTCTTTTTGTATGCAATGAAATGAGCCATTTTAGAAAATCTATCTACTACAACATAAATTGAATCATGACCTCTCTACATTCTAGGTAAACCTAAAACAAAATCCATGCTTATTGAATCCGAAGGCCTAGATGGAATAGGTAATGGTTGATACAATCCTGTGTTCTAACTTCTCCCTTTTGCATGTTGATAGATTCTACATCCTTCAACAAATTTCTTCACATCATGCTGCATATTTGGCCAAAAATAAAAATTACTCACCAGAGAAAAAGTCTTGTCTTGCCCAAAATATCCTAAGAGACCCACACTATGTTTTTCTTGAATTAAATTTCCCCCCATTGAACATGTTGGAATACACAACTTACTATCTTTAAGCAGCAATCCTTCTTGTAACATAAAAACTAACCACTGGCTCTATTATGGGTAACTAGATTTTCACAAAAGGCATAAATATCTTTGAAATCTACATCCTCTTTATACATAGAAATCAAATTTTCAAATCCCAAAGTACCGACCTTAACTTTTGGCATTACCAAACTTATCCTGCTCAAAGCATCAACAACTTTATTAGACATACCACTTGTATGTTTGATAACAAAGGTAAAGTTCTACAAAAATTATACCCATTTAGCATGCCTCTGATTTAACTTAGGCTAGCTGTTGATGAACTACAAAGCATGATTGTCATAATACAAAACAAATTCCATAGGCATTAAATAATGTCTCCACTTTTCAATAGCTTGCACAACAACATATAATTCTTTATCATATGAAGAGTACTTTTGTTTAGCTTCATTCAATTTTTCACTGAATATGCTACTATCCTCTGCTCTTGACTTAAAACTACTCCCACTAATGTTCCACTAGCATCTGTCTCCACTTGAAACACTTTACCAAAACTAGGCAAAGCCAAAATAGGCTTCTTAGTTATTTTCTTCTTCAATAATTTAAAATTTCTATCAACTGCTTTGGTCCATTTGAAAGGATGTTTAATTGCCTTGAAAGTATCTATTAAAGGTGCAAAAATCTGGTTGAAATTCTTAATGAACTTCCTATAGAAACTAGAAAGCCCATGAAAACTTCTTACCTCATAAGCATTGCTTGGAAATGTCCAATTTAAAATTTCTTGTACTTTATCAGAATCCATTTTTAGTCCTTCTTCCAAAACCATAAACCCCAAGTAAACCAATTATTTTTTCAGGAAGCTACACTTCTTCAAATTTATCAGCAACTACTCTTTCCGCAAAGTCCCCAACACCAAATTAAGGTTCCTTAAATGCTCTTCTTTGTTCTGACTAAAAATCAAAATGTCATCTAGATACTCTATCACAAATTTTCTAGTAAATTCTTTCAGACCTCATTCATCAATCTCATGAAAGTACTTGGTGCATTTGTAAGCCCAAATGGCATCACTAACCACTCATATAGACCATCATTTTTTTTAAATGTTTTTTTCCATTCATCCCCTTCTCTTATTCTAATATGATGATATCCACTTTTCAAATCTATTTTGGAAAAATATTTTAAACCACTTAAACAGTCCATTAGATCATCAATTCTGGGTAAAGGAAATCTAAACCTGATAGTGATATTGTTGATTTCCCTGGAGTCAGTACAAATTCTCCATCCACCATATTTCTTTGGACTTAGCACAGTAGGTACGACACAAGGACTCAAGTTCTATTTCACCAATCTCTTCTCCAAACACTCCTATACTTGCTATTTGATTTCTTAATTTTCTAGAGGGGTTAATCTGTAAGTTGATTTGTTAGGTAAACTTGCACCAGGTATTAATTCAATGTGATGACTAATACTTCTTACAGGAGGTAATTCATCCACAATAAAGTCAACGTATTCATCAAGAAAAGTTTTAACTTCATCTAGAAAATCATCCAAATTTGTAGAAGTTAAAATTACCTTTGGTTTACCAATAAGAGAAAAATGTAGATCCTTTTTTTTCTGAACTTCCTGTAACAATTCTTTTCCAAACATCAGCAGAATGCTTGATCCTGAACTTCCCTGAACTGCTTCATCTTCCAAGGGTGACAAGGTATGTCTCTTCCCATCTTTGTCCATAGAATAAGTATTCTTCCTCCCATCATGACCAACTTTCCTGTCATAATGCCATGGCCTCCCTAAGAGTATATGTCACACATCCATAGGAATTATGTCCACAATATTTCATCCTTGTAAATACCAATCTAGAAATTCACATTACACTTCTCATTCACCAAGAGTTGATGTCCTTTCTCTAACCAAGACACTTTGTAAGGAGTGGGATGCTTCATCCTTTTCAATCCCAGCTTCTCTACCATCCCTGTGGAAACCAAATTATCAATACTACCACTATCAATAACCATTTTGCAACACTTACCTTGTGACTTACACCTTGTTATGAACATATTTTTCCTCTGAATTGGATCTTGTACTTGTTTCTCTGTATTCACCAAGACTCTCTTCAGCATAAGAGCCTCTCCATCCTCTGGAGGATTATTAACCTCTGTCTCTTCTTTTGGTTCTTCCCAAGCCTCTGCAACATTCACATTTCTCTGACCTGTATATTTATTTCTTGGACAATCCCAAGACATATGTCCAACCTCTCCACAAGTATAACATCTTACTTCTCAATTTCTACCTCTTCCTCTACCTCCTCTGAATCCTCCTCTCTGGATGTTGATGTAATTGTAACTTCAGAATGTATTCACTTGTATTTCTTATGTATTGTAACCCAATGTTTTTTCTAGGATGTATTTGTAATGTACTTGAGTCATGTCATGCCTCGAGGTTCCTATCGGGAGTTTCTATAATGTAAACAAGTCATGTCAAGTGAAGGTGGGTAACCCTCCTATTGTCTAAGGGTTAAAGTCCCCGCAGTTCTGGGGCATTAGGGTTATTAGACTCACCTAGTGAAATCGGCCCTAGTTGGGTTTAGTCAAGTCGAGAATTAGTATAAATAGAGAGCTAGCCTCTTTATTTATCACACACTCACTCACACTCAATTGTAGCGCATAGCTGAGGAAGAGAAAGACACTGGGGAAAGGAAAAAAGAGGTTACTACTGTCGGGAGATCATCTTACTGTTTTGGGGTTTCACTTTTGGTGTTGATTCTGTCTCTAAGGAAGTTGTGGGGTTTTCTCCATTTATGGTTTCCCTGAGGAAAAACACTGTGTTCATTGTCTCTTCTGTTTGATTGTTGTGCTTGTTGTTCTCTCAGTTAAAGATCCTAATGATATGCTAGCTTATGTTAAAAATCTAACATTGAATCAGAGCTAACCTGAGAAGAAGACACTATGGGTCAGATGGAATCAGAAGCGGTTGATGCTACTATGTATCGTCAGATGATTGGGTCCTTGATGTACCTAATGAAAACGAGACCAGATATTTACTTTGCTATGAACACCTTGAGCCAGTTCTTGATAGATCTAAGACATGTTCACTTGATTGCTGTAAAGCATATTCTAAGGTACCTGAGGGGTACAATTGATTATGGGCTCAAGTATGAGGTGATTCAGAAAATTAACCTGGAGGGTTATGTTGATTCAGATTGGGTAGGAAGTGCCATCGATAGGAAGAGCACTTCAAGGTGTTGCTTTAGTATGCGATCAGGTGTGATCTCTTGGTTTAGCAGGAAGCAATCCTGTGTGGCACTGAGTATAGCTGAAGCAGACTATGTTGCAGCTTGTTCAGCTAGTTGTGAGGCAGTATGGCTGAGGAAGCTACTATCTAGTTTATTTGATCTCCAGATGGATGCTACTTGTATACATTATGACAACCAAAGTTGCGTGAAGTTTTTAGAGAATCCATTGTTCCATGACAAGTCGAAGCATACCGAGATCAAGTATCACTATATCAGGGATATGGTGCAGAGGGGAGTAGTGAAGCTCCAGTATGTTGTGACGGAGGAACAGATAACTAATGTGTTGACAAACCCATTGGCTAGGGTGAAGTTTGAGTACTTTAGGGAGAATCTTGGTGTTCTCAAGATCGAGGTTTCCTCCAAGGGGAAATGATGAGACCCAGAGCCATTCTGACATGGTGAGAGGATTGGTTCCTTCCATGGTCAGATGTAAGGGATGATCCATTCTGTCATGGTGAGAGGATTGGTTCCTTCCATGTCAGATATGAGTGTTGAGCCATTCTGATGTGACTGTAGGATTGGTTCCTACATGATCAGAAGTAAGCACTGAATGCCATTCTTGGAATGGAGGCACTTGGTCAGTTACCAGGTAGCTCCACCTAGGACTCGGGGCCATTCTGATATGACTGTAGGATTGGTTCCTACATGATCATATGTGAGTGTAATCCCTTTTAACATGCATGCTGGATTGGTTCCTCGCATGTGCAGATGTAAGTGCAGAGCCCTTCTAACATGCATGTTGGATTGGTTCCTCGCATGTGCAGATGTAAGTGCAGAGCCCTTTTCGAACATGTATGTTGGATTAGTTCCTCGCATGTGTCGAATGTAAGTGCAGATCCTTTTCGAACATATATGTTGGATTGGTTCCTCGCATGTGTTGAATGTAAGTGCAGAGCCTTTCTGACATGAATGCTAGATTGGTTCCTCTCATGGTCAGATTTGAGTGTTGGGATTTTCTGACAGGGTTGTGGAATTGGTTCCCACATGGTCAGATGTGAGTGCTAGGCGTGCCTTTCTGATATGATTATAGGATTGGTTCCTACATGATCAGATATAAGTTCTGGGTGGGCCATTCTAACTTAGGGTCAGATATAAGTGCTGAAGAAGACCTACATGGAGGCTAGGCCTGCAACCAACATGAAAAAGGGTTGGCTCTATAGAAATTTTTGTGACGAGAAGAATCATGAGATATCACCCATGATGATCCAGTGATGATGATCCAGCAAAGATAATCCATATCGAGGGATGATCCAGATCTAGAGATGATGCTCCAGAAATGATCCAGATCGAGGGATGATCTAGATCGAGTGATGATATAGATCCAGGTGAAGATGACTTGAAGATGAAGGTTACCTAAAGATAGAGATGACTTGAAGGTGAATATGATGAGGAATCAATGATGATCCATATGATATAGAGAAGAAGACTAGTGATGATAAATTGTGTCGAGAGAATACCTTCCTAGTTAAGAGGGAGTGTTGATGTAATTGTAAATTCGGAATGTATTCACTTGTATTTCTTATGTATTGTAACCTGATGTTTATTCCAGGATGTATTTGTAATGTACTTGAGTCATGTCATGCCCCGATGTTCCTATCGGGAGTTTCTATAATGTAAACAAGTCATTTCAAGTCAAGGTGGGTAACCCACCTATTGTCTAAGGGTTAAAGTCCCCGCAGTTCCGAGGCACTAGGATTATTAGACTCACCTAGTGAATTTGGCCCTAGTTGGGTTTAGTCAAGTCAGGAATTAGTATAAATAGAGAGCTAGCCTCTCTATTTATCACACACTCACTCACACTTAGTTGTAGCGCATAGCTGAGGAAGAGAAAGACATTGGGGCAAGGAAGAAAGAGGTTACTGCTATCAGGAGATCATCTTACTATTTTGGGGTTTCACTTTTGGTGCTGATTCTATCTCTGAAGAAGTTGCAGGGTTTTCTCCATTTATGGTTTCCCCGAGGAAAAACACTGTGTTCATTGTCTCTTGTGTTTGATTGTTGTGCTTGTTGTTCTCTCAGTTAAATATCCTAATGATATGATAGCTTAATGTTGAAAATATAGCACTAGAATGATTGAATTCTACTGCTAGAAATTTCAGCTTCATATTTAGAATTTCTACCTCCTTTGTTTTGAAAACCTCTACTTCTTACCATGTTCTTTCCTCTATTCCTCTGGTTTTGTTTTCTTATCAATTTCTCTTCTATATTTAAAGCTACCTGATATGCATCTTCTACATTTTTCAAATTTAATAGACTGAGTTCATCCTGTATATCATATCTCAACCCATTGATAGACCTAGATACTCTTTCTAGACCTCTCTCTGTGTGTCTAGATCTATTATTCAGTCTAAAAAAATATTCTGTATATTCCTTTACTATCATATCCTTTTGTCTAAGGTTTTGTAATTGCCTAAGAAGATTTAACTGATAGTACTTAGGCATAAATTGAATTTTAATATTATACAACATCTTGTCCCAAGAGTTAATTTTTTTCTTACCTCTTCTTTCTCGATGGATCTGGAGCTCGTACCACTAGATAGTTGATTGTCCCTTCAGTCTGGTAGTTGCATATCTTACTTTCTTCTTGTCTTCTATCTCTTCAAAAATAACGTATTTACTCAAAGAATTAATCCAATCCATAAGTTCTTCAACATTTAAGTTACTTGAATAGATAGGTACTTCTATTCTTGGTCTGCCACTGGTTTTCATCAACATCTTCAATATTTTAACTTCTTTAGGATCTTCTTCTTCATCCTCAGGGGATTTAGATTTGGCTTCTTCATCACTGTCATTTGAATTGTTTGAACGTTTATTTATTTCCATATATTCTAACATTTCTTCCATTCTTCTCATGTTTCTTTCCACTTTCGTTTCTACAGGTTGTCTTCCTCGATCACATCCTACAGGAACTCCATGTGCAAGTCCCCTTCTCGATGGCATCTTTCTTCACAAATTCAACTGATCAGTTGAACCACTATGCAGAATCGTTGTTCTTCTCTGATACCAAAACGGATGGCCTGAATGACAAACTCTGTCCAATATTTCAATTTACAGGTGAATTCCTTATTGAAACATTCATTATGCAAACTCTGCGGGATGCGGGATGCGGAAACATCCTTCTACAAATTTTTTTCCCCGCAAATGTCCTTCTGTAACTCTCCTTTCCGCAATATGTAGGATGCAGGATGTGGAGTGCGACTTCACAATATTTATTTCTACAACTAGTTATGTCCACAACGGTCTATTCCTCATGCGGGATGCAGGATGTGGGATTGCAATTTCCATATTTCCTGATTCCGCAAACTCAAACATTTCCACATCGTTGATTCTTGCGGGTTGATTCTCAATTGTTGATCTCTTTCTAGATGTGGAACATATTGTGACCGTTCGATCTTCCTCCGTCGTTTGATCTTCTCTAAGATCTTTCTTCGTAGATCCCCAAATTGATCACTAGAAGGATCAATTTCTATGCAATTTGTAAATTAAAGGATTGATACCTAGAATAGATTGAAAACAAAATGAATTCATATTTCTACAAAATTATATAAAATATGGAATCCATCAACACACACAGAATTTAAATATCTATTATTTATTCAACTTGATCGAAATTACAAATACAGAGGATTCAACACTCTTTCTGTGCACACTCTTTCACACTCCACTCTCACACTGTCTATATGTATCTCTCACTCGCTCACTCCTCTGTTGTCTCTTTCTAGTCTACACAAATTAATTTATAATACTCTGAAAAACCTGTCAAATCCGACTAAGTTGGATATGAAACCTGATAAAAGAAAAACCTATCGACAAAGATCAATCCTTGAGAAATCCACGCAGGGGTCAAAGAGAACAATGGAAAAATTTCCACTTATTAAAATCAAAACTAATTCTATCTACTTGTCATTGAACCCTATCCATCTAGAACTTGATTACAAGGAAAGTTGACTCATCAGTCAACAAACTCCAAGCTGGATGCTAAGTTCATTCATCAGTCAATGAACTTCGAGTTGGATTCTCCTACATCACTTTGCCCCCAATTTTTAGTAATGGTGGATCCCAATGGTTATTTGTCTCTCTATTATCCTTGTAATTTAGGCGTATGGTTCCATTTTCCTGTATTTTCAATTTCATGTGATACCTTCTTTGAGCCCTCGATTTCCAGTATTGGAGGGAAAATCAGATGTAATTTTGTTTTATATAAAGGCTACAGTGATTTATAGTTCACCCACATCAGACTGTGCTTGTAGAGTGAATGTTCTAGTTGATGTGATTCCACTTTTGATTCTTAGTTTTCTCAACATTTTAGTCTTCACATAACATATCCATTGTTGAAAGCTCAAATCTTGAAGGGGCATGTTGCACATGCAATTTATCAAAGAATACAAAGTTGCATTATGCTTTTTATCCAATAATTAACCTGGTGTTTTTTTTCATTTTATTCATAGTTAAAATAGATTATTATATTGTAAATTTACCTTTCATCGTTGATTTTTTTAGCCCTATTAAATTGTAGGGCACTCTTGATTCTTAGGGATCATTCCATGTTATTAGGGTCTTATTCTATCTTAAGAGTGTCGGTTCCATGAAAGTTTTATAGAGATCAAAATATATGATTTGGTTTATGCCTTGTGATGTTTAAGCTATCGACTAACATGTATACATTGTTAATGGATTCTAGTCTTGATGGAGAAACGCCACATGGTTTTTATATATTCAAATTGGATTTGAACCAGTTGTTTAAAATGTGCTTTTATTAGGGTCTTTCTCTGTAATTATTATTGGATCTAAGGTATTAATGAGAGTGTATACGTTCATATTTTATGTTTGTTATTGTTGATTTTTGGGATTTGGTTGTCTTCTTGTAGATTTTTCCAAAGCGTTCTGGTAGATTTTTTTATTTCTATTGAGAAGTTCGTGACTGGTATATATTTTTATTTGTATTTCCAAGTTCGCCAATATTATTTATAACCTAAATTTGTTGGCTTTGGTACTTCTTTTACGATATTTTATTTTTTGTAAGGGTCATTAAAAAGTAAAATGTTTTTTTTGTTGATTTCTTTTTATGTGTAAATGATATCATACAAATAGATCTAGTTATGTATGATAAACATATGATTTAGTTGGAATGTGATACTTCATTTCCATCATGATTGTATATAATATGTATAGGGCATGTTTGACCTGAGATGTACACATTATGATATTTGATATCAAGTCTTTTGCATTTAATGAGGATGCTAAAACAATTTCACCACATTTTGCATTCTTTCAAAAATTCTAAGGACACAGATACAAACACCTCCTCGGTTTATCTGAGAAAAGTAGTCTTTAACATAATAGTTCTAATGATATGCATGAGTATGCATTAATGTGCTTTCTATTCTTGTTATTTTATGTTCTTATTTTTAATAATCATTTCAATTTTATAACTAAATCTAAAAACTCTAAACCAAATGACATAACTAATATTTTGATTGTCAACAAAAGAAATGAAAAAGTTGCATTTGTATCTATAAACATATAAGCGGGTTATTTTTTTAAAGGGTGGCTTAAAAATGAGAGATTTAGAAATAAGATAATTGAGAATTCATACACTATATCAAGGTTATGGGTCTCAATAATACTCCATGTTGTCATAATGGTTCGTGGGTGCCATAATCACTCCATGGTGTAAAGTGTTTAATTCTATCAGTTTGTTAGTATGTCAAGATTTGAGTCCCCATATGTTCATTGCAAGATTAAGGGATGAGATAAAAAGTGGAGTCCCCACTTCCTGTAAATCTAGTTAGTGTAGTTTTGTTTCATAAACACCTTCAATTGTGAGTGATCTAATATTGCTTATGAAATGTAATTCAATCCCTCTCCTCATTCATGCATTTGTTCATTTTAGGGTCTAGGAGTCGAGAGAGTCGAGCTATGGTATATGCGCTTCTATTGCACTACCTTAGTAATATACAAAATCAAAAGTTGAGTCTTCCTACCAAAATATTCAGGAAGACGTTATAATGTTTTATAATTTGATGATATATTCGTCATGTTTTTACAATATTTTATAATTCAGTGAAATATTCACCAAGATTTACAATATCTTATAATTTAGTGAAATATTTGACAAGTTTTTGCAATATTCTATAATATAATTAAATATTAGCCAAAAAATTGATCTGGATCTTGGGGGATGAGATTCAGAAGGCTTGGATGCCGAGAGAGGAGGAGAAGAGATAGCATAATGGACAGCTATGAGCAAGACACATCAGCGAGATCTAGGATATGAATATACTAGACAATGAAACATAAAGTATGTAGGCCACCTGGAGGGGTGAGGCTCAAAGACAGTTCTTTGAGCCTCACCTCTCAAACCATATCACAAAAAGAGCTCATAACCAAAAACCCAATAATTCAATAGAGTAAGATAAATGTAGGATGCCAAAAATCCTTCCATGCTTTATTGAGAAGGCATAGAGCCCTTTTATAACATTATTACAATGTTCCTTGGGGCAATACCATGGGTTGTGAAATACCATGGATGAGAGAGGTACAATGTGCCTTGAATCCATACCATGGAACAAAACCATGAGTTGTCAATTACCATGGATGAGAGAGGGTGTGTTACCACCTAAGTTGTACTTAGTGGTTTCTTATCAAGTGAGCCTGGTGAACCTGACAAAGATGATTTGTTCAGACTTCAGAAGACCTTTAGAAGTGCTTGTTGTACTATATCACATGTTCATACCCCATAGGGGAGTTGTAATAAAATGTTCTAGCATGATAGTGTCTGTAAAAGACTCGGTCTCTTAGAATTTATTTGTCAATCTGATCAGCCCAGGGTGTTTTTTCCCATGGCTATTATTGGTTGTTGAATAAATAACTGATAATTTTTTAATTTTTCACTCAATACCTCCAAAGTTGGGGTGGTCAACTTGGCATTTAGGCCTATTGAGGTTATTAGAGTCTATGTGTCAATGTGTAAACATGTTAGGCATTATGTTTGAGTCATATGAACATTTCTAAGTCCCCCTAGGTTTTAATTTTTTAAGTTTTTTTATTTTTATTTTAATTTTTCCACAAAACTTAGGCTATTTTTTAATAGTCTAATTGGAAAAAATGGTCTTGTAATAAAAGTGGGGTTAAAAATTAGTTTCAATTATGGGGGTGCTCATTTTCAAGCTCATACCACCATGTAAACCCATATACCCACTTTTTCTAATTTTTGAGTGATTTTCCCATCACTCTAGTCAGAAAACCCTAAAAATCAAATATTGATTATTTCAATTAATAAATTAATTAAATAATGGAGTAAATTCAAAATCCTAAATTATGGGATTTGCTCTGATTTGACTGAAATCAGTCTCATCAGCTTGGGATTGACTGGATCTGACCATTCCTTGATAGAAGGAGCTGATTTGGGCTGAATAGAGAGTACATTATTACATGCAATCTTGGGAATTGCGCCCCCTCTCTCTCCTCCACACATGTGGGCTCATCTAGATGAGTTTTGGTGGATGCTTTAGTTAACAGGTTGAGGTGTTAGTCAGATCAGCTCTCTGATTGACAGTTGCACTCAGTGAGACTCAGATCAGGCTCAGTTAGACACAGATCAAGCCCATATTGACTCCACATGCAGCTGCAATCTCTCTCTCCTTGGGAATTGCACCCCCTGGGCTAGATTTCATGTTTTAGCTATAAATAAAGCTCAGTTTTCCTCTTCCAAGTGAGTTAGAGCTGGATTGAGAAGTTGTTGCTATTTTATTGTATTGTTTACTATTTTGGAATAAAGAAGCTTTGGAGGCAAGATCTATGGTGTAATGCTCTTCATGTGTGGATGGTGATTGTCAAGTGTTTATGAGGTATAATTTGTGTTATTTATCTTTGCTTTCTGTTGGTTAATTGTTGGCCTTGAAAGAGAGAGCTCCCTCCTATTGGGGTAAGAAATTATTCTAGTTTTATTTATGCTCTTACTGTTCGCTTGTTTCAGATCTCTTGGAGTTGCATGTATTTTAATTTTAATTGCATGCTTTCCAATTATCTTGTTCCAACAGCACCTATGTTTTAACCATCTGTTTGTGCAAGGATTTCTAAGTTGCAGGTGATCTCACTTATAGAAGGGGTTGAGCTGGTTTGCATCTTCCTCATCTTCAGGATCTTTTGGAGGACATAGTCCCTTGGTGTTCCACCAAAGCAGACTCCAAATCCCAACATTCGCAAGCTTCCAACACTCTTTTTCTCTCTTCCTCCTTCTATAAATCAAAATTTTACCTAGTTACTTTGTTACAAGATTTGTCATTATTCAGATCTATTGTTTAAATTAAAACTTACATAGATCTATTATTTCAAGGCTCATAATCTAGATCTCATTCCTAAAAAGTTTCATAAAGCATTCTAGATCTACTTTAGGGAAATCGTCATTTTTGAATGGAAATTTAAAAAGAATCCATAGTTTGCATGCATTAGATTTATGTTTCTGTTTTTAAAAGATAAAATCCAGCAATCAATGCACATCTCATTGGCTTCTCAAACAGCAAGCCAAGATCCCAAGGAAAGCTTGCTTTCCTTGGTTCTTTTTTTTAACCGTTTTAACTAGTTTTAACTTAGTTTTTTTTGTTTAAAGTAGGCTGACCCAAAGGTACTTTCAAAGTGCTTTTGGGAATATCTCATTATAATAAGCTCATTTTATTTTAGTAGGCATAACCAAAAGAGGATAAGCTGATGTTCGAAAGTGGATTTTGGATCATCCGAATCCCCCCAGGGGTCTCCCTTTTGACTGTAATTTTAATTTTGGGCAATTTGGAAGATCTTGGTTTCATCCTGTATAAGAACCAAGAGGATTCAGATAATTTTACAGATATTGTAACAGAAGATAATACAAAATTTCTCCTAATAGGCTCTTTCGAGCCCATTCCCCATCCCCCTTAGGGGGATTCGCACCTTTTTTGTTGTTTTTGCAATTTCTTATTTTTCTTTGCTCTAGATTAGTTTCATTGATGCAGAATAACATGATTTGATTAATTTACCATATATTCCATATTAAAGTATCAAAATAAATTTAATACTTACCCCATGACTTCTCGATTAACCCGAAAGGGGAAAGAGATGTGTGGTAGGACTAATTAGAAAACCCGTGGTTTGTTTCCTTTTTGTTGTTTATCATTAATCTTTGCAATCAACCTTTTAAAATCAACCCCTTCCTTGATTCCCTGATTGAGGTCCACTTGGACCAAAACAGGTTCCTGGAAAGTTTTTATTTCTAAAAAACTCATCCTTTAAAATTTACTAAAATTGACAAGGCTCCGGTGTGTATGCTCTGCACTTGGCTACGATTCATCCAATCAGTCAATATGCATCACAAGCAATGTGACTGAATAGATTAATTAGTCTTCACCTTCCCCAATTAACCACCATCAGGTTAAAATCCAACGCCTCGATCAAACCGTAAATGGTGGCAAAATACCCAAAGGAAGTGGGAACTCATGGATAGTGACCTCAGGGCACCAATCTCTGTTACACCTTTGGGTATATTATGAACACAGTCTCAGAGACTCCATTCATCCCACACATTCCTTGTGGGTAGATGTGAAGGCTTATTTTTGGACATACTCCAAGTACCCCTTGGGTATATCTGGAGTCACCCCTCACCTAATTTTAATCCACTCATATTTCACATTAGCTTAAAACATACCAAGAGGCAATCGCAAAACATTCACCCTAAGCACATGCAAGTACTTTGATTATTTTATGACTCCATTTTTAAGGCATTGGTTCTGTGTTTAAATATTTTGAAATATATATATATATATATATATATATTGTGTCTCAGCATTGTGCTTTATTGTGCTTATTTTTCAATTTGTCATCTATGGTTATTTATGGTTAATTTCAAAAATCCTAAGCAACTATCTCAATTTAACATCATCATACTAAAGTAATTTGTCTTAGTAACTTAATAGGTTCTACCCCCCTTGGCTTCATTAGGATTTGAGCCTAAACAGAGGAGTCAAGAACAAGGTAACAGCCTTGACTCAAGACTTTCCCCCAAGGACACACCTAGTGGCTTGAATATTTTTTCCACGTTCCCCCCCAGGTGTGTGAAAGGCGGCACCAGGGTGGTCTCTCTATTTAATCCTTTTATGATGACTAAGAGTGCATTTCCGCTCATTAAATGCTTTTATGACTCATACATCCGAATTTAGACCATATTCCCCTTGAAATTTGAATCATTCTTCCCCCCTTAGAAAATGATGGTCCCCATCATTTCATACTAAAAAGAGACCCATGATTACGATTTGTCAATTGCCAATGAAGAGAAGGGTTTTCTGTGGTTAACCCATAACCGAGGGTTTTGTGTGGTTGACCCATAACCATAACTGTTGGTTTTGTGTGGTTGACCCTTAACCATGGGTTTTGTGTGCTTGACCCATAACCATAACTGTGGGTTTTGTGTGGTTGACCCATGACCATAATCATGGGTTTTATGTGGTTGACCCATAACCATGGTTTTTGTGTGGTTAACCCATAACCATGATTACAAAAGGATTTCATAAAAGTATAAAAAAAGGGTCTTTGGTGAAGTTGATGTCTCGCTACAAATCCATTCATATATTTTAATGAAGGTGATGAAATTGAATTCCGTCGAACACCCATTTGAGACATTGAATATACCTTTCCATCCATATAAGATAATTTCTCTGTGGTGTCCCAAGGAGTGAGAAAATGGTTTCCGAAGCTCAGGGGACGCACGCGCACTGGTTTTCCCGGCACATGTTTCTTCAATCAATGATATCTCTCAATCCATAGATCCAAATGAAAAACCGTGAAATACCCATTTTAGCTAACAGAAATATATTTCCAATGAGATATATTATAGCCTCTGATATATTTTTGGATTCCATGGTACTCGTTTAAATTTTTTGTATGTGAGGTCGCATTTTGTACAGACATAGGTTGCTTCAAACAAACATATCTCACAAACCAGAAAGGTAAATGAAAAACTAAAAAATACCCATTTTAGATGACGGAATTATCTTTCCAGTGAGATATGGAAGAGCCTCTAAAAATCAGTTTGTAATTTTCAGCATTCGTTTGAAGTTTGTAGAGAGCCACAAAGGATGCCAAGGGTTTGTAGAGAAAAATCAGATGTTGTAGAGATCATGGACCTTCCTTTTGAAACTTAGATATCCTTTATTCCCAGAGGACCAACAGTGATGCTTACAATGTATGGCCCAACCGTTGGACTCCGAGTGTGCCAAAAGGAGGTTGAAAATCTCTGCATATCTTTGAACCCCGAACTATGCTCAAACCCTCATTCCCATGGAGAGCATACCTGCTCTGATACCGTTGATCCAGGTCTTGGGGGCTCAGACCCAAAAGGATTGGATGTTGAGAGAGGAGGAGAAGAGATAGCATAATGGACAGCTATGAGCAAGACACATCAGCGAGATCTAGGATATGAATATCTTAGACAATGAAACATAAAGTATGTAGGACACCTGGAGGGGTGAGGCTCAAAGACGATTCTTTGAGCCTCACCTCTCAAACCATATCAAGAAAAGAGATAATAACAAAAAACCCAATAATTCAATAGAGTAAGACAAATGTAGGATGCCAAAAATCCTTCCATGCTTTATTGAGAAGGCATAGAGCCTTTTTATAACATTATTACAATGTACCTTGGGGAAATACCATGGGTTGTGAAATACCATGGATGAGAGAGGTACAATGTGCCTTCAATCCATACCATGGAACAAAACCATGCGTTGTCAATTACCATGGATGAGAGAGGGTGGCCTCTCCGTTTAATCCTTTTATGATGACTAAGAGTGTGCTGTCTCTCATTAAATGCTTTTATGACTCATACATCTGAATCTAGACCATATTCCCCCTAAAATTCAGATAAAAAATTATATATATATATATATATATATTATTGATAAAACAACCTTCAGATATTCCTATATATTAAGGATATTCGCCCATTTATTATACATATAAATTTCAAGGGCATTATGAAAATTATCCTTGGTCAATATGCACAATTTTCATCACTTCTTAGGAGACAAATTTCGTGGAGACGTTCTGATCAATCCGTAAGGAATTCGACAAATCAATTGAAAACCCGTATCTCTCTATTGTTTGAGAGATACGACTAGTTATTTTAAGATGAAATTATCAAAATTCATGTTATGGTCGTTTTCTCAAAACTGAACGAATTGATTGAATGAATTAGGGATTTATGGACTGGATATTATCATGGATCTTTTGTTAAGATCTAATCCAAATAAGAGGATTATAGTTAGAATAATTTTTCCTTGAAGAAGAGAACTCACTCCAGGTTGCATGGGATCCAGTTTCTCCATGATGAGATTTGCTACCTCTTACATGCACTCAAATTTGCAAAGAGATCAAGACTGAGGGACTCTAGTAATGTTCGCAAGGATGTAGAGATCAAGAAGGAGCATGAAAAAAAAAAGATAAGTACCTGAATTTTTTATTATATGTTATTTAGATATATATGATTTTGAATGTTTTCATTACAGTCATATAGAGATTCATATTCTTAATATTAGGAATTGTGAGCATATATGTTGATTATCTTTCATTTCTTTGCAAATAAACACAATTCATAAGATATGACTATAAAGTATGCATGATAAGATATGAACATAAAGTATGCATGATTGTTTCATAAGATATGAACATAGAGATGCATGATTGTTTCTTAAATATAAAGCATGCATGATTGTTTCATAATATATGCGCATAGAGCTACATAATTGTTTCATAAGATATTAATACTGAACACGCATGATTGTTCATAAGATATGACTATAGAGCATTCATGATTGTTTTATAAAATATGAATTTAGAGTTGCATGACTATTCATAAGATATGAGTATAGAGCATGCACGATTGTTTCATTAAGATATTAATGTTGGGTTGCATGATTGATTCATGAGATATGAATGTTGGGCTACATGATTATTTGATTATCATATACTTTTGTGAAATCATATTTGGTTTCATCACAGTCTGTATTCCCAAGATTAGGAATGATGTTATGGTATAAACATGATTAAAATAATATGTTACAATATTTCTATTTTATTGGTAAATAGGAAAAATCATGTTAAGAAGAATCAAGTGTTTGCATAAATCTTCTTGATATCTAAATATAAGGTTGAAATAGAACTACAAAATATTACATGAAATATGAATGGGGTTATGTCAAAACATTGATTTAATGTGTACATAACTATATGAATCACTGCAAATGCATTGAGGTGTTCATGTGATTAAAATTCGTGAGATATGGTTATGCTGAAACATTGGTTAGAATGTTTTGCATGTCAATATGTGTTGTTTATCATTTTATTGAAATGACTAGATTATGCAAGATTGTTAATAACTTGATTGAAGTTGGCTTGTAGGGAAAAACTATATGTCCTAAACTATAATAAAAATGACATGTATTGAATGAAGAGTGATTATGATGGTTGATCCTGAAAATGAACAGTATGTTGTGAAGCAAGAATCTTCTAGTAGCATATTGGGAGGCTCCTATGTATTAGGAAGAAGTCGGAATAGAATCCCTAATCCTATTATGAGAAATTTTAAGACTCTTGAAGATAATTAAATTATCTTATTTACATTCATGTGTCAAGAAGAGATTCATACATAGATGAGAATTAAGTCTCTTTGATGGAGGACCCATATTATGATTCTCACATTTATATGGTGAGAGGAATTTGCTAGTCTCGCTAGCTCTTGAAGAACCAATGTAATTGGTTTATGTACCTACTGTAAAAAGGATATATGAATTATGCTCATAGTTCATAAGGAAACTCATAATAATATTCAAGAATCTTGTTATGATTCTTATGGTTAGAGATGTGGAAGTCACTGGATAAAATTTTCCTTGATTAAGGAAAATGTGCAGTAGAGAACCTAAAGAGTTTCAAGATGGTGGATTAAAACTCCATGGCCATCAATATGAATATAAATCTCAAGTTTAGATCAAATTTGGAAGATCTCGAAATTTAGTTGAGATGAACCTGGTTATTCACATGTCCTAGAATATGTTATATGCTTTTCATCTGTACATAACATGTCTTGTGGTACCTAGTTGGTACAAGTGTATGTGGACTTAGATATTCCTTGGTCATTGAAATAGAGTTTCAAATATATATGAAATATAACTAGTATAGTGATCGAGGAAGATCACATGTATTTCTCTAGATATAGCATTTGAAAAGAAGTAAATATTTTTTGAGGATTCTAATCAGTTATACTTGAGACATGGTACATATCCACAAATGAGAAGCATTTCCAGCATTCTTACTAATCCTATGTCCAGGACAAGCTTGGTATAGTATATAAAACTCCTTTATTTGAAGAGAGAGTATTGATGTGTCTTCATAAGCAGTAGCAGATAAATTCCCCACCAGTTAGTCATGGTACATGAATCAGGTAACCAGGGGTTGTGATATATTATGGAGAGAATCCACATGAGCATAGACATGGTCAAAGTATCATAGACTATTGATACTCAATAATAGTTATAGTATGGACTGTCAGGGAACAATTAAACCTCTCAGAGAGGTAGTTGGAATGTTGCAATATAAATAGAATAATCACTGAGAAAGTGACCAGGACTTAAAGAACATCACAGAGAATGTAAATCTCACAGAGAACTTCTCTGTATAGCAGAAGATTCAAGAAGTCAACAAATGTTGAAGAGTGAAAGAAAATATGATACTTTCTTTATGCATGTTATTACACATTTGTTGTATAATGTTGTATGTGATGGATTTAAAATCCATGGTTTCTATTTTAGATAAACCTTATCCTAGATTGAATCTAGATGATGATACTATGTGTAAGTAGTTGGTTGATCTTTGAGAAGACTTGTTGTATTTTATTCTTTCTACTAAGAAGATGTTTGAGTACATTTTGAGGTACATTAGTATAGGTTCTTTATTACATGGAAGGCCTATTATATGATCATTCTATCCATATATTTCTTTATCCTAAGATAAGCGATGTAATTTGAGACTAGTACTACAAAAGCTAAGTGTATTGCGGCTATTACTACAGAATCATCATGTATGTCTGAGAGTAATGCGGATGCAGAATGTGTTTTGTAGATAGTAATACGTACTAAGGAGTAGTGTAGCTTGGGAAACTACCTGCTAGGGTGAAATAATTGATCCTATAATCATTAGATGTTAATAGTCAAACTTTCTTGAAAACCAGATATGTGTGTTATGATAAAAACACATTTGAGATGAAGTTTTACTTCATTGAAGTCATGTTCATGTAAATTGGATTCTAGTGTATAGGTACTGATAAGCAGATTGCAAATTTGTAACAAGTCTCTATATGTGACAAAGTTTAGACATTTTCGATATAATATTTTTATGGCATAGAATGTCTCCCTCGCTAAGAGGGAGTGTTGAGAGTACAACTTTGCGAGTTATTCTACACGACCTTATGTTGTATTAAGGTCTAATACTTGTGTCGTAATCAAGTACAAAATATATGTTGTAATTAGGTTTAGATCTCCTCCATGAGACTTAATGTGTCAAGTCCAGAACTTATGTTGTATTAAGTTCACTAACTTATTGTGTTAAGTTAAAGAGCTTGTGTTGTATTAAGCTAGGACCTTGATCAAGTCCAATTCGGGAGAGATGATTGTACTAGGATCTTATGGTTAAGATCATGACCTTATGTTAAGGTCTGATACTTGTGTTGTATCAAGTCTGGAACTTATGGTGTATTAAGTTCACATGACTTATGTTGTATTAATTCTTGAGGATATAATATGTGATGTATGGCTATTCATTATCAATAGGTTCTACAAGTCTCCTTTAGGAATTATATACCCCTAGAGTGATTTACTTTAGCATGTGACTATATGACCTAGGGTAATACATATGATCATAGGTTCGGAACAATTATTATGTGTATTATATGATATAGAATTAATGAAAATGCATATGGACCATGTAGAGAAAATTAATATGAGCACAGAGATAGAGAGATAATTTGAATTGGCCATGCATGCATCCAAGTGAACTCGAATTAATAAGACATCAGTTGAATCTTAGTTGTAATAAAAACAAGTTTAGTTAATTAAGGAATAATCTCCTTAATTTATGAAAATGGTTGTTGAAGCTGAAACTGATGGAGAAACACTAGCTACATTCAGTTTTGTTCAGTTACATTCAATTCTATTCATCTACATTCAGTTATATTTAGTTACATTTAGTTATGTTTAGTTGCATGCAGTTCCATATAGCTAATAACTAAGTTATGTATAGTTAAACTCTGTGAATCAATGGAGGGTATATTCTTTATGGGAGATAATTATGGAGCTCCAACTTGAAACCAAGTCAATGAAGGTGCATGGCTAAAGATAAATAGTGTTCTCAGTGTTAACTACTTACTGAAGAATGAAATATTTGCTACCTTCCTTGTATGGCCTAATTTGACATGTAATTAAAGTGTTATGCACTTGGAAAGATCATCACAATGTTCCATTTTATCTATATTATATGTTTCTCTCAGAGAAGGTAATGTGATATTGTGTTGTAATCGGAGAAGGAAATCTGAAATTGTGTTGTAATCATTCTCTATCAATTATCAATCATACTCTAAGATTGTTTTCTGGGTTTTTTATCCTTCAAATCATTGGAGAGTTTTCGCATGGTATATAATGTGTTATATAGTTTAATTTATGTCTTTGGAATATTGATGAGATCTATATGCACTTTTGTTATGGATTAAAGTTTTAAAGTTCAATTATCTTCATATTTGTTCTCAATCATGAACAAAATTCAGTCCTCAAGTCTCATTATTATTGTATTATCCCCTTTATGCAATTATTATAGAGTTTCAAATTAGTTTGACTGAGTTTTGAGAAGCATCTCAATACCCTATCTAGAAATGCATGAAAATATGACTAGTTTTATGTTTCGAATGAGTTAGTGGACTAAATATTTCAAATATTCTCTCTTTCAGTTCTAAGAATTAATTAACATCCTATTAAATATCTTCCATGTATGAAACTAAATTTTATAAACCTTCTTCATGTGTTTGGAACCCTTAGAAATCGAACCTAGAGTGTAGTCCAAAAAGACTAGTTTTTCATGTGTAATTTCCTAAACAGCTCAAATCTATTATAAAATTGCATATACCTTTAAATATTGTCATATAACTTTATTTCATATCCATATCAGCTTCCTTAGCCTCTGGTTGCTTGGATATTGTTAGTAAGGGTTTTTGTTAGCACTGGTTGGTACTCTTAGAAGCCTAGAAGTAGACTTCATGAAGCTGATTTTGAAACCTAAATGGGGCCAGTCACCTCTCTCCTCAACTAGGTAACCCACCCACCTATGAGCATGTAATCTCAAATTTTTTTATTTCAAATACTTTGCATCAGTATTAGAGTTAGTATTCCGATATGATATCATATCAGGGATATTATAGTGGTATCATAGCACTTTCCTCCACCCTCATGGAAAGTAATCTCTTAAGAGAACAAAATTTCATCCATACCATACTCTGATGATGACTATGATGAGCAGTATGAATAGTACTGCAGATAGTATGAAGAATAAGAAATATTCTATGTTTATGGAGTCCTACAAAAACATGAAGATGATGAATCCTATTGGCCATCAAATAGACAAGATATCAGATATGATTCTCCCATTGTTAAGAAATAATTGACAAAGATATTAGAAGCATATGAAAACATGCCTTGTTATTACAATGAGTATCTAAATTTGGGAAAGAATATTGGTGCAGACATGACTTTCAAGGAGTATCTCTATCTCAAGTACGTATTTTGGCCTTAGAATGTTGATAAGAATTCTTTGAACAGAAAAAAGGAATCCATAGAGGAACCAATTTGTTCTACCTCTCTGAGAAAAGAAGAAGAAGAAGGAACCAAATGTGAAGATTCATCAAATACATCTGCATGTTCAATATTTATGAGTTTGTTTGGTTTTTCTTCAAATAAAGCTTCTAAATATTGTAAAATGAGTACCACTAAAGATGAATAACTCTCAAGTTCCTTGGAGGAGAATAGAAATGAGGTAGAGGCAGATATCCATGAAGTGGAGTGCAAGTCACAACAAGGTGGTTGCATGGTAAAATAGAGTAAAGATGAATGCACTTCCAACTTCCTTGTGAGTGATCTTGTTAACAATAAAATTAACACCCTTAAGAGTGTTGGTATGAAACAATATTCTACTTCGCTCGCAACATGCAGATCATAGTTTTTTTAACAATTGACCACTACTTCCACGAAGGAAGAAATGTTTAAAGACAAGGTGGCTCTAAAGAGGCCAATTCCGTGACCACTGAAGGGCCAAATCCCAGTTCCTATAACTCACACAATGGAAAATGCCTAGCATGGAATTAAATGTCCTAGAAATATTGAAAGTCAAGTTGAAATGCCTAAAAACTAAGGAAAGTGGGTTTTTTTGAAGGAAGTAATCAAAACCTTCAAAATTCCTAAATCCCACATTCATTATGAAATATGGGATACTCAAATCCCAATCCTATAAATGGAAGGCATGTGAGGTGAATTAAGGAGGACAAATTAGAGAGAAAAGGCATGCAGGAGGAATGAGAAGATAGATAGAACCTTTCTTGCACATCATAGTTTCTTTGATCATTGGCAATTATGGAGAGGGGTAGTTTGGAGCAAGGGAGAGAGGGATTCATCCATTATTGGGTTGTAATCACTTTCCTCTCAGTTTAATATGATGCAATTCAAATTTCCTCTAAATATTGTGTTTAAATCCATGTTTGTTTTGTGTATTTTTGCAACATTTAGCATATAGATTTCATTCTTTCTTTGAAGTTTTTTAAGAGCTATAGGTAAGGAACTAGCTAGATGCTTCTAATGGAGGCCTAAATACCATGGAGGATGGAGAAAAAAGATATTCACCAAACAGCACGCTGGAAGAGGTAATCCCATCCCTTCCCTCTCTCTCTTTCCTTTGAAAAGGTGTAGAAATGTTAGGAAATTGTCCATTATTGCATATATTATAACAACATGATTCACCCTCCCTGAAACGAATGTTATATTAAGTTGTAGAATTTTCCCTACAAAGAAATCTGACTACAAAATGGCGATTATACTAGGGACCTAAGGGGATTTTCTCTTGAAACAAGTTTTCTTGATAATTTCACCTTCTTTGGTTGTGTCTTCCATTTCAAATCCTTTAATTCATGCTTATGTTTTTTTGTATGAAGCTTTATATCAGATCTAGAGGTCAAAACCGGCTTGATCCCACCGTTAACTTTGCATTTTTCAAAGGATTTGGCCCATATCTAGTTTTTTTTTGTCCTTGAGCTTGGTAACGCCTTTACCTAGCGTATATAGAGAATTTCCATCCTAGAAAATCCGTTTTTGTTTTTCCTATGAGTGGTGCCACCGCTCTGTTCTTCAATACAGACAGGCGGTGCCCACAGTGAGGTATAATCATGGTTCTTGAAATTTTTGAGGTTCAGATCTACATTGTTGGGTCAATTTGATTGATTTTTATTGTTGTAGGTGTCTTATAATTCTGTTAACTTATGTTTTTCATGGAATTTACCTACATTTTACCAATATTTAAGGTCGTTTCTCAAGGATTTTGAAATTTTGCATGTTTTTTGAAAAATAAATGGTTCTTGATTTTTGATGGTCAGATCTGCAATGTTGGGACATTTTGGTTGGTTTTTGCTGTTGTTGATGTCTCAAGAATATCATAACTTAGGTTTCAGAAATTACTTACATCTCTGTTATCAAATTTTAAAGATTTGTGGAAGAATTTTTGAAGTTTTGTGTGCATATGGCTGGAATTTGATTTTTTTTTAAAACTCTATTTTTTGTCTTTGAATTAAATTCGTTGCATACCTTTCATAACCTTAATTGACTCTCAAAACAATTATTGAGTCTTCCTAGGATATTTTAGTCTAAGTTTTTAAGCATTTAGGACCTTTTTCCTATGAATTTCGAAAGCTTGGAAACCTCCTCGAAAAGATAGAAAAAAACACTTTAACTAGTAATTTTTTTAGCATTGGTCAAATTTCCTTTAAAAAATGATCAGATCTGAAAGTTTGTGAAAAGATTATCATTTAGTTTTTTTATTTCATCATTGAACACATGAAATTTTGTCTCATTGTATAATTTTTATCTTATACTTGCATTAGTAAAATGTTGGAAAATTAAAAGACATGACACATTAATTCAATGAATGAACCTTTAGTCCCCAAACTTTGGATCCAAATAAACTTGCTAACTTGCTACACAATTTGAAATCCTAACTAAGACATTTCGAGCACCAAAAGTATCTTCTTCATTTTCACTTTCAAGCGATCATGTACTTGAGAAAATGGTCCTCAAATGTAATAGTGAAGATCACCAAAAATTTTGCATCACCCCATTTCATTGAAAATTCTTATTGAGTTAGGGATATTTGTTTTTCTGGAAAAAGGAAATACATGCATGTGTGAAAGGCTCTCTGAAAAAACTATTAACCTTATTTTAGTATGAAGAGTTCATCAAAATAAAATTTAGGATTAAAATCATATGTGCATTGGTTTGGTTTCAGTAGCATAAGTCACCACATCATCAATTTCACCACCACCGATCGAAACTAATCAAATTACCTTTAAAAATCAACGCTTAATATAAAAACAATCAAGATTTTATCTTTTGATATCACCAATGAGATTAGGCTAATGATTTGGGTTAAGATGGTGAGTTAACACTCCAAATCCACAAAAATTTGAAACTAGCATTAATTAAATAGAGCTAAATCCATTAGTAGCAAAAAGTGCTAGCTGAGAAAGCGCTTCTAACACAAGCATCAAGCACGAGGTAAATCCAAATTAGTGAGGGTGGTACCCCCCTCTTGATCCTGTGGAGGAATATGAGTACATTACAGTGTCTTGGTTAAGTGACAACTCCTCGTGATGACATCACTTTTCTGAGATAGCTAGTCTATTTGAGTTATCCTAAACAGAGGACTGTTCTACCCGGTCACCAATTGTGAATTGGTAACCATAGTTTATTTTCCTAGGTAATCACATAGGCGATTGTGGGTGGGGGAAACTTGCAATTCCTGAGACAGACACAAGGTTGTTTCAGCTCCTTGGGAGGGTGAGTATCCAAGAGTTAACACTTACACCCCTAGCGGTTGAAGAACAGTGTAACTCTTTCTCATACCTTCACCATTTAGTAATTCTTGAGGCTTAATGTCCCTCAAGGGATACAAGTTTTGGAAGGCCCTCTAAAAATTCAACTTTCCACTAAACCTCAGTTTTTTGGGGAAGAAGCTTGCTTGTTGCTTCCTCAGGGATTTTTTTTTCAATCGTGTGGACACTTTTGTTTTAGTTGGGAGTCTAGATTGCCTCTAGAATTGATTAATTACTTTTTTCATATATATTTTTCAACTCTAAAAATTCAAAAAGTCAAAGTGGATTCTCTCCTGATCCGCCAATCACGTCGGCAGCAAGGTGAGTCACTAGAACTTGAAGGCCCCAATAAAACATGGAGACGAATACATAAAAAGTGTGAAACTGGCCCATTTTTAATTTCAATTCACAATAATACAAAAGATCAAAACCAACCCAATACTGAAACATTTACATAAAAAGTTGATAATCTTGCTCCAATTGAAATTGAAACGATAGAAAACCATACAATTGATCCGGCTAATCCATCTTTGAGTCTTTCATAACCATTAATTCTTGCATTAAATGAATATTTGACTAACCTCAATCCTCTTTTCACATATTCAAATAATATGCAAAATCCTACATTCAATCTTGTGGCCTCGCTAGGAGCTCCAGGAACCACACCAGCACAACCTCACATGCTGGTTGGAAGAGGAAATACCTCCAATTAAACCCCAATGATGATACCAACAATTAGTATGACTGCTATTAACATAAGTTCAACCAACACTTCTGTGCTAGTTGGTACAATTCCAGGTTCCAATCCTAGAAGTACATCCACTTCATATGTAGATATCCCTACTGGAGGGTGTATCTTACCAAATATGGGTTTCCCATATGGTGGGGTTAATCAAGGTAAAAACTTACAAGGGGTAAATTTGATTCCTTTTAGTCAAACTAATTCTTGTCTAGGTTCCACTTCTGGAGGAAACCCCAGACTTTGGAATGGTAATATTCCTAGTGGCGCAAATGGACCTTGTAACATGAAGACTAATTGGAGAAATAATTCACAAATTAGTGGAAATTTCTTAAGAGGTTATCCTCCTACTAATCCTAGAACAATGTCAGGGGGTAACCCTACACCTTCAAGGACCACTATTCCATGTGGCATTCCACCTATGAATCATGTCTTAAACTCGAGTAGTATGGGTTTCAGAAGTAACCAATCTTTCAAGAACCTTCCTCCACAGGGGGGCAATCCACATTGGAATACTTCTCAATTACAAGGAAAATATTCTTGGAATGGTGAAATCCCAGGAAACTATAAATCTTATTGGAGTCCACATCCACAAGGAGTCAATTCACCTTTCAATGTCATCCCGCAATGGAATGGGAAAAATATTTGGAATAACTAATCTTTTGGGGTCCTTCTAGTCAAGGAAGCAATCCACCATGGAACATAAATCGTACCCCCAGTTAATGGAGCTATCAAGTTCCACCCACATATCAAACACCTATGATGACACCTATTAGATCACCATTTCTAGCCACATTGAATCTACCAGATTTATCCCGACTGACGAATGATCATGTTCTACATATCAATGGATGGCCAACCATACCAACCAAAATTCCTTTCGATATACCCAAATTCGATGGACAACCAGGGGATGATCCGTCAAATCATGTGATGACATTTAATTTATGGTGTTCACCCAATTCCCTAGTCAATGATAGTATTAGGTTTATTTTGTTTCAGCGGACCCTCACGGGAACCACTACGAAATGGTATTTTGAATTGTCACGTAATACATTCACATATTTTTCATATTTAGACATAGTATTTTTGACACAATTTCAATTACCTGTCTACTATGAGACAAGTACTGAACTATTGACTTTGCTTAGGAAATCCACTTCTACTCACATCTCTTATCATATACATAAGTGGAGGAGGCATCAAAGGCTTGTCAAAGTAGAAATCCCAGATCAATTCTTAGCAAATTGGTTTGTAAAATCATTATTTCCTACTCTTGCCAAAGATGTAGCTATGTCAAGAGCCATGACTGAAGAGAAAATAATTCAGAGATCCCAACAAATGGATTTGATATACTCACAATCGGACACACTTTATCATTTGATACCTCTTGTTGTGAGACTTGCATCCAATCTAGAAAGGTCATCAAAAGGACCTTGTGCCGATGGTGTGATTGGTTTTGTTAGCCATAACTGGCCAAGAAACCAGCAAGCTGCAAATCCTACCCAAACTTCGAAAATCCTCACAGTACAAGCCATAGAACAAAAAGGAGAAAAGAAGAAACAAATGAAAAATCCAAATGCTAATGTTGGGATAGAAGATGCAACTAGAATGAATAATCAACCAAAAGGAAACCAGGAAAAATAGAAAAACAAATATCCTTGCAAAATTTTTCAAAGAGATCATCCTACTCACATATTCCCTTATATGGATGAAATTCATAAAATGTTGTCTCAATGCAATGGTCAACAACAACCTGATGTGTTGACTCAACCTTTCCCACAATAGCAACAAATGGTGTGCAACTTTGGTACCCCCGCAAGGGAGAAACCAAGCAAACCTTCCTCAAGGAGGTAACCAAGGAAAACCTCCGCAAGGGGGGAATCCACCCATTACCAAAATATTTGGAATAGATCAAGAGGTCAACATTCAAACAAGGGTTCATTCCTATGAAAAACCACCTAGTGTTTCATAATCATCGAAATCAAAACCAAATGGCTCTCTCACCATCGAGAAACCAATCATTGACAAAGTGCCTTGATCCCCAAAAGGGTGTTAAGTAAATCAAAACATAATCCTAATGCAAGAGCATCTCAAAACTATAGTATAGTGGATGAGTTAGCTCAAGCACCTTGTGCCATGTCATCCTTGGAGGTATTACAAAGTTGTCCAACTCAATGAAAAGCACTATTGTCTTCCATTGGTGCAATCAACCCGAATGATACTGGTTTGATCACCTTTTATTTAGAACAACTAACAAGTAGGCTTCCATCACATGCAATGCAATGCCGATAGTAGTGTCTTCGGTATTCTAATTAGTTCGGTTCCCCCATTAAGAGAATATCGTTACGATCAAACAGTTAGATTACTGCACACCTTAAACTAATATTCACTAAAATATACCCTTCGTGGAGAATTAAAAAGTAGCAATTCAAGATATAGGATTTGGGATGTTCAAAGACTCTTCCCTCATGGGAACCTTCACAATTCCTCCACCAATATCTACCCCTGAAATTGCTCTAGTTTTCACCATCACATCATAAATTTACTTTATGCTAAACGATTTTACTGAATCCAATACGACAATAGGTTCCACTTCATTAGATGGAACTATGGTAGAGGGAATCCAAGTTCAAACTAGTGAAAGAAAGGAAATACATTCAGACATACTTGATGAAACTAGGAGTAGTACCCCACTGTCTGCTATAGAAATACCAAATCAAGCAAATCAAAATCCTTCTCCATTGGAGGAATATGATCTATATACATCACCCATATGGGATACCAATACTCCCCACAGTCATAAAATATTAGATCAAACATTTTCATCTGATGAAGCTATCCCGGAAGTCATGAATATCTTAGAACAACCTTGGGAATACATGCATCATAGATCATCATTTCTTTCTAAACCGGATTCCTTAGAAGTAAAACATGAGAATTTTTACCTTGATGATGATATGGAAAGGTACCAATGCCCTGTCCAAACACACAATGTGATTTCGGAAGAAAATTTGGAAAAAATTTCAAAAACCATCCCTATCAACATATCCATTAAGCCGGACATCGTCGAAAATATCAATATAGGTGCCAATTTATCTCCGGAATAGATCACACAATATACTGTTTTATTTAAATATTTTTGTGATTTTTTCGCTTGGTCATATAATGAACTTCCATGCATCTATCCTAGCATTGTTGAACATGAGATAAAAACCTATCCAAATGCCAAACCTGTACAACAAAAGATACGTCCAATGAATCCTAAGAAATATTTTTCCGTCAAAATAGAAGTAGAAAAGTTGTTGAAAGCTAGCTTCATTTACCCTGTACCATTGACTGAATGGGTATCCAGTCCTATTCCAGTAAATAAAAAACAAGGGACAATCTAAGTCTGTAAAGACTTTAGGGATTTATATTTGGCTTGTCCCGAATATAATCATCCCATGCTCTTCATTGATCAGATTATAAACGAGTGTGCCCGTAATGAAATCTTTTCATTTATGGATGGATCCTCTGGTTACAACCAAATTTGGATTAATAAAGAATACCGACACAAAACAACTTTCATTTTCCCATGGGGCACTTTTTCGTATCGAAAAATACCTTTTGGCCTTAAAAAAGGCGGGGATAGTTTTCAAAGAGCCATGTCATATGATTTTCATGATATTAATAAAAACGACAAGGTTTATCTCGATGATTTGACATCCAAATCTAGGAGAAGAGTTGAACATTGTGCACATTTGCGTGTTGTTTTCCTTCAATGTCACAATATAACATTAGATTGAATCCACATAAATGCATATTTTACGTGCAGTTTGGGAGATTACTTGGTTTCATTGTATCCACAAATGGGATATGGGTAGATACCCTTAAGGTTGAGGCAATATTCCAGTTGCCTTCCCTGAAAACAATTAGACAGATTCAATTCCTACAAGGAAAAGCAACATTCTTGAGAAGATTTATTGCTAACTATGCTGAAATTTCTAAAGGTTTCATGCGTCTCTTAAAACAAGATGCAATGTTCATATGGGATGAACAATATCAACGCTCATATGATGCAATGAAACAAGCCCTCATGTCAACCCCAGTGCTTAGTCCTCTGAAATATGCTATATTTGGCAGAAACCAAATCCACTTTAGGGATGGTTTTGGTCCAAGAGGATCATTCATCTAGAGAACATGTCATATACTATATTATTAAGGGATTGGCTGGCCTCGAATTCAGATATTCCCAAGTAGAGAAGCTAGCCCTAGAAGTATTTCATGTTGTCCAACGACTTAGACACTATATAATTCCAAGAAAAACAACTATAGTGGCTGAAATGAACCCCATGAAACACATTTTGTCCCATTGAATCATGGGGGAAAAGTATTCAAAATGGATAGTAATTTTGCAAGAATTTGAAATTGAATTCATAAACGCTAAGGCTAAGAAGTCTTTAACATTTGCAGAACTAGTGTCTGAGTTACCCGAAAATAAAGAATAGAAATTTGAAAAAGAGTATTGGGAAGATGAAAATTTATTTCTCATTACCACTACTTATCCTTGGTATGGAACATTACTTACATATCTCCAAACCCAAAGGATAGATGCTCAATTTTCTAGCATCGAACGATGTCGCATTTGATACCAAGCACGAAGATACCTCATCATTGGGGATACTTTATACTGTAGACGAATAGACTTAGTTCTAAGACGTTGTTTAGTACATGAAGAAGTTGAACAAGTATTTAAACGATTTCCATGCAAGAGCATGTGGTAGTCATCTTTCTAGGTGGGAAACCACACAGAAAATATAATGTTCAGGACACTTTTGGCCCACAATCTTTAAAGATCGCATCAATTCAATTAAAAAGTGTCATCCTTGCTAGATTTACACAAGAAAAATGCACATACATCCTGCTCTGTTACACCCTGTAGTAACCATGGGTCCATTTTCAAAATGGGCAATTGATTATACGACGATCAACCCACCTTCATCCAATGGACACCACTACATCATAGTAGTAGTGGACTACTTTACAAAGTGGGCTGAGGGAATGCCTAAATTAGACAACATGGAAAAAACTGCAGCATATTTCTTATTCAACCAAGTGATAACTAGGTTCGGTGTACCCAAAGAGATCGTCACAGAGAACGGCAGCCACCTTAGGAATTCCTTTATGAATGAACTTATGACCAAGTTAGGGTTGTAACAAGATTTTTCCTCGCCATATTATCCCCAATGCAATGGTCAAGTAGAAGCCATCAACAAGGTTTTGAATACCATGTTGCAGCGAATGGTTAATAAGAACAAAACTAACTGGCGTATGATGGTGTTCTCTACTCTCTAGGATTACCGTACCTCCTCTAAAAAAGAGATTAGTTTCACTCCTTTCCAATTGGTTTATGGAGAAGAAGTTGTTTTTTTTATTGAATGTGAGATCTCCTCATAAAAACTAGCTATTGAATTCTTACCTAACACTTCTACATAAGAAGAATGACTCCCACACCTTCATTCTCTTAATGAAACTAGAATATAGGCATCTTTAAATGTAGAAGCATACAAAAACGAGTCAAATCCCAATATGACAAAGCATCCCCTCCTCGAGTCTTTTCAAAAGGTGATTTGGGTTTGGTTTATGACCAAGACAATGATAAAATAGGAAATGGGAAATTTGTACCTAAGTGGTTTGGCCCACTTGTCATTAAAACAGTATTAAAAAGAGGTGCATATGAGCTAGTCAATTATGATGGGGAACATTTGTTGGAGATCAGAAATGGTATCTATCTAAATAAATAATTTGCGTAGGCACTTAGGCCTCACGAAATTTTGTTGTATTATGTTGTATGATATGTAAAAAATATTTTATCCAATAGTTATTTCATGCACACACTTATATTTCTTGGTACCTGTACTTGGAAGATGTCATTGGAACCTTTCACTTATTTGGGATATGCGGATGGTGTCAGTCATGGCTCTCGAAACATTACTTCTGTCACATGGATAATATTCACACCTGACAATCAAGTCCTTAGTTATGGAGGCTCTTTTCTTGGACCTATGACCAATAATGTTGTAGAATATAGCACAGTCATTGAGCTTCTAGCCGAGGCCAACACCCTTGGCATCCAATGCATAACTGTTAAACTGGATTCACAACTTCTCATGTCTTAGTTAAATGGTAAGTATAAGGTTCTCAATCCTATACTATTTAGAAAGTTTCTTCGAGTTTGTCTTCTAGAACGTCAGTTTGAATTCATTGAATATATTCATGTTCCTAGAAGTTGAAATAGTCTAGTTGATTCCTTATCTAACTACGTCCTTGATTGGCATATTTTTCATACATCATTTCGATAGAGAAAGAATGTATTTTGAATGCATGGCACTATAATTGAACAAATATTTCAAAGCATAAGTAAATGTCAAAATAACATTCCTTTGTATGAAGTAAAACCTGCTTACATCATAAACCAAAACGTGTGTTTAAGTTCAAAAACAATCGTTGCAGTAACTTTGCACACAACAAAAATAGTAGTATAAATGCTTTCTCCTTTTTTATATTTTTCATCAATAGAACAGGTTCACAAAAAAAGTTCATAAAAAATTGAATACATGGAAATCCAAAAACACGTTTGAAACTATTTTGACGTCCTGGTCCAACATGAAGACCCATCTACAACCGGCATATTACCATGTAAATGGTTCATTTCTTCGAAGATACATCCATGACATAGGTGATTCCTACAAGAATGGTAAAACATGAGTCATCTACTTATCGTCATTTCAGATATTAAATGCATGTATTGAGGCCTATTGGTTGCCTAAATAGTTGGGTTATGGTTACTTTTATAGGATTTTGGTGGAATTGACATGTTCAAACTATTTGATCTAGGATTTGAATGAGAGACCAAGATCCATGGTGTTTATATTTTCACAAGAATCAGTATGAAGTAAAACCATCACTCTTTTTTCCTACTTGGCTAAGATATCATATTGGATGAAAACCGCAGTTAATTGGTTATATTTCACTGTCTGTCGACACATAATCCTACCTTGAATAGCTTACCTATGGAGGGAACATCCAGAAGAGTATGCACAACTAGATCAACCCATGTTTGCAGTACATATCATTTCCTTTGCCTAGCTCATGCTTTAAAATGCACGCTCTTGCAACACTCGTTCCCTCTTATGTATTATAGCATTCTTTATTCTTTTTCAAGCTCATACATGAAAAAGCACTAAAAATTAAAAAATACAAAAATCCCCAAAAAAAGGAAATTTGAATCGTGTCATATTAAATCTTTGAGATAAAGGAAATAGTCATTAGTCTCCCTTCAACACGGCACATCATTTTGTATCCACTGTCAGTACACCATTTACATTTTACTTAGGAAGCTGTACCAGTAATTTGAACAGATCTCCATCGATAGGTTATCCTTCCTATCATCTATTGTTGGGGTGCGCACCTTAATGGTCCTTAATTTTGGTAACTTCGTGGTTTTTGTGGAAGCTTGTAAGCGGAGTTGTGACTCAAAATAGTCTTAGGGGTGTCAGGGTTGAGTCAAAGCCCTCTTTTTGTAATTATCCATAATTTTCGGGTGTAATCCCACGATTTTGTAACAGTGCACTTGTATAAATAGGCACTCATGTAAAGATGTCAAGGGTATCTAATGAAATGAGGATCGTATGATGCGAAGAAATTAGATCTATTTTTGGGTTTTAAGGTCAAGTCCCAGCTGTGTGCGTGGACAACCTCTGCAACTGTGTGTGCAGAGGGTTTGTGTAAGGAAGGAACTGTAGCTGAGTGTGCAGATAGAGACTGTAAGAAAGGAACTGCAGCTGAGTACGCAGTTAGACTTGAAGGACAGATCTGCTGCTGAGTGCACAGATCAGAACTATTGTTTTGTAAGAAGTGGAATAAAAGCGCAGTTTTGTGGACGTAGCCCCTACACTGGGGGTGAACCACATTATATCTTGTGTTGTGGTTCTTTTGTGTGGTTTCTGTTATGTTTTGATGCTTTTGATAAGTAGGTGAATGTTAAAGTAAGATAACTATTGAATATTAACTTTGCTGTGAATTTCCCGTTAAGGGTTAAGCAAGAAAAGTATTTTATCTAACTACAAAGCTAATTAAGTGAATATTGAAGCTCTATTTGGTATAAATATTTGTTGTTAAGGCTAAAGGTACAGTAATATCCCTCTTCTGCTTGCAGAAACCTGATTCTATAGCACCCCATAGCTGTTTCGGGTGAGACTGCAACCTGTTCACAGGTTGTTGCCGAAAGGGCCAACACTGTGGGTTTTTTTCTTGGTGCGAAGTTAATGGTATAAAACCCGGGTCTGCCCATAGCCCAACAAATTGGTTCCATTGCCGGTTGAATTTAGTATCCGCTTAAGAGGGATTTATGTCATACCTGGAGGGCTATGTTTTGGAGGCCCTCAGTAAAAGAAATCGGTGATTGGGTTGAAGTTACCTATCATAAATTTGTTCAACAAGAAAATAAGGATCCTTGTCGTAGCTCAGACGACTTCTTGCAAAGGTACATTTTTACTAATATTCATGAAATTTTCTTTGGTAGTATCCACATAGAGTTGCACCAGTGGTTATCCAGGTTGACATAGAGAAGGATGAACTTCCAAGAAGATCAGTTTCCTGACTGGACCCCAGTAAGAGTTAATACATTGAAAAGAGTGAATAACGCGCTATCACAATCTGTTGATTTTTGGACAATGCGAACCATTGAAGCATTTGTGACAGAATTTGCCATCGAAACAAGTACCTCTTTTAGCGAAGCTAAAAGGCAGTTCTTCAAAGGACCAAGGGGTAAGTACCGAAATTCATTTAGTCTGCAAATTAAAATGCTCTTGGCTGAGAAGGGCATATTGCTTATAGAATCAAATTGCTAGATTTATTTTTACTAACCTATGGTTGAAAGTGAAAGTAACTTCAACGAGCAAAGTGGTTTGCTGTGAAGCAGTAAAAGATACAAGAGAAACCTAGAATCCTATACCCTAGGTCATAATACCGAGTATACGCCAGAAGACCCTGAATCTGAAGAAACCCCTTTTGTTAGAAACCCTCCTATAACTCCGCAGCGAAGATCTGTTACCCCTGAGAACCCGTCGCAGTCTGGAAGTAACCCTAGCTCGAGTATTCTTGTCGTAGGTCAGTCTACTCCAGTAAGTTCTCCCGCCCCCCCCCCCCTCAGTCCACTATGGCCCATATGACGGATTCATTGATATCAAGCTCCCAGTCTTTAAAGGAACTAGATCAGAGGATCCAGAACAGTTTTGGTTTTTATGCGAAGCTGTGTGGACTGCTAAGAACATTTTGGATCAAGATATAAGAAGAGCACAGCTGGTCACTTCTTTTAGAGACCAAGATTTGACCTGGTTTATGAAATTTTCCAGTACTCAGAACCATGTCTTGGCTGATATTAAAACAACGATGACCAAAGAGTTCAAGAAGCCTAAATCAGAGTCACATTGTATAACTGAATTGAAAGAGATTCAGTAGAGGCAAGGTGAATCAGTTTGGGACTTTGATCATAGGTTCAAAGTTCTGCTAGATCAGGTTAGTTTCACTATTGGACCAGTGCAACATAAAGAATGGTTCATTGCAGCCTTATTACCTCATATCAGAATGCCACTCATGCAACAGAAGGTTGCTGATCAGCAAGAGGCTTTGGAGATTGCCATGAAACTGGAGACAGCTCCCATCGAAGATAATTCTGGCATAGCCCAAATACAAGCGCAGTTAGCAGAAATGGCTTTGGAGCTGCGCGACATGAAAAAAGGGAAATCTATTCGCGAAGAGGTGTGGTGTACACAATGTAGGATAGAAGGTCATGACAAGGAACAATGTCCTACGCTAAGAAATTACCTGAATACTGGTGCGCCAAACCCATTTAACCCTAATGTTATATATTGTGAGATTTGTAGAACAACTGGCCAGCATCGGCCTGAAGACTGCTATATGCTACAAAGATATGTGCAAGTACCTAAGAATCCCTATTGCAAGTTCTATAAGTCAGTTGGACACAACGAAGAGGAATGTCACAACTTTGACCTTATGCAAGAGCGAACATATGATGCTTATAGGGTACAAAATGATGCACAAGGAAATGATGGATATGGTTACCATGGTAGTACATCAGGTCGAGTTACTTTTGGAGGTTGTGGTTGTGGTGGTATGCCTGGAAGAGGTCGAGACTAGGTTGTGTGTTATAACTATAATCAAGCAGGACATCTAGCTAGAGACTATCGGAACCCAACTACGACATGTCGATATTGTAGAGCAGTAGATCATGTCATTGAGTAATGCCCACAGTTGATAGCCAAGATATAAGAAATAAATAGCGCTCCTCCTCAGAATATTCAGATGATTACTGTAGAGAAAATACCTATCCCAACCATTAACGTTGTTACAAGGAGTGGAGCTATGACGCAAGTGCAGAATAAGGAGAAACAGCCTGATGAGGCTTGGGTTCGTAAGACCCTAGAGAAAGTTCCAACCTTCGATGTGGGAAGAGAAAAAGAAACATTTATGGAAGCCAAAAAATACCTTTTTGATCCGAGCACAGCAGTAGCACCTGTGCAGCAGCATCATCAGCAGTCATAGTCTCAAGAAGCTTCGACAAATAAAGTAGGTACACTGTCGACATTTTTACAAAGTTGTATGAATCTCTTATGAAATCAGAATGCTTTCAAATGAGTTACAAAAAGTTATTGCTTCTTGTGAACCTCAGCGAAGCTCTGGTAAAGAAAAAACTATCAATAGAGTTAGAAGAACTGGAAGAGAAATGAGAATGCATGCTCAGATAGGAGAGTATGACATGACCAATATCATTTTAGACCTGGGATCAGAAGTAAATGTCTAAACTAAGCAGACATGGGAAAAAATGGGGAAACCTACCCTTGAATGGTCCCCTATACAATTGAGATTAGCCAATCAGCAAAATATTGTGCCCCTAGGAAGATTCCCTAGTGTCCCAGTAGACATTGATGGAGTTAGTACATTACCAGATTTTGAATTCATTGAAATAATTGAAGATAGCAACCCCTATCCAGCGTTGCTAGGAATTGAATGGGCAATAGAGAATTCTGCAGTAATCAACCTTAATAGCAAGTAGATGAATTTTGAGGGAAAAGGCTTGAGAGTTATAGTACCCTTGGACCCTTCTCAAGGAGAAAGGTACACAGAGCCAGTCAGAGATGAAGATTAGGATAATCTGGATCATATCTACAACATCACAGCTAAAGAAGAAGACTATGTTAACCCTACTCCTGAAGGTATAATGGACTGGAAGTGTGATAGTTCTTGCATGACTGATTTAGATGAAGGCTTAGAGAATTGGAAGAATAGACTTTATGAACTACATGGACATCGATGTGAAAGAATTACCAAGTCTCTCAGATGGCTTGGCTCACAGACAAGAATCTTACCTATTTTTGATGGCTTGACAGACCCCGAAGAGTTTATTTTGCAATTTTCAGAACAGGTACTAGATTCACAGAAAATGGAGACTCTAGATTCAGTATTTAGAGCCACAACTGCTAGATGGTGGAATGGTCATAAAAAGTACATCCATAGTTGGGAAGCTTGTCAAAATTCCCTTCGCCTGAGATTCAAGGATCAACCTCAGGAGGTGCAAAGCAGATTTAATGGTCAGACTAGCCCTCAAGAACATTTGGAGCAGTGTTATGAAGCATGGAAGCATGTCCCTCGTGAAGAATGGGTACATAGGTTTGTGCACACTCTGGAACCTATAGAAAAGAACTGGTATGCGGAGGTGGAGCTTCACCATGGTACTATAAGTTGGGATAGTCTTGTTGATAGTTTTGTGCTGACATTTTATATTAATGAGGTTTGTCCTGCGTTGGACACAGATATTAGGTTGATCCATACTAAGGTGTTTGATGATAAAGAAATAGCAGAGCACCAACCTAATTGGAAGGCACAAGAAGCTAATGTAGTAGAATTCTATAACCTCGCAATTGACGAGGATGATGACCCACGCAACATAAACATTCCTGAGTTAGAAGGACACTGCGAAGTACCTGGACCAGCAGTCGAAGCACCAGAAGTGACTCAGCCCTTGAAGACAAGGAAAGTAAACAGTGGGTCATAAGAAATGCCTAAGTATGCTACTATTGGAGATTATTGGGATGAAGAAATGGTAAGCAAAGTGACCCAACTTCTCCATGAGTATCAGGACCTATTTCCAACGAAGTTCTCAGAAATGAAAGGCATCCTTGGTGATATAGGAGTGATAAAAATCCCTTCGAAACCTGATGTGAAGCCTGTCAAGTAGCGCCCTTATAGGTTGAACCCTAAGTATAAAGAAAATGTCAGGGTAGAGCTAGATAAGATGCTCACAGTAGGAATCATTGAGGCTGTGGAAGACATTTTGTCTCAGGTCGAAGCTCAAAGCCCTGTCGAAGCCGGTGTCAAGAAGTGTCGAATATCCTCATTATGGCGCATCCAGAGTTACTGGTGGTGCCGAAGAAGGATAAGTGTGTCGGAGCTCAAAATCCAACCATTGGAAAAAATCAGAATTGGCGGCGTTGGTACGTTAACTGCATTAACTGCCTGTAATAATGAGATCCTAAGAAATCTAGTGCCATTTGGACAAGATCTCTATCATATTTGGTGACCTTAATGCACCATGATGGCATATTTTGTCGTGGGATTCTATAAGAATCCACACAGGCCTGCGACTCCTGCATTACGCATTTTCTTGAGTTTAGAGTTAAGACCATGTCGAATGATCACGAAGTCCAGGAATTGTTGCAAGAGTTCAGGGAGAGAGGTCTGCAAAACCTTATCAGCAATCCACTTGCATCTAAACTCCCCCAGTGCTGCATCCACCTATGCAGACATGTTCAACCAGGAAGAAATTTAAGGCAGAAGTTCACTCTAAACGGAACGAAGAAAGGCACAAACCCTCAGGAAAGACTTCGGAGGATCCCGAGATGTATCCTCATGGCTCAGCAAAATGGAGGCATGATGTTTGTCTTATGCAAAAGTACATTGGAATGCAATCACAGGGGTACTGTCTGTTAAGAACCCAAAGTTGTGGATGGTCAAATTTTCAATAGGACATGAACGGGAGGCAGTTCGAGGGATGGAGTCGCTGATAGATTTCGAAGGCCCAATGATTCCCATGACCATCATAAATATTGTAAAGGAAGACAGCAGCATAAGGAACATAGGTAGTCTACTAAGGATGAATGGATGAAGGATCAAACAAGCTGCGGCCGTGGTCGAAGTAGTAGAAGGGATGACGATGATGACAGGTATATTAAAGATGATGGTTACAGAGATGCAGACGAATACAGAACTTGACAGAGTGAAAAATGAGTTGGTGGAGAAGGAGCAAGCAACTGAAGATATCATGCGTGACCTCAACAAATAGTTCGCTATCTTCACCAACAAGATTCTCCCACCAGACAAGCAGCAGAGTGTCCTGGGACAGGACACTGGTGAGTCTTAGGGGCCTGTTGGGGCGCGCACCTTAACGGTCCTTAATTTTGGTAACTCCACGGTTTTTGTGGAAGCTTGTAAGAGGAGTTGCGACTCAAAATAGTCTTAGGGGTGTCGTGTTTGAGTCAAAGCCCTCTTTTTGTAATTGTCCATAATTTTCGAGTGTAAGCCCATGATTTTGTAATAATGCACTTGTATAAATAGGCATTCATGTAAATATGTCAAGGGTATCTAATGAAATGAGGATTGTATGATGCGAAGAAGTTAGATCTATTTTTGGGTTTTAAGGTCAAGTCCCAGCTATGTGCATGGACGACCTTTGCAGCTCTGTGCCCAGAGGGTTTGTGTAAGGAAGGAACTGCATCTGAGTGCGTAGTTAGAGACTGTAAGAAAGGAACTGCACCTGAGTGCGCAGTTAGAGTTGAAGGACAGATCTGCTGCTGAGTGCGCAGATTAGAACTGTTGTTTTGTAAGAAGTGGAATAAAAGCACGGTTTTGTGGACGTAGCCCCTACACTGGGGGTGAACCACATTATATCTTGTGTTGTGGTTCTTTTGTGTAGTTTCTGTTATGTTTTGATGCTTTTGATAAGTAGGTGAATGTTAAAGTAAGATAACTGTTGAATATTAACTTTGTTGTGAATTCCCCATTAAGGGTTAAGCAAGAAAAGTCTTTTATCTAACTGCGAAGCTAATTAAGTGAATATTGAAGCTCTATTTGGTATAAATATTTGTTTTTAAGGCTAAAGGTATAGTAATATCCCTCTTCTGCTTGTAGAAACCTGATTCTACGGCACCCCATAGCTGTTTCGGGTGAGACTACAACCTATTCGTAGGTTGTTGCCGAAAGGGCCAACACTGTGGGTCTTTTTGTTGGTGCAAAGTTAATGGTATAAAACCCGGGTCTGCCCATAGCCCAACATCTATGTATATTTCATTGATTCATCTGGAGTTGACGAATTTAAAAATGGGTGGTTACTCGAGTCTTGTGTTTCCAAGTGTCCATTCTGCATCGGGTTATGTGTTCAAGGGAAGTCAAACCAGTGTCAGCCATTCCTCAAATGTTCCTGACCAATCATGTCAGCCTTCCTTGTGTCAGTATAAAGTGTTAGATCTCACAGCTCTACCAAATTATATTAGCCTATTGATATCAGTTTCGTGTCAGTTTATGTGGGATGCATTAATTCCCTCCTTCTAACAGATATGTTCCTATCGATGCCAAATCATCATCTAGGAAATGGATCTAGGAACCCTAGTGAGTACCTTGGATCTTGTAGTCATTGGTGGCAAGATTCCTCGCAAACGACAGTGGGTATACACCAATGACCCTTGATTGTTTGATTCTACAAGTTTTCAACTTCATAACATCTATTCACACTTGTCAGTCTTTACTTAAGTACCTTGGAGTCCATCATCATTATCAGTGGGCCTCCTCACATCTGTTAATGGTATACCTCAATGACTGGTAATCAGATGGTGTTTTATTATGCTAGACATTGACTCATTTATTCACATGATATAAACTTTTACTATCATTGGTTTGTATTAAATACCTTCAGAAATACAGTTGTATCACTCATCGATGCAATTCCTGAGTTGCGCAAGATTAAAGTACCATGTCAAAGTACCATGAAGACCTAGATATGTTGCACTCATCAAATGTGCACACATATATTTTTGAAAATTTTTCTTTTGACATGGATCCATTGTGTATTGTTCATTGCCATTCTTGTTTACTATTGAGCATGGGTATTCCTACCTCAAGAAGATATTATATATTTGATAAAATATCATTGTTCGACTTGCAAGTGTTTCTATGACTCCTACGTTCATAAACTACCCTTTATCCATCATTCCTTGATCATTAAAGAGTATCAGCACAAAGAGTATCAGAATGAAAGAGAAATTAATGTATTGCAGCCCTCAACATCGCTTCAGACCTCACACATTAGGGAAAATCTGCTAACAATAAAATTAACACCCTTAGGAGAGTTGGTCTGAAACAATATTCTACTTCGCCCGCAACATGAATATCGCATGTTTTTTAACAATTGACCATTACTTCCACAAAGGAAGAAATGTTTGAAGACAAGGTGGCTCTAAAGAGGCCAAGGCCATGGCCACTTAAGGGTCGAATCACAGTTTCTATAACTCACACAGTGGAAAATGCCTAGCATGGGCATTAATTGACCTAGAAATATTGAAAGTCAAGTTGAAATGCCTAAAAACTAAGGAAAGTGGGTTTTTTTTAAGGAAATAATCAAAACCTTGAAAAATCCTAAATCCCACATCCATTATGAAAGATGGGATGCTCAAATCCCAATCCTATAAATGGAAGGCTTGTGAGGTGAATTAAGAAGGACAATTTAGAGAGAAAAGGCATGCTGGAGGAATGAGAAGATAAATAGAACCTTTCTTGCACATCATAGTTTCTTTGATCATTGGAATTGATGGAGAGGGGTATTTTGGAGCAAGGAAGAGAGGGATTCACCCATTATTGGGTTGTAATCACTTTCCTCTTAGTTTAATATGATGCAATTCAAATTTCCTTTAAATATTGTGTTTAAATCCATGTTTGTTTCATGTATTTTTGTAACATTTAGTAGATAGATTTCATGCTTTCTTTGAAGTCTTTTAAGAGCTAGAGGTAAGGAAATAGCTAGATTCTTTTAATGGAGGACTAAAGGCCATGGAGGCCAGAACAAAAGGATCTTCACCAAACAGCACGCTACAAGAGGTAATGCCATCCCTTCCCTCTCTCTCTTTCCTTTGAAAAAGTGTAGAAATTTCAGGAAATTGTCCATTATTGCATATATTCTTTCAACAACATTCACCCTCCTATAGAAAATGTTAGATTAAGTTGTAAAATTTCCCTGCAAAGAAATCTGAATACAAATCTCTAGAACACTATTAAGGATGTTGGTTCATATAAGGGTGGTGAGAAATATTTTGGATTAGATACAAAACAATTTCATAAATCAGATTTACAGTCACATATTGATCCACATAATGAATAAGAAGACAAGGCTACACCACTTGGGTGTGAATCAATGAATTTGGTGGAAGAGAAAGCCACCATAGTGTCCCTACATGAAGAGGATACTATTAAGTACAACTATGATAAGAGTTCCAATTTTTGCAGCATCCATGTTTACTTATAGACACCTGATCCATGGGAATATTAAAATACTGCACTTGCATATGAGGGCTGCAAAATAAAGGACAACTATGAGGGAGATGAATCCAATAATAGTTTCTATGTTTGTTATCACAAAATCATTGCAAAGGATGGTGATGTTGCCAATGGTGATAAGGAATATTTTGGATCATATATGAAATCATCATTTTAACTTCCTAATGAAGTGGAAGACTAACCCCCACCAATTGATTGTGAACTAGAAAATTTGAAGGAAGAACTCATGCAAAGGGATGAACACGGCTCATATTTTTGTACTCCCTTGCAGCATGATGAAGTTGCAAACACAAAATAGGACAGGCTTGACATCAATAAGAATCCCATATCCCACTATCATCATTAATGAGATAAATGAACCACCTAGTCTTACAACTCGGAAAACTGAAATAAAGATTCTTAAATGGGAGCTCAAGTTATTGCAAGGTATTTGGAGTGAAGGAGAAGGAGAAGTTTCCCATGAGAATAAAGAGAAAGATGTTGCAGAAATAGAAGACATTACTGAAATCATTATTGGTGATGATTCTGCAAAAAAAGAGCAGGGCATTCATTCATTTGACTCTACCACCAGTGTTGTAGAAGAACAATCCAGAGAGTTAAGAAACACTATGGACATGGTTGAAAGAGTACCTACTGATGGGTGCTCAAGTTTCAGCGAGACATATAGTGAGGGATGTCCACCTCTCTATGTTGGTGACATAGATATTTCACTCGAAGAAAAGGTCCCAAGATCAACTTCCACATCACCATTGGATTTTCTTAAAGTTGATCCAAAAGAGAGGCAAGATGAATAGGTTCATCTACCATAAATTCATTTTCTTGTAGGGTCACTGAAGATAAGTGAGTACAAGATCAAAGAGGCCCTACACACTCTCCATGGAACCCATTCATTGATGACAAATTTATATTGGAAGTTGGAGGATAAATATTCCATGGGAGGCATGGAAATGTTTCAGAAGGCCATGACAAGCATCAAAGGTAATTTTCTCCATTTTCTTTCTGATAGAGATAGTTTTCTTGAGCTTGTTGATTTTTTGTATGGATAATCCTTGAAGGATGAAGAATATAATTGCAATATCGCAAAAGAATTGTTTACCATCCAATATTCCTTGAATAGCACTCAATGTGCACTCTAAGAGTCCAAGATGGAGATAGAGCAACTTCATGAGAAGTTCCAAAGATCTTACCTACCCTCCTACACATCATTCATCCATCCTCACAAGGTTGATTTCATTCTTGATCATATGGAGGAATATCATAAGATGGTGGATCATTAGATGCATTTGGTTTTGCATGTGCTTGATGACTATGCATACAAGCTTTATGAGAATCGAGAACTTGATATTTTCTAGAGAAAACTGAAGTTGTTTTTCTAGAGAGAGTCTCTTCTCCATGGAAGTGTCAGATGAGCTCACCTTAGTTGGATCAGCCAGTGATGAATAATATTCATCCATAATTTGGGTGGATGAATATTGCATATAGTTTATTCATAGTTCTACACCCTACACTTCTATTTCAGCCACATCAACTGGGGTTGAAAATTGGGAGAAGGATTTTCTTGTTCATTCCACAAAAGGAGCAAGAATATCCCATAGGTGTTCATGATGACTTGATGAATGCACCATTACCTTCCCAATATTAACATAGGCACATATTTCTTCCACTGATTCCATTCATCCACATATGGATTGGGTGGAAGATTGAATGTCACACATAGAGTCTTTTTGCTGAAAATAGTTTGCTCGTGATTAGTGGAAGGAAACTAAGCAACAAAAATACTAATAGAAGTTGTTGAGAAATATATCTTGCACAAGGTGGCCTTTGTGGAGGAGATACACACATTTGGATGGATTCTTGCACCCTTTGAATAGTGGTAGAGATTTGATCCATTGGATGTGTTCACATGGACCTTTTGGTTGGAGTGTCATTACATTCCCTTGTTGGATGCACTGCAACAAATTTGACTTTTAGGGGCGGTTGTATTTCACCTCCAAAATTCACTTTTGGGGGTATTTTTTGCTTTGGAGGTGGTATTTACAAAACCACCCCTAATAGCATCGATGCTAAACATTTTGAATTTTAGGGGTGGTTCTAGAAGAGATCAAAACAACCCCTAAAAGTGACTTTTGGGGGTGGTTTTGAACCCCCTGATAGAAACCTATGGGGGCAGTTCTAAATCCCCTCCCCCCAAATTCCTTATTACAAACCTTTGGGGGTGGTTACAAACACCCATCATAGGTACCTATGGGGGAAATTTCAAATCCCCCTCGTAGGTACCTATGGAGGCAGTTCTAAAACCCCCCTAAAACTCTTTACAAACCTTTGAGGGTGGTTATAAACCCCCCTCGTAGGTACCTATGGGGGCAGTTGAAAACCCCCCTTAAAAGTATTTATTACAAAAATTTGGGGGCAGTTATAAATGCCCCTCATAGGTACCTACGGAGACGGTTCAAAACCCCCTAAAAATATTGACAAACCTTTGGGGGCGGTTATAAATCCCCCTCGTTGGTACATACGAAGGCAGTTTGAAGCCCCCCCTAAAACTCTTTACAAACCTTTTGGGCAATTATAAAACCCCCTCGTAGGTACCTATGGAGGTGGTTCAAACCCCCTCTAAAAATATTTACAAACCTTTTGGGGAGGTTATGAACCCCCCTCATATAAACTTATAGGGGGGGGTTTGAACCCCCCTCATAGTGACATATGAAGTCGATTTAGAACCCCCCATTGTAGTGACATATGAATTCTATTTAGAAACCCCCTTGTAGCCATAATAAATCATAATAAAATATATTTTATTTAAAATATCAATATTGCAATATCATTAGGGAACGAAGGGATCAAACCTTCAACCTCTTTCTTGTAACATAGGCTCTCTTCCATTGAGCTAGAACCCCTTAAGAATTGGGGAAAGGGTAAATATTAACACCAAGATTGGATCATTTGTAATTCTAAGAAAAGACTAATAATCCCAACATTGTTTCTAACTTTAGAGACCTAAGAATGTAGTCTAAATGGCTCTGACCTAATTTAGATATATTCTAACCACTTCAAATCATATGGATCTGACCTTCTTTAGATGTATGCTAACCACTTAACATGCTATGATGCAATCAAGATAATGTAGGTATGATGCTAGGAAATTCACATTTATACTCTAAAACATATAATTATGCATCCAATTGACCTCAAGTTGGCATTTAAAAAGAAGAATATTATGCCACCCAGGCATACACTCAGTTTTCTTGATTATGATCATGCCACTGTACAACACACAAAGCAACGACAAATAAATGCATTTTGGAGCTCTGTAGATTTGAATATTATGTTGTTTTATGACAAAACGTTGTATAGAATTTTACTTTTTGTGTAGCGGGATTAATCTGGGAAGAATAGGGGGACTTGTACAATCAGCCATGGTTATTTTATCGTTGCATTTATCTATTGTATAAGATGGTTTTCTTCACAAATATATCAAATACATAAATCTTGTTTGTCATTATTTCTATACTACTGTGATTTGTTTCTAGCTGGCTAGTTCATCCTGATTTCAATGAAGAAAACCAATAAGGACATACATGCATCATATTTCTCATTAATTTTCAGCCAATATATCCTCCAAGGGGTTACTATCATGTGAAAGCATCAAATTATCAAACTTATTTCTCAATCTGTAACAAATGTCAACCAAAACATGTGCCAATTGTGATCCTTCAAGATGTTCGACATAGATAACATCCTAATTCTTGCGAAATTCCTTGATCAAACCCAGGTCAAAAATATTTCCCTTGGACTGCAATCATCTAAGCTCTCGCTCACAACAATGCTCAGCCTATTCCATGATTGTCATATATCCCCCAATGTGGGACATAAAACCAATCTAATGCATCATCTTCCAAGGAACACATAAACATTTCCATCATAACATCCTCATGGGAAACATTGAATCTTGAAATGAATTCAATGAAATATGTAACAAGCAGTACAACTTAGTTATCATGTTTTGATATTTTTTGGATGTGCTTGTCCCAATATGGAACATAGAATTGATTCAGATTCCCTGGGATACCCAAGAAATATAATGGGTTGAACCATTCTTTAATCCATGATTCTTCTAACAATGCCATACTTCTTAGCTTCAATATTCAATGTGACAAACTAATATGGAATTTGAAAAACATATAACCATCATTCCTCATTTCAGTACTAGTGGAGTTGCCAAGTGAGGTTTCAAATGTCTTCATGTTGGATATCCTCACCTCTACAAACATCAATTTCACTTTAAAATATTCTAGAACAAGGATTCATTCCTTTGTGGAGTCACCAGATGAAAAAATATATTCAAAGAAACAACCTTATCAAATCAATGCAGAAAAACTAGTAAATCTCAAGAACTGGACTTTATCTCCAACAACACTAAATTTTTACCTCCTAGATATTCTGCATTACCAAAACAAACCAAATTTTGAATGTCTCACGATCAGTTTTTGTATCAACAAAAGATACTGACTCTGAGTTTTCTGGAATTTACTTTGGAGCAGAGTTTTTTTGAATTTGTTGTTAGGAGCAAGGAGCGAGGAGTGGGAATGGAGTGAAAAGAGAAATTTTCAAAATCTCTCATTTTGGGAGCGTTTCGAGAGCGCTTTTGTATAGTATATATTTTAATATATATGGATGGAATTGTATCTAAAAACATGTAGGATGTTGAGTTAGCTATAGAATACATGGATTGAACCATATAACATCAATCATCTAGTAGTTATAACTTCTAACAGTATCATCAAATGATCAACCATTAAAAGTTTTGTAGGATCTTGGAAAAGAAGGGAGGTACCATAATATTGTCATCAAATGATCAACCATTAAAAGTTTTGTAGGATATTGGAAAAGAAGGGAGGTACCATAATATTTTCATCAAATGATCAACCTATTATAGAAGCGTTTAATATAGGAAAGGAATGGAGATCCTTGGGAGCATGCTCCCAAAACTGGGATCGTTTTTGGACCACTCTTCCATAGGAGGCGAGCTTCGGGAGCAGGAGCGAGTGGGTGGGGGGCACTCCCATGCAACATATATTTGAGTATAATCATAATCTATACACAAATAAATTCGGGATATATTTCACTATGGTATAAGTTTGGGAAGAAGGTCACAAAAGAACAAATTAATACTTAAAATATATCCAATTAAAGTTATTTCAGTATTCAACTGGAACATCAAACAATGTAATACATACATTTTTCTAACAAATAATGAGTTTTGGTATTGGAATTTAGTGCAATTCAATGTTTACAAAGGTTTATCCAGAGACAATTCTAAGTATGGGAATTTATTTGGTTGTCTTTTTTGGACCTTGATTGAAGTCAAGGTGAGACCATGAGACATCTTGAGAGCTTTATCAACAACCCAAAGGTGCTACTAAGCTTTTCCTTTTTTGAAAAGATAGACAAAAATAGCATTTTCTAATTCAACTATTGCAGAATACCTAAGGGTTGCATGGTACTAAAGTATCACTTTGAATTATGAAAGAAGAGAATTAAACAACCTTGCAGACCAGAAAATCCTAGTAGAATCCATTACTATGGCTTATTTAGGTTTGAATCTATTCTTAATTTTTAAATATGCTTTTAAATATAATTATAATAAAAATAATAAAGAGTGTGTTCAAGCATGACTCTAAATAAATAACTGAGAAAACATTAGATGTGATTTTTTTTAGAGGAAGCTCAACCCTCAAGCTAAAACCATTTAGTCATCATACTACATAGAAAGGGAAAAAAATCAAGAATAAGTCACTTCCATATTATATGACTGGAGGATTAATCATGTAGAAGTGAAAGAAAGCAATATGTAGTAAAGACTATTCTTACAGAAACAGAGTTTGTTCTTTCTCTAGCATGTATGTTTACTACCAAGAGATGCATTTTGTATGAACATCCTAAGTAATCGGAGGAATGTGGTTAGCATCAACATGATCATCTACACAGTTATGTTGGGACATGCAAGAGGAAACACATATTCCACAAACTTTCATGGATGTGGCGACATGTGGAGAGGCCCTCCAAATTTTAGGGGACGCCAATTGGACGTTGGGGTCCCCAACATACATGACCATACCCTAATTATTAAATATAAAAAGAACACAACAAATTCTCACTATATTATATAGGAGGAGATTTTGGTAGGCATAGTTAATCACATATTTATACAATTAAACCAGCAATATCCATGATCTAGTTGGAAATTACACAATTTGGAAATTGAAATTCAAAATAGGAAAATCATTATATTTCTCATAATAAAATCATCAATATCCAAGAAAAAAATGAAATACATCATATAATTACATCCATCATTTAAATATTTAAGTGTTAAGACTATCATAACCAAAAAATGTAGAAATTCGAAAGCCTTGATGACATAAGGAATTTCATAAACAAGCTAAGGATCTAGGCACACAATTAACCTCACGGAGAATTGTAGATAATTAGCATAAGGAGAGAGGAAGAAGAATTAATGAACACACATTAATGAATGATCAATACATGATAAGTGATTATTATGACATAGGTAATACATCCTTATAAAGGAAAATAGAGTTGCTAGAAGACAACTCAATCTAGCTCATAAAGCAGGCTTACTAATTATGATAAACCCCATAGTTGACTAAAGCACTTTCCCAATATACCAAGCACCTCACGAATTAGCAATAGCATGTGTGAGTGATGATGAGTGAAGGAAATACTTGCTGGTCCTAGAATATGGAGAGAAAATAATGGAGGATGGGTTGGCAACAAAAGCTGCCAGTTTCCTAGTTGACTAGCTTTACCTTATCCACATAAAAGAATGATAAAGCAGATAAAGAAGATAAAGCAGAATAAAGCAGAATTTGTTGTAAAGCATAGTTACCAATTCTGGATGGCCATAAAGTGGTCAAGTTCAACCTAGAATCAGAAATAAATCATTCCTAGGATATAGATGGAAAGTGTTGACTCTAAGGTGCAATTGGATGCCAACTATCTAAGCTAGTGGGTAGGAAATTAATCAAATAATGATTAATTAATTTATGAGTGGGTTTATTATATTCCAACACCCCCCTTTAATCCTAACTTTATGATGATATCCCTGAACTAATCAGAAATATATATGCATATAGGGCCCAACAACAAAGCTATGGTCACCCTTTTACAATTTATCTTGTCCAAAGAAATGAGGAAAGAGGCAAAAACTCAAGGGGAAAATCCTCCCTCAATAAAGGACATGAAAATAAATACCAAAAATGTTGAACTGCTGGTGTTGCTGCTGCTCCAAACTAAATGCTAATGTCTGGAGAAATCTTCTTCTTGGGAAGAAGATAAATCTGCTCACCTAGATCAAGGACAACTGTAGGATGGAAACTAGGACCATGTAGAACAACTGAGATCCAATAATGTGAAGGAAATACTGAAGGATATTGAGACTTGTAATCAGCTCCAAGATGATGATATGACTTGAACTTCAAACCAATATAGATGAAATGAGCTCCAAATAGGTGAAATAATTATCCAAGCGAATGTATAATGTCTCCATCTTCATTTACACAGAGAGGATGTGTGCAAGTGATCATGTAGGAACATAAAGAAGGCATAGGATCAAAGAGTGCGAATGCATGGGATCCATGGGTTGATCTATCTTCCAAAGAATCCAAGAGATCACATATAAGCACAATAGTAGAATCATGGGAATATATTGGTAAAGAATCCTCTATGGTAGAAGAATGTAAGGAGGAAAGGTAGTGATGTTCAAAATCTTCAAGGAGGCTCTAATAATGAGTGCCAAGAACAAAGGAGGAGATCCATAAGCACATGGGATCAAGTATGGTAAGTAGTAATACACTAAAAGGACTTTATTTGGCTAAGGAAAAATCCTGGAAGTCACTGGGTTACGCACCATCAAGAAGAGAGGCATGCACAAAATGTGAGAGGTCTGGCATATTGATCTAAGAATCCATGATAGAATACATAGAGAACACTGAATGTGTGAGTGAATCATTAATAGCAATAGCAGCTCCATTAGTCACTTCTTTTTCATCAACAACATCATAAGAAGATGGATCAAGATATTCTACTTCAAGAGACACAAAAAAAGATGTCTCTTAAATATTTGCTTCTTGATTGAAAGAGGAAGCATTCGAATCAAAGAGAGTAGTAGAAACAGAAAATATATGAGAAACTTGTTCTTCATGATCAACTTCATCAGAGACTATAAAGGCCAAGACAAATTGAGAGAGAGATACCATTGAGGAACTAGAGGCACTCTCCACATAGCTAGAAGGATCCTCATTGTCCTTTCCCAAAACTCTATCTAGTTTTGTCCAGAGATCATTTGGGTAATCAACATCATCAATAAGGTAGTGCATGCTTGGAGAGATAGCTAGACAAATAGCTCCAATTTCTCTATCACAGTCATTCAACCAGTCACTTGACTCTTCATAAGATTCTTCACCAACTCCAATAGATATATCATAGAGACCTTGTCTCTTTAGATATGAAATCATCTTCAATTTTCACTCTGAATAGATTATGAATGAAGAAAGAAGAGGAACTGATACTCTTGAATCCAGTCGAGGTTTAACCTGCAAATATGAAAAAGGAGGATTAATTAATGAACTCTCAAAGATCTGATATCATTTAGAGCTTTGATATCCTTAGCTCTGGTACCATGTAGAACTTTGAATTCCTATGCTTCGATACCATCTAGAAGTTCTAAAGCCTTGATGGCATAAGGAATTTCATAAATAAGCTAAGGATCTAGGCACACAATTAACCTCATAGATAATTGTAGAGAATTAGCATAAGGAGAGAAGAAGAAGAATTAATGAACACACATTAATGAATGGTCAATACATGATAATTGACTATTATTACATAGGTAATACATCCTTATAAAGGAAAATAGAGTTGCTAGAATATAACTCAAGATAGCTCATAAAGTAGGCTTACTAATTATGATAAACCCCATATTTGACTAAAGCACTTTCCCAATCTACCAAGCACCTCACGAATTAGAAATAGCATGTGTGAGTGATGATGAGTGAAGGAAAGAATTGCTAATCCTAGAATATGGAGAGAAAATAATGGAGGATGGGTTGGCAACAAAAGCTGCCAGTTTCTTAGTTGACTAGCTTTACCTTATCCACATAAAAGCAGGATAAAGCAGATAAAGTAGAATATGTTGTAAAGCGCAGTTACCAATTATGGATGGCCATAAAGTGGTCAAGATCAACCCAGAATCAGAAATAAATCATTCTTAGGATAAAGTGTTGAGTCTAAGGTGCAAGTGGATGCCAACTATCTAAGCTAGTGGGTAGGAAATTAATCAAATAATGATTAATTATTTTATGAGTGGTTTTATTATATTCCAACAAAAAATACCACCCAAAAAGAAATGGAATAAGGATCACACAACTAGACATGCTCAATCATCTTCTTCTTGGTTCTCTTTGTCTATATGCCATGTAAAATTATCAACATCATCTATGGAAATGTGAATACACTAGGCCCCTCACTCAAACTTCATCTCTAACTGATCTAACATTTCCAAACAAACAAATGAAAAAATATTGATGTTTTTCCAAGTTTTCACTAAAAGAATGCTTGCTAGACCTAAAAAGCACTTGGAATATGGTATAAAATCCTTATTCTTCACATTTTATACCTTTGAAAACTTCTTGTTGACAAAATTCCAAATTCAACCTCATTAATGTACTCATCTAGTGTGTTGTAGCTAATATACAACAAGTATTAGAGTTTGGGAGATAGTATATAGAGAGTAAAGGCAAGGTGATGGTTGTGGGTGCCTCAACTTAATTCAATAAGAGAACTAATTTTTTGGTTGTTTTTATTTCTATATTTTTATGATAATTCACCCCCGTACTACATAGAGGTCATCCCAGCATGCCCCCAAGTATCGAGGATGTATGAGGGATATCAAGGTATGTATCCAATTCAAGGGAGTGAAGGGAGCATAGGGCACACATCCCCAACCCTTGGGTGCATGTACCCATGGGATTCTAAAGGAAACAATAATGGCGTGCTATAAAAATAAGGGAAAAAGGAGGCATAATGTGCACAAGTGGAATAATGCAGCTTCCATGCTTGTAAGCATTAACAAAGGAGGAATACAATATTTAGAAAAATTAATGTTTATATGGAATGGAAAATTATGGGAACAATTATGACTTGAAGTGGTTGTTATAGATTTTATAAACACGTTTAAGAAATGGAATTGCAGTGATATACATGGTAAATAATCAGACTTGAGAAAAATATACGACAATGAAAAAGGAATGTAAAATTACCTGAGGAGGCTGCATGATCTGCATTGATGAGAAAAAATTAATATCACTAGAAGAACAACATAGGCTAGAGGGTCATGCCACCCTAGAGGTGGATGCCCATCCTGCAAGAAGGAAAAGGAACCCATGCATTACTTTCATTATTTGACATTATTTTTAAATTGAAAAGTAGATTTGAGATTGAATTTCTCTTGGCCCTAACTAGACACATAACATATAAGAAATGGATTAACAACAACTACATTTTGATCCATTAGGCCTATAAAGTATCACTACAGAATCCCAATTTACAATTAGCACTCTGTGCACAAAAAAATGAAAAGACCATAAAATATACAAATAACAATGTTATTATCCAATGTTCAACAATCCAAGTACTTTACCAGCATGTTTGGAGGTCTGATTCAAAGGACTTGTAGATGAAACTGCCTCCTCATTTACCTACGGGTTGGCCTGAAGCAATCACTATTCAACAAAAACAGTGTTACTTTACATGGTTATGTAGAAGGCCAAAGATAAGTAAATCATTAAAAAATGCAATAAAACTGAGATGAATTCCCATAACTTCACTTAAATGTGGAGAAGGGAATAAATAAGTAAATTGATTATTGGAGACTAATAAGCCAGAAAGACAATAGCAACTACAAATACTAATCTTAAGCAATCATCAAAATGTAATCTACGTCTATGTAGCATGTAGAAATTGGTCAAGAATATTTTTTTGTGGCCAAGGTAATTAATACATTACAAAATAGTAGAACAGTGGAATATACCATTATGGCAGAAGAAATTGTGGATTCTCCCATTCCATTACAATATATCACTCTTTGTACAAGAACTTTGGGGCAGCTTTAGCTAAAAATCAACTTATAAAAAAATTTCAATCATTTATGATCTCATCTCCAAGCAGGCCCAAGATTCTCAACAAATGTCTCTACCATTAAGAAGACCAATACCACCTAGACAAGAAGATCGTCTAGGAGATGTTTTCAATTTGTATTCCTTGTCTCTTGGAAAGAAGAGATAGATTATGATCCCAGTTAAGAGAGGGAAGTGTTACTTCTGTACAAATAGTTGAGACTAATGCTATAGATGTTACAACTTATATTCCAGTTTTATTTTTTTTAGGGTGAAGAATTGGAAGTATTTAGTTGTTAGACTTGAGATGTAATACCTACTCCATTAGTATAGTATGAGCGATGATGGAATTTTCGTAGCCTCCATTAAGAACTTTTGGTCCACATGTGATCATAGATTCTTTCTTCATTGCCCATTTTTTCCTATACACTGAGATATGTATTAAAGAGTCTTATGTTGTATGCTAGACCATGGGGAAAATGATTTAACATTAGTAAAATTAAATCAGAAAGGACTTTAAGAAAGAGAGGCCAACATGCTTGTACATATTTCTATCATAATGTGTAAACTGACAGTAACTTTGGGATTTAAAGACAAATGGAAGATCAAATATCCTGACGGACTGAAATCTACTCTATAAAATTTAAATCTACATACCGAATTTAAATTTTTAAAACAAGCAAAACAGAAATAAGATAGATATCAGATAGATAAAAAGGGAGTAGATGGTAATTCTAAGTTTGAAGAAAAATTTGATATTGGTATGCAGATCTTCTTGAATATGAGAAAAATTCCAATTAGTCTTGTTATTGGGATTTGTTTTTTCAATGGAAACATGGAAAAGGGAAAATGTAATTAAAATTTTGCAATAGAAAGTTGTGAAGTCTAGATTCCATGCAATTTTTCCCACTTATTCTAGAGGTAAATCATATAAGTTGATTCAAGTACCATAAAAAATGATTGACAAAAGGAGTATTAAACTCAAATCATATTCAGAAACATTTCACAGAGAATGTGTAAGAATATACTAGAAGTTGGAATGCTAACATCAAGCGAAAATGAAGGAATGTATTGACGTGAAATGTTTAGGACCAACAAAATTTTAAAAAGGAAATCTCGATTCAAAACTAGGCCTTTCCATTTGCTGATAGGGACAAAAATTTAAAGCCTCAATATAGAGTTGTGTAAATCCTTACCACAAGATATGGGATCTTCAAAATAATCGTGACCTTGGGACATTGCTTACATTTTATGACCACATAAAAGAAAAAAAGATAATGCAGACATATTATTGAACAAATTCTAACAGAGACAAAAGTGAAATTTGTATATGAAATATTTCTCAAAGAAACCATTTTATTTCATAAATGCATTCCAAAATTTTAAAGATAGATTTGTAGAGAAAATATGCAAAAATAGTTATAAAGAAATCGCATTGTCCTTTCAAACCTGTCAACTAAAGATGGAATTACTATGGATTTATATTACCCCGTTCTTATGCAGGAGGATATTGTAATGTTTATATTTCCAAGATGCATAAATACATTATACATGATGAAGTGTTGTTATTCAATAGAAACAAAAGTCAGGTGGAAAATGTTTGGCAATAATTAAGATGTGATGTTTCTAATTTAAAAAGAGATAAAACATTTTACTATTTGACAAGAAAAATCAAATAACTCTGATGAACATATATATCACTTCTCCAATGGCTTCTTCATATTTTGACTAAGCCTAAGTATGTCACCAAAGAAAGATAAGGTTTTGTTAGGATATGGAAGTGTCTTTTGAGTTTCTGATGCTAGTAAGGTCTCAGGAGAATTTATGTGACTAGATGAGAGGCCTGGGAACTGGGAAGAAAAGTAAAAACCATAGTAGCTATACATGCAGAAGTAGAGTGAGAGAGAAAATATGTGAGAAAACTTATTGTAATTAGTCCTCATAAGAAATTCCACTCTATCAGGAAATTTCCAAAGTAGAGACAAATAAAGAGGATACTCATGTGCCAAGAAGACCAAATCCCTTGGAGACTAGAGAATTTTGTTACAACTAGTCCATCATTCCTGACCAGCAGACAACCTTTGAAATAACAGGTAAACTTCTAAGAAACTCTGTTCATATTTTGAAACAGTAAGAATGGTTGAGATGGTTCATTAACATATTAATTCTTTCACTTATGGTTAATTGAAAATAAGGGATTTTTAAAGACACAAATAATTCAAGGATCAACTCTTGGAATTTATTAAAAAACACATAGAGGATATGATGAGTATTACTATCAAAGCATTGATAAGAAACAACAGTTGAATCATTTCCATTTTGGTCACACTAAAATGGAAGATATTTCCCTGAACAATATTTCAATTTCCAACCATGTTCAATAAATAGTGATTTCTATAAACATGCCCCATTCCACAATTCAAAATTAGCATTGTTGCAAACATCTCCAATTTCTCGTGAGTTTTTTAGGTTGTCGATTTGTCCAATAATTTCATAATTCTTCAGGTCTAAGTTTGTTAATGTTAATATTTCCCATTCAATTTTGATATTTTCTCCTATAATTCCAATAAGTTTCTTTCAATACACATGACGATATATTCCCTGAAACAAGATTTGAAACATTGAAATTTGATTCAAATATATATTGCATCCATCCTCATTAGGGTAGCTTCAAACTTTCAACTACTTCCCTTTAATATGTTCAGAAACAAAAAGAAGTGCTCGTTATTTCTTTATAAGAATATTATGTTCCCACAGTTACTTCATTCAAAAAGTTTGATAGGTTTCGGAAGAGGGAAAGTTCAGGATTTCGGAAAGGTTAGGAAAAAGGTTAAGGAATATGGCACATATAAAAATATACTTAAAATTATACATATTACTAAAAATTCAAATAATCACGGGGAAATAAATAAACAAAAACTATGTTTTTTTAACATTTTGTAGATTTTTTCCATGTGTTTTTAAGGAAAGTTTTGAATGTTTGTTCTGGACCAGTCTATCCATTCTGAAAACATTCAGGGTCTGGTAGAACCTGACCCAGTTCTTCCTAAACCTAGTAATTATACCCATTTCACAATCTCAATTGGGCTTGTATTTGATCCAATATAGTTAGACTTTCTGTTCAAACTAACATCCAAAGGACATTTTCAGTTGCTCAATGTTTGATATAGCCATTATCTTGAGATATATGTTACTTTGGGTTTGTAAATTTAGGCCCAAGATTATGAATTTGTGAGTTTCTACTAGAAAAAATATCCCTAGATTTTTGTTTGTTATTTTAGAAAGGAGATAATGTTTTTTTAAGGCAGAGCTACTAGTTTCTCCATGTAATAGAATTTGCAAATATCCTGACTAAGACAATACACCCACAAACACATACTTGTTAACATATTTTGAGACTTACCTAATATATAGGACTTCTTCTCTTAGAATCAAAATTGAAAAAACAAATCTAATAGAAAATTAAATTAGATATTTTATAATGGATATTAGGGTTTTCAGATATTGCTTCCGCGGTTGAATAAGATCTTGCTTCCATGGTTGAATTAAAATAGCTTAGTTAGTGCATTTTCTATTGAACTGTTCAAGTGCAAGCAGGGGTAACAACAACAAACATTTTGATGAAACTCGAACTAAACAAGGTCCCTGGAAAAAAACTTTTATCAATAATAGGATACATAAAAAATAGAAAGAAAATATTAAGAGGATAACAATACCTCTGAGTGATGAGATGTAGTTTCTTGTTCTTTGTCATATTGGACTGGATCAAAATCATAAAAATGATCTTCCATTGAAATATCCGGCTCTATCTCAATACGTGGATAGAATCCACCTCCCTCCATCAGAAACTATAGATCTCGATAACCCAGAAAATAAATCAATTAAACCACAAAAAATCGATTAAATCCATAAATAAAAGTCAGTTAGAATACACCCACACTATCTGTCTAAAAACCATTGAAACCTAGAAAAACATCCCTTCAGACTAGAATTTATCTTTAGAAATAAAAATGGCAGCCATGACATCTGTAAGAAACTGAACCTCAATTTTAATCAAACCCTACCTTTTCTAAAAATTTAATAAAAACTCATATCAGTATACCAAAGAGTAAACGATATTCAGAGGATTTAAAGTTGTTCATTTCTAAAAGGAGATAGGATCGAATCTCAAACATTTTGGGCCAGAAAGGATATTTTCATAAAATATGTAGATATTGTGTAGATAACCTATACTCTTGATTTACATACAGGTTGATAGTTAATGTGATATAGACTGCATTTTCAACCCAAAAAATAAGAAATTGGTACCTTATTTCTGGCAAAGTTCCATCTAAATAAAATGCACATCCAGAAGGAGGTCGGTCATATCCAATTTCTCTATGATCCATAGTAATATGCGATGTCTATTGCAACATGTAGTTCAACTCTTCATCCTGACCCGCTCTCTTTCTCCTGGCTCTCTGTAACCTCGAGGCTACCCGAGGGAGTGAGAATTTCATAATTGCATTCCGAGCTTGAAGAAGCCCTAAGAGCCTTCAGTATAAAAGGATAAATATGAGGCCCTTCCATTTCTTAATGTAACACCCCGGTTTTGACCCCATTTGCATTAAATGTATATGATGTATATATTGTAACTAATTGTGGTGTGGAGCTAAAGGCAAAAGCCCCACCATCGATTTGGTTGTTTTATGTTTCGACGATTGAAATTGGTGTCGATGGTATATCGTGATATCCAGCACATTATAGTTTTTGCATCATGTAAATATGCACTTTAATTAAAATAAACCCCAACCAGCTATGTCAATGCAACCATAATGAAAAGGGCATGATTTTGCTAAGGATAAGGAGGCGGAATTATTAACTTTGGGCCTATCGGGAAAAGCCAAGTGTCAGTTGTTAAACCTATTTAGTTGTAACCCACCTTTTTGTCTTACCCACCTTTCCTCATTCAACTACCACATTAAAAATCGTTGTTGTTAGTTGGGCAGTTATTGCTGGGCAAAGGTGTGTGGTAGGACTGTCAGTCCTTGCCCAAATGCACACTCCACCAATAGACTCTTTCACCCTCACGTGGACTCAATTATTCCATTATGGCATGATTTCCCATCCTCACGCAGATATAGTCATTCTCTCGTATCCTCACGCACAGGTTGGGATTCTTCATCGTTTCCTCACGCAGAGAGCAGGGAGAGTTGTTTTATGTCATCCACGATTTTCCTGTGAATGAGCTATTCATGTTCCGGGGTGTGTATGTATTTTCCTCACCAATTTGTGGTTTTTTGTATATGTCCCCCTGTCCAGGCTGAGAGTTGGATCTCCTCTTCCCGACTTGGGCTTTGTATTTCCCGTTGCCTCAATGTTGAGATCAGGTTGTTGTTTTCTCCATGATTTTGTGTGCTGTGGGTTTGTTTACGTTTGTAGGTTGATGTGGATTCCTATTGAGTTTTTTTGGCCACGATAAGGCCAAGAATGAATCAGGAGTCAAATTCCCCAGTCAGAGCTGTGAATTGTTTGTCTTGCTGCATGTATGCAGTGGTTGGTCTTCGGACTGTGTTGGAGTGGGAATGAAGGCTTGGTTTGCTTGATAAACCTGGTGTGTTTGGGAGCCACACAAATAGAGCTAGAGGAATTTCTTTCTTCTCCACAACCCTTGAATAGCACTGGAAGGGAAGTCAAGGTTTGAGGGAATGTGTAGCAGAGAAGGGACCGATTTCGTTGTGTTGGGTGTGTGTGGGTGTCCTAAAATTCAAGCTAGTTCTGGTGTAGGTGTCCTTAGCTCTTCAATGAGCTCATCTACTTAGCATTCATATTTTCCCAACTCCTTGATGGCCTGATAAACCCAATTGTGTTGGCTTGGTTGATTTGTGTATCCTTGGATATGTCTAAGCCTACTTGTTCCTTATTCCTTGGGGAATCATACCCAGCTAGGGGGTGGCAGTGTTGCTGAGAGATTAAGGAGCACACTAGCCTATGGTTGGGTGGAATGTTGCAGCGACGTAGCTGGTTGCGAGACAAATTCCTCATAAGATAAGTATTCTTGTCTATTTCATCTCTGCAATCATATTTACTATTTAATGAATTATGGTGAACATGTTGAATGCTTGAATGTATGGATTGCTTCCACTGTATGTTAAATAATTATGCATCTCTACATGTTTTTACTTCCAATCATTTTATTTTAGTTTTTATGTATGCACATGTTCATGGGGCTAGTTTCCTAGATAGTTAAGGGTTTGGTAACGTCCTCTTCACCAGTTGGAGGGTCCAGGACATTACACTTAAACCTCTTCAACATCAACATCGGTAGTTTTTGCTTCTTCTTCTTCTTCTTGAACCTTCATGAGCTTCTCCAATTGTCCCTCCTCATCAAGCTTCACCATGAGCGCTCTGAGCCGATCTCGGCTCTCCATCTCTATCTCATCAAACAGGATAATAGGTTCATTCAGGAAACGAGTATGAGCATGCACTAAAGAGTCATTGGTATGTACTTCCAATGCATAAGCATGCCTCCACAACAGAAGCTCCTACATAGCCTATTATTTCCTATGTCGTACCTCTTCTCTCTATGTTCCACATGCAGTGGTTGGAAGGAAGGATCAAAACCCCATATTCATGTGCCATAACTCATTTTCAATGTCAAAAATTAAACATGCTAAAAATTTGTGGTGCTAAAACCCTTATATCCTAGAAAGATATGGCTTCTAAAATGAATAATTTTGCATTTTTATTTTGATGGTTTGTTTTATGTGCATATTAGATATATATGGATTTTGTTGGTTTATTAAATATATATATAATAGTATACATTTAAGGTACTATGGTCAAGTAAATAAGCATGAGAATGTGAGTGGAGTTTCAAATTTAGTGGTGGGAAAGGACAAACCTTTTGGTTTCTTCGTTGGTGTTATCTGATGTAATGTAGGTGTTAGTGATATAATCTAGGTGTTAGTGGGTAGAAAGAATTATAATTTTATTAAATTCATATAAATTATTTTGTAATGTAGTTTTGATGTTATTATGAACAACATAGTAGAGTTTAGTTTTGCAACCATCTTGACATTTTTTCTGTAATGGGTAGTGTGTCGATGTCGGGAGTGGGAGTCTATTGTTGTGATTTGGATGCATACAACTGAGTGTTTTCATGGGTTCGATACTAGCAATTTCGATGGGTTTAGGAGGACGTAGAGGTGTTCTACGGTCAGAAGCAATGTCATCCTTTGTCGATCTCTAGAATCCCCTAGAGGAGGGGAGCACTGGAAAGAAGGAATTGATCTGTTGAGTGGAGGCCAATCCCAACTGTAAATGTTGTTGGAGGAGGGAACAAATAAAATACTAAACATGATTTATGGAAACTATGGCATGAACCTATCAATTCAGGAGCCTTATAGAAACAATTCTAAATATTTCTCCCAATAATTACATTGAAAACATCGATTTCCTAAATCTCATAATATTTCCATAGCTTTTATTGACTAAGTACAACTGAGAAAGGATTGACAAAAGCAACAATAGGGTTTAATAAGTGTGGGTTTTTTGGATGTTTATGTCATGGTTATCATGTTCAACCCCACTTTTGCACATCTTTGGTCCCTCTTTTTGTCTAGGATTTATCTAACCAACAAGAGTTGGAGCGTTGCAGTCTAGGTGTAAGTTAGAGTAGTTGCCACACAAACAACCCAATTTCTATCTTGTATGGACGTGCTCAACATCAAAGCAATCAAGACCAGTTTCAAGTCCTAGGTGAATTTGATAGAAGAGATGGAATGGCCCCTTGTTTACAACATTCCAAACTAACAACAAATCCCCTTGCACTTTTTCACCAAATAGTTTAAATAACTAAATAAATAGAATGGGAAAAGAATAGAAAGCCTCGCCTTGCTGGTACAACAATCTTACATAGAAAAATTTTCCCTTGATGAAAATCAAACATTGCAAATGCACACAAATTATTTACTAGAGGAAAACTCCTTACGCATGCCCTAGATAGAATCTTTAATGTATATTAACCAAAAGATCAAGTGGGTTCACAATTCAATGTTCCTATATGAATGAGATGATTTGGTATGTCCTATAGAATGAGCTCCTCCTTTTCCCCATTTTCCTTCCACCTTATTATTAATGTTATTGGTGTTATCATTATTATCATGTATTTTAGTGATTGCTTCCTTAATGGACTTGTTTATAGCTATTCCCCCCTTCCTCTACCGCTACTTTTGCAATAATTTAATCTCCTCCAAAGCTAACCTGGGCCATAATATATAAACTAAATTTATTATTTAAATATTGTGTCTAGAAGAGTTTAAGTACCAAAGTGAGGGTATTTCCACACCGCCTCTTCTCTTCCTCTTCGTTGTCTTCAACATCATCTGGTGAGAGAGCCCACTTCTTCCTGAGATGCTTTCACTCCACCATGGCTGTGGTTGTGAATTGTTGCCACTTACAAAGTCCCTGGACTAGGAAAACCTATGAGGTAATTGTGAGCAGGTGAACCCCAATTGATCATAAATTTCAATAATGGAAACATAGATCTTCAACCCAGCATGAAAATTTCTATGCCAAAATGACCCTATCACAGGAACACACAAGATGAGAGGAAATGTTACATATGTAAAAGCTAATGTCTTACGATATATTGTAAAGTTTGAGAGATAGTGTATATTTGAGTAGCTAAGAATATGTATTGTGTTTTTTAAGGATTAAGGGTTACAAGTTCAAATGGAGCAAAGATGTATATGTTTGTAAACTTTAGTTGTATGCACACCTTTATAAATTTTTAATTTGATTTATTAAATTCAAATTACAATAAGAAATTTAAAATAATTTCCTATTTAGTTGTAAAATATTTCAATATTCTTTAGTATCACTATATCATTCATTTGATGAACATACTTTTATCAAGCTCAACTTATCTATAAATCATATTATTAAATGAGACAATTTTGGGAGTTGATTTCAAGTTGACCATCATGTAGTGTTACTTAACCGTTAGACTTGAAACACATACCAAGTCATTTATGGGTAAGTAGGGGGAATTTAATCCTAGGGGATTAGCTAAACCAAGGTTTCCCATGATATTGGGCATGTGTGTTCAATCCTATTGTAAATATTTACAATGGATATATGCATCATTTCAAGCATGGAGAGATGTTCTTGCATTGGTGTTGTTGTTTCTTTATGTGGACCTAATAGATACTTGGAGTGTATTTGACATACCAGTTACAATTACCAACAAAAACTGCCAAAAGCTGAGGGAATTCCATCATGGTACATTTTAATATTATCGTCGTAGTTTGGACATTGACCTTCATTTGTCTAAGACATGACTATCGGAGGAATTTGAGGGAGTAAAAGAATGTAATATGGAATTAATGTGTCAAGGAAAAGGGAAAAATACAAGGAAAAAATTGGCCATTTACAAGGTGGGAGAACACATTAATTAAACTCAAAACCTCAGACATCCAAATATGCCATGTAAGTAAGGATAATTTTTTTTGCATCAACATTACCTTAATCCATTTTGTCTCTAGGGATCATGCGACATCAATAGGCCTATTTCCACCATAAAATCCCAACTATAAAGGGAATATTTATCATGTAAGTGGAATATAGTGTTCATTTCAATTTTGGCACACTAAGGATGGCTCTCACATGCCCTAGTCCATGTTCTAGGATAAACATACAAACTCCTAGGCCATATTATTTTCCTCAAGGGATCGGGGACCACACATGGGGCCCTAGTCCATAATGCCATCTCTATGTGGGAATTCCTTGACTTACAAGAAATAAATGGCCATTTCAAGCTCTATGCGACCAAGAATGATTATCATTGATTGGGATATTCTCTCCACATGTCCATAATCTTCTCCTTGAAATTAGCCCACATCTTGAGGATGAAATTCGAATTTGAGGCTAGGTGGTCACTTTTGAGCTTGTTAAAGTCTTCAAATACACCTGTAAGCATCACCAAACTCATCCAACTTTAAAGTATAATGAAAATATGTTATTTTTCTCAATAATTAACCAAAAATTCACTCAAATACTCAAAAATAAATGATTTGGAAAATGGTAATATAAACCCATATTTATTATGAAAGTGGTGAATATTAATGGTTTTATGGAAGGATAAGATATGAATAAGGTGACAAATGGTATAGGAAAGATGAATACGATGTGGTGTTTTGCGGCTCAACATTCCCCCCAACTTGAATGGTTGCATGTCCTCATGCAACTATGTATTGATTCTCTTTAAAACTTTTGGCTTTGTAGTTGGGCTTTACATGATGATGGTATGTAACACTAAATCATTCCAGGATTTGAAATGCATGAGTGGAAGCAATTTTCCTTATGTTTGGTTCTTGTGTGACAACCATAAGTGTAACAAATGTTGGTTCTTGTGTTAACAACATTCGCTTGTTCTACTTGTATTTTTGCTGCAATACATAAGATTTAAAAGTATACGTGCATTAGAATGATGAACCATCAATGTATATTAGAAAACCTCTTCTTCATATTAGGAACCATGCCAATATATATATAGCAATGTTTTTTATTCAATGTGTAACAAAGAATAGTTTGGGAAAGACTGTTAGGATATTTAGACACTAAGGAGTTAGTTAAGATCAACTTGTGTAATATATACGTTAGGTAAAGTGTGTTTATTTAGTATGCATTAGTATGCATTTGTAAATATTCTAATCCGACGGTCACGATATGATCTAGACATAAAGTGATCCGACGGTTCAAATTCTCTTAGATCATACCTACCATTGATCCATGGCTTAACACCCAATTGGTCCATGATCTCTATTTAAAGAGCATGGAGGGGCATTGGCTAGTTGATCGATTATGAGAAGCTCATGTAAATTTCTTTCTTTTTCATAATAAATTTCTCCAAGTAGCTATTTGGCTGGGGCCATGGACTTTTCCCTCTCGAGGGTTTTAACCACGTGTCAAACATCGGTGTGTTGATCTGTGATCTATTTGTGTGAAGCAGTTTATCAAGGTGTTCAGTATTTTGGGAGTACCCTATGTACCTAAACAAAGACATATTTGTTAATGGTAAATGAGATGAGGAATATGTAAAATGGTAATGAATAGTCCCGCCCCCCAACTTAAGGTGTATTAGGTTTATGGAAAGAAGAAAGAGAATGTAGTGAGGGAGTTTTCCAAATTCATTCATTTTCTAGCATTTAAGGAATTACATGGTTAAATATTACAAAACAACATATCTCCACTTACCCAAAAAGTTGATGAACTTATGCAATACGAATGTGGCTGATACTACTAGATCATAGAGTGTGAAGTGAAGAAATTTGAACTGCTTGGTTGGATGAAGTAAAAGATGAGAGCTAAAAGTAGAAATGTGGTACTCTCATATGGCTGAAGTATGCTGCTATAAAACTATTGATGGAGTCATGCAAAGTATATAGTCTTCACCTGCTACAAAACCCAATGGTACAATTCTTACCATGCAAATAAATGTGTCAATGTCGAACATGGAAAGAAGTCATTGGATTATCGACCATTAATGGATGTCATTAACCAATGCAAGGCAATCTCACCATTGATGTCAATGATTTCCAAGGTACCTAAGTACATCTTGTGAAGTGCGAATAGATGATCTGATGTTGAGCCACTTGCAAGATCTAACGATCAAGGGACATTGATGTATTCCCATGATTGTCAATGAGAGAAATTTCCATTAAGGCATGCAAGCCTCAAGGTAATAAAAATGAACTCTAGTCTCTATCCCATATAAGGTACTGAGGTCGATGGGGCAAGACTTGTTGAAAGGTGGGCCTTAAGGAATCCCACATCAGTCAAAATGAGTTGTACATAATGAGTGGTAGGATTATAGATGAAAGATATGAATGTCAAACAGTTTTTATGGAAGGGATAACAAAGCAATGTAGTCATGGAAAGGAAACTGAATGGTTTTATTCATAAGGAAAAAGATGAACTGAAAATAAGGAAAATGTGTGCGACTCAAAATAGGTATGCATGCAAGAAGTCATGATATATAAGGCAGTGAAAATGTAGACTCTGGCATGGATAATGAATAAGCGTGGAAGAAAAAGGGGTAAGTAATGATGACATGGCGTAATTGGTTTCTAAAAGGCTTCTTTGTGGGAGAAAATGTCATGACATACACAAGGGAAACTCAACTCCTTCAATTTTTCAATGAAACATTTTTCTGAAAACTTTCTGCGATTTTGGAAATTACTTCTACATTCTAGTCGTTTGTCTTTCAACCTACAAAAGGTTATTATTTCCCTACAACAAACTTGTGAGAACATTGAAAATATGGGAAAATATGTGCTTAACAAAAAGCTAAAGAGAATAAATAAAATGCACTTATACTTTAAAGTAGCAACCCTTCTTGTCGAAACTTGTTTATGAGTGACTTGCAAAAACAAGTTAGCATAAAACATGTATCAAAGCATAAAGTTCTTGGGATTCTGAAGACTCCAAGTTTATTTGCAAATTTTTACAACTTTTATATTTTATTTTTATGGTTTTTTTTAACATTTAATTTTTATTTTGTTTGTTTATATAAAAAAACCTATTTTAAAACAAAGAGAATAATTTTTATATTTTATATTTTTATTAATTTTATAACATCATTTTGTATGCATATTTTTTTACTACTATAATAATATTTTATTATCATTATATATATTTTAATTTTTTTGTAAAAATTTTTAATTTAATTTTGTTTGAGAACAAAATATATTTTGTAAATATTTTTATTTTCATATTATNTTTAGTATTTTTCTTTTATTTATTTTTTAATGTTTATATTTTTATTTGTATGTGTTTTTTACGTTTTTTATTGTTCCGTGGAGAATTTAGAACAAAAAAAACAAAGTTTTTACATCCTTATACAAAAATGAATGCGTCCTTACGTAATGATTGAGAAAATAAAGAGAGAGGGTCGACCCTTTCAGTGGTTGACCCCTCTAAAAGCAGACTATCTTAATAATCTGTAATAGAGAAGAGTGTGCAATTAAACAATTTTTATGGAAATTTGAAACAAACACCTAATATGAAATAAATGGAACTCATAATTTGTTATTTCATAATCATTATCAAGCATGGTTTATATGAAGATCATAACAAAATTGGAACAAACACCTACCTCCCCAAAACCAAAGATGTGTCAAGTTCCACTGTGCAAAAAAATTATAAAAAAAACGTAGATCCAAATCCTAGGCTTTTATTTATTTCATTTTTACAACATAATTCTAAGGCCAAATTTTTACATCGTTAGCAAAAGATATGTTCCTATCATATATAATGCGATTTCAGGGAAATTATTATAAGTATCAAAAGAATATTTTTATATTTCAAAAAGTTTTCTTCTATCTTTCTATTATGTTTGTGCAAAATTATTAATCTCTTATTTTCTATTTTTTGTACAAATACAATATGTAAGTCATTAATAAAGCTCTTTAATCTCTTCAAAACACTTGATACTTTATTAACCTGATATATTTGCAAAATTGCTTTCATCTCATATCTTTTGAAATTATTTTCCACAAATAAAGTAAAGTTACGTTATAATAGAAAATCATGAAAGGTTTTAGAATTGTTTTATAATATTCTATTAATGAGTCTTTTCTAAGTCTTAACACATAAAAATATGCATATGAATATTATTTAGCCATTGGTTTATTACATTATGACATCATTATCTCATTTGTCCTTTGTGTCCTATATAAATTTTGGGATGACATTATTAAAAGGAATTTGAATTTGATTATTTTTCTTATGATGGTATTGGTCGTTTAAGTAAAAAATGTGTAAATTCATCCGGATCTAGATATTACTAGGGGATTTCACAATTTTAGACATTGTATAGGATGTAATTGTCAAACCTGCATTTATGCGAGATTCATGCATTCTAATTGTCAAACGCAACTATAAGCCAGATGTTTATACAACTAATGTAATAGAACAAGATCTGGATGCCAAACGCAACACTATAACAAAGGGTTTATATATATATATATATATATATACATATACATACATACAAATATGCATATAGGTGCCTCCAACAAAGGAGAAATTACTAAGTATATGGACGTAGAGGATTTTCATCCAACGCAGTCAATAAAAAGGCATTACATATTTGGTCTAATGACTAAGGATGCAGAGGATTTTACTCCCAAGCGTATCAACCTCACTTGATCATCACGCACACTATTGGCATAGCCATAAAAAATCATGATCTCAACACTTTCAATGTTTCTCCAATCCAAGGTTACCCGGTGCTTCAATTTTAAATATAGGAATGGTGCTTGTTGTGCGACCTAGTGTGAATGAATGGATTCGCGCTTGCGAAGAAGCCCTCATGAGAGAGTAGAATATTTTTTTAGCTATAGGAAAATGTTTGGGGTGTCAACCATCCAAAGGCTTCATTAATAGATAATAATAATAAAAGCGTTGGTCGCCTTTGACAGAGGGAAATTGCATCTAGTGTGGTGAGCCTCATTGGTCACAACACCTTGAATTTGTAGTCCTAAAATTCTATCTCAAAATAAATGTTTTTTCCTGGACAACATAAGCTATAAATATGGATTAGATTGGGGAATGGATTAAATATTTTTTCATGGCCAACATTTTGAGAAAATGACAACGAGAAAATGAACACACCATGCTGGTAGACATATACCAAACAATGAATTTCAATGCAAATGTTTGGTTGTTCTGTCAGGTGCATAAGATAAAGGTATACTTTGCTAGAAAGTCGAATCCAGTGCCTTTCATTAAAACCCTTAGTCACGTTAAGTAACCATATCCACCCACTATATCTACCTACGACGAGATAGAAACCATGCAGAGATATAGCACCTAGAGAAATAAATACTATACAGTATATATATAACACCTCACCTGATTGTGCAGCTATGTCATCCAGTCAGCTACGCTCTTCTTATCCAGTTTTTTACACTATTATCAGTCACCTACCCTAGTTGCTATGCACAGTGCTCTTATCTTCCTGCATGTATTGCCTTATTCCCCTAAAAAAATGTACCCATGGAGTCTATTTTTTAATGGGTAGGCTATTCCATCATTAGCATATCATGAATACGCTTCATCTGATAGCTGCGATGGTAGGTTGCGAGAAGAATAAAAAACCTTATGGTGAATGTATATTACCATACAGAGACATAGAAATTCTATTCACACCAGAACCTACACATTTCACCATAATTTATGCATTCCAGATCTTAAACGAAAAACAAGGGGGGTGTAAAACTAGCCAGATTATCTGGGATTTTCCCCTTACCAATGCATTCATGATGGTATATGATGCACAGATCGACTATGGGCAGAGGAAATGGAAACATCCACCATTAAATTTGTGGATACACATGGAAAATTCAGTTGGCAGCAAAACCGTAGGCCATTTTCTTCATTGGGCCACAATTTTGTAATTACTGGCAGGAAAGTTAAGAATTATTAAATTCAACTAAAAATAGAACTAGCTATTAGCCGTCTAGAAAGGAGCTTAAAGGATCTCAAAATCATGGCAACGATATCCTTCTCTCCACGCTAAGCGCAAGAATTGGCATGGTTTGTTGAACTATTATTTGGCTGCAGTTAAGGATTAGATAACTTCCAATCCTACCAAACTCAATGACTTCAACGTGAATTACAATCATGTCAATCATCTAAAACCCTACAAGAGCGGAATATCCTCTATCAGGTGGAGAAAGAAAATATATATCCTACAGGAGCGTTATCACCCCGAATCACTTCATATCAGTTTAGAGGAATTCAAGGTTCAGTTTTGCAAAGATGCAATATTTTATTATCGATTTTGCATTTTAGGGCTTGTACTATGTGATTGTGGTAAGGTTTTTCTGATTGCTATTCTTTTTAAATGATAAAAATAATAATAGAAATATATCAAAGATGTATAATGAACATTATTCATTGCATGTGTTGGGCATCTCTTATAAAACATGTAATTTGACAGCGCCCAGTCGATTACAACATGATCTTGTGCAGTAGGACGATGTCAATAATAGTATTAACAAGGACATGGATTTTAGTGGTCTTATTGTATATATAACTTAGTAGGAATCCCAATTGGAAGTGTCTCGATTATAATGATTGTCAAGAGCTCTTAAACTGTTAACTTTCATGTGCAAGATTGACAACATTTATGTGCGAGATGCTTCAACTTAATTTTACGACTATTCAAATTAGTGTTAACATAGAAGCTTTTTATAGATGAAATCCTTCTTTGCACAAAAACAATTTAGTTTGAATATTTATGTTTGTGTTTGTTAATTTTTCTAGCGTTTTAATATTTTTGTTTGCAGGTTTTTTTTTTGGAAAAAGGTGGAATGAATAGATCGAAATATAACTTATTCGACGGGTCGTTCCATTTTCTATTTCAATTTTTATTATATTTGTTATTTTATTATACATATATTAAATGTATTAAAATTATTATCTAGATATATTAATGTTTAATTTTTAATATTTTAATTTTAATGTTTAATATTTAAATTTTAAAATGTTTTAATGTTTTTAGGTTTGTTTTACAATTTTTTTAGAAAAAACTAAAAACTAACTTTTAAAATGAATAAACATTGTTTTCTACTATTCCTAGTAAAAGATTTAAAAAGTAATTTTAGATTCAAAAGATTAAAATCTAAATAATTCGTAATGCAAACTAGTATATATGTTTATTTATTTCTTTATTATCTATTTGTTTATTAATTTATTTATTTTATTTTTAATTGTTAAAATAAACTAATTCTTAATGCATTTTTTTCATTTCTAGGATGATTAGAAAATTATTAAATGAAAAATGGAAATGCAAAGAGACCAAAATTTTCATAAAATTTTTCAATTTAAAAGATTAAAATTATTTTTAATTCCTAACAAAATTAAAAAAACAATAGTAATTAGATAAAATCTTAACAGATAGAAACAAAGCTAATTTTCAACGGAAAAGTAAAAACTAAAACCTACCTACTCTATTCTAATTGAAATTTGCAATAATCTAAGTATAATGAAATTGCCAATGTAACCATCTATCTAGCAAAAGTAAACAAAGATTAAAATTTAATTTTGAAAAACTGAATCTAGAATATGTTGTAATATGAAAAATTAAATACTGAAAATGAAAATTAATAAAATGAAAGTGAAAACAAAACCAATCTAACCTAGTAATTACTTGAAAACATTGTTCGATGCAGCATTTGTTTGCATGGTATTCTTCATGACTTTGATCACCCGAGATCCCTTCTTCATCCTTCTCGATTTTCTTCTCACATAATTGCTCCTCATATGATGTGCATAATTCTTCAAATGTCAATTCTTCTTTTACTTTAGGAGGAGTAGTAAATATTTTAGCTACTATTAAGATCTCATCTTTTTAAGAGGAGATCCCTACTTCTGCTAGGATCTAGATGAGATGCTCTAGGCTTATGCTCATCCTAAAATTAGTTTACTGACATCAAATCAAGTACTAGATAAAAATGAGTGCATGACAAGAACAAAAACAATATCAAAAGATGAGTGCAAAAATAGAAATAAAAAGGTGCACAAAAATCGATACAAAACAAAGAATGAACATATACAAAGTTAGAAGAAAAATAGTACGAAATAAAGGCTAGCCCAAAAATAAAAGCAATCCAAACTCTACACTATAAAACTATAAAATAAAACTTGTATAAAAACAAACTCGCATTTGTAGAAAATAAAAGAAAACACTTTGCAAAAAAATAAACACACTTGCAAAAACAACAAGGCTTTGGGGTGACCCACTAAAGTGGATATGTCTAGTTGTTACACCACAGAAATTTTGTAGTGAAGTCATCCTTGCATCTTACCATTTCCCCTCCCACTTTCTATGTAAAAAAAATGAACTATCTACCTGTTAGAATAATCAACCCATAGTTACCTACCTTAGACATTAATTTTAATTATTTTTGTCTTATTAGCTAGTTTCCTAGATTCCATTCTATGCTAGTTTCCTTCTACAAGTCCTAGAAGTCAACACATGCTAAAACTGAGTCATGGAGCACTTGGAAAACATCCTGGAAACCCAATTTAGAATGCATGCTTTATTCCAGATCCTCCAAAGCACATATCTGTTTTTTCTGAAAAGTTTCATTGTTTATTCTAATTTAAGGCAAAAGGAAAAGCTAGACTAGGTGTAGTTGACTTGTTTTTTTCCCACATCATCCTCCTTCCTTTTCTCCAAATAAAAGCATGTATGATTTGTCTTTCCATTCCTCTTTATATTTCCTACTTGACTTAACAAATTTGTGAGCATCTTCATAGATTTGGAAACTGCTTTATGCACCTATGGGTGATTTGACTAGATTTAGTAAGCCTGCTTTTTGACTATTTCAAATGACATATTTATGCATCCAATTCTCTCATGTAATGATATATTGAAGTATCCTATTAATTCATAAGTTTTTATATTGTACACTTATTGGATACAGATCAGTGTTATGCTCCAATTTCAATCTCCTTTGGTGTGAATTTTGCATGTTTGATTAGCAATTTTGTGAGTGTAATTTTTCTATCTCTTGGGTTCAATTTTTACATGGTATCAAAGCCTTTTTAGATTGATTTCTCTCATTCCTTCTTGCTATTGCAGGTTCTACATCTTGATTGGGAGCGCATTCTGCTGACTAGAGGGCACAGTTTCTGAGCTATGGACCAATCTCAGAAGATGATCTTAACTCCATTCAATTTCTTTGAGTGGAAAGCTAAGATGGAGATATTTTTGAGAGAGAAAGTTCTCTACAGGGTGACTATGGAAACTAAGGTAGAGCCCAATGTAGCTGCAGAGAAAATTAACTGGCACAATAGGAGGGATGAGGCCTATGGTCTTTTGTGTCTGAGCATTTCAAGAGAGACCTCCTCTTCCATATTAATGGATTAAAATCACCTAATGAAGTGTGGAAGAAGATAGAAGAGCTTTCTGGAAATCCAGATGATATGAGAGGACATCAAACCGAGAATGAGTTGATATCCTTGAGTCCCAGTAGCTTCGAATCATTGCAACTCTACTTTTCCAAGTTTAAGGCCCTTGTTTTGCAGTTGAAACAATGTGGGATCGAAAAGAAGGAAGAGAAACTAGTTTTGTCCATACTTTCTAATATTGGTCCTGCCTATCCAGTGTTTGTTTCGACCTTCCAAGCCACTAAGTTGATAGCTCGAGCCTGTAAAATGCCTAAGCTTGTAGAGTTCATGGAATCCCTCACACAGGAGAAAGATAAGTTGGTGATGATGGGAACCATCAAACCTTCCAAATACCAAGATTTGGTTGCTGGAGATTCAAAGGTGGATTCAAAAAGCAAGAAAAAAGCTAAAAATCCACCTAAGCAAAATAGAGACAAGAACAAGTCGCAAGAGGATCCCCAAGGTTTCAAGAAGAACTCCCAGAAGAAGAACAAAGGAGAAATGAGCAAGTGCGCATACTGCAGTAAGGGCTATCATCCTGAGAGCTCTTGTATGAAGAAGAAAATTGACATGTTGACCCAAATCCTGGAGAAGAATAACATCTCCCTTCCTGATTACTCAAAGAAGAGGGAAGGAGGATCAAATTCAGAGGACAGAGAGAGAGTACATTCTCTAGTTGCTGGCACATCAAGCTCACTTAGCTTCATCATAGACTTTGGAGCTTCTAGACATATGGTTTTGACAAAAGAGACATTCTCCTCTCTTGACATGTCGAAAGGTCCACCAATATTTTTGGGAGATGACTCTCTCACTGATAGTTTGGGGAAGGGAAGGATTGATATTGACCATGGTAAGTTCAATAATGTGTTGTATGTTCCAATTCTTGCCTCTAATCTCTTGTCAGTGTATCAGATGACTCATACTGGCTCTCCAAAGAAGGTCATGTTCTCCCCTGATGATGTTGAAATCACTGATATTTCGAATGGTAAAGTCATAGCAAAAGGTGTTGTAGATCACACTTCGAAGGTATACAAGTTTTCCCATTTTATACCCTACTCAAACTATTAATTCTTCACACTGATCTAGGAACTAAGATTCAATCTCATCAAAGAATTATTAACAATTACTCATGAAATGGAAATAACTGGAATACCCAATAGG
>LPNX010768234.1:550735-718325 GCA_001517045.1 Pseudotsuga menziesii
AACCCCTCTTCTCTTCTAATTCATGCTAATGAAGCAAGCAAAATTTGGCATGAAATATTTGGCCATATTAACTACAAGTATCTTTCTGATCTGAGTGAAAAAGATATGGTCATAGGGTTACCGAAGATCAAGTTTTCTAAGGGACTCTGTCAAGGTTGTATCCTAGGAAAACACCCAGAGCACAAGTATGAGAAAGCTAGTCATGATAGAACCTATGCACCTCTTGATCTGATCCATAGTGAAATTGCTAGTACATTCCCTCATATGTCCATGAGTCAAGCCAAATATGCACTGACCTTCATAGATGACTTTTCCAGGTATTGTTGGGTTTACTTCCTAAACCATAAGTCTGAAGTTTTTGACCTCTTCAAAGCCTTTAGAACCTTGGTTGAAAACTATTCTGGAAGGAAACTCAATATTTAGTATTGTAAATATGTAGGTATTCAGATGCAACATTCAATCCCTTACACACCACAACAAAATGGTGTTGCTGAGAGAAAAAACAAATCACAGAAGGAGATGGAAACCTGCATGATGGAGGCTAATACTTTTCCACCAAAGTTTTGGGGCGAGGCTATAAACTGTGCATCCTAAATCCATAATAGTGTGCCTCATAGGCAACTTGATGGTATGACTCCTTTCAAATCTTGGAGTGGTCACAAGCCAGATGTGACCCATTTCAGGATTTTTGGCTCAAAGGCTTGGCCTAGAATTCCAACTGAAAAGAGGAAGGCTTTGCATCCCCAAATCCAAGAGTGATTATTTGTTGGGTATTCTGAATATTCAAAAGGGTACAAGCTGATCAACTTTAGCACTAACAAATCTTTCATTGAAAGAAGTGTTCAGTTCCAAGAAGAGCCTTTAGTAGCAGTTGAAGGTGGAGAGTATTCTTCATCACCAGATCCATTGATTGTAAGTGAAGAGACTAGTGAGTTTTTTTATTATTATATGTATGATAATGATGATTTTATTGTAGATCCTAACATTCCTACAATACCAAGATGGTCAGCAAATACCATTCATGTAGCTGGGGAACTAGCTGGAAATCCTAGTGACACTAGGAGGACTAGATCTCAATTTGAGAGTGCCCTTTGTGTGAAAGATCCTCTATTTTCTTAGAAGTGCTATCTGATGGTTGAATTAGATCCACAAACATATGAATATGTAGCACATGATCCAAGATGGAAAACTACCATGAAATAAGGATTCAACTCGCTCCAGAAGAACAACACTTGGGAACTGGTTGATCTTCCCCCAGGGAGGAATCTAGTTGAATGTAAGTGGGTTTTCAATAATAAGTTTTCTACTGATGGTTCACCTTTGAAATATAAGGCAAGATTTGTATACAAGGTCTAGCTCTAGCCATTGCAGCTTCGAAGCAGTGGGAGGTACATCACATGGATGTGAAGTGTGCTTTCCTAAATGGAGATCTCACTAAAGAGATTTACATGTAGCAACCTAAAGGGTTTGTTTCTAATCCATATTTAGTGTGCAGGTTAAATAAATCATTGTATGGGCTCAAGCAAGCCCCCAAGGCTTGGTATGCCAAGATTGATGGCTTTTTGCTATCACTGAGTTTTGTTCAATGCAAGTCTGATCCTAATGTATATTTTAAGATCATTCATGTTTCTTTGATAATTATTGTCTTGTATGCAGATGACCTTCTGATTACAGGAAGTTCAAATAGAGAGATTGCCTCCTTGAAAGATGCAATGAACCATGCATTTTCTATGAAAGATTTGGGATTGTTGAGACAATTCTTGGGTCTTGAAATTGCTCAATCCCAACATGAAATCAAAGTACATCATTCCAAGTATGCTTTGGATTTTCTGAAAAAGTTCAACATGAAATATTGCAATCCAAGCAAGACTCCCTTCCTTTCAAGAGTTAAGCTTGAAGAAGCAGGTTCTTCTCCTATGGTAAATAATATACTGTATAGGCAGTTGATTGGATGTTTGATTTATCTTACACACACTCAACTTGATCTATATTATGCAATTAGTGTGGCTTTGAGATACATGGATCAGCCTCATGAGATCCACTGGAGAGCATCCAAAAGGATCCTAAACTTTGTTCAAGGAACAAGAACTCATGGGATCTTCTACAAAGCAAAATCTGATCTTGATTTAATTGGGTTTACTGATAGTGATTGGGAATGTGACAACATAGATCGAAAGTCTACATCAAGATATGTGTTCATGCTTGCAGAAGGACCAATCAACTGGTCAAGCAAGAAGCAGAGTGCCATAACACTCTCATCTATAGAAGCAGAGTATAGAGGAGTTGTAAATGTAGCAACTCAATGTATGTGGTTTCAGAGGATACTTGGAGAATGTGGTTTTGAATCAGATTTTTCAACTATTATCTACTGTGATAATTAGAGCACCATTTGAATCTGTAATGATCTAATTCAAAGACAGTGAACCAATCACATTGAGATCCATATGCATTACATCAGACAGCTTGTGCATGATGGCACCATCGATCTACTCTTCTATGCGTCTTCAGAACAAGTAGTAGACATCTTCACCAAATTTTTTTGTAAGAAGACCTTCAACAATCTCAAATCACTGCTAGGGATTTCTGATCATGTTGTGAAGCATGATTAATGACAAGATTTCCAAAAAAAAAATATTGTCCATGTTTAAAGGAGGATTTTCCCACTGGGTTTTTCCTCTTTCCTTGGTTGTATGGACAAGAACTATGTAAAGGGTGACTAAGACTTGTTGATAGGCCCTATAGTTTTCTGATATTTAATCATAAATTCAGGATTAAGGGGGGGTGTTAGAATAATAAACCCATAGTTACCTACCTTAGACATTAATTTTAATTATTTTTGTCTTATTACCTAGTTTCCTAAATTCCATTATGTGCTAGTTGCCTTCTACAAGTCCTAGAAGTCAACACATGCTAAAACTGAGTCATGGATCACTTGCGAAACATCCTAGAAACCCAATTTAGCATGTCTACTTTATTCCAGATCCTCCAAAGTGCAAATCTGCTTTTTCTGAAAAGTTGTCTTGTTTTATTTTGATTTAGGGCAAAAGGAAAAGCTAGACTGGGTGTAGTTGACTTGTTTTTTTCCCACATCATCCTCCTTCCTTTTCTCCAAATAAAAGCATGTATGAGTTTTCTTTCCATCCGTCTTTAGCTTTCCCACTTGACTTAGTAAATTTGTGAGCATCTTCATAGATTTGGAAACTACTTTACGCACCTATGGGGGATTTGAGTAGATTTAGTAAGCCTACTTTTTGACTATTTAAAATGACATATTGATGCATTTGATTCTCTCATGTAATGATATATTGAAGAATCCTATTACTTCACAAGGTTGGCTATTGTACACTTATTGAATACAGATCAGTGCTATGCTCCAATTTCAGTCTCCTTTGGTGTGAATTTTGCATGTTTGATTAGCAATTTTGTGAGTGTAATTGTTCTATCTCTTGGGTTCAATTTCCACACTACCTATCTAAAATTGGATTCCTTTTAGAACCTCCTCGAAAACAATGCCAAAATTTTAGTGCAAAATATTAGACAAATTATAACATATATCCAACAATTTAATTGTCAACCCAGACAGAGCGTAAACTTGTGAGGTACAGACAAAATATATGCAGGGGAAGAGTATTGCTAACCTATTCTACAACTGAATTTGAATCTAAATTATGAAAATAGGAAATTGTATGAAATTAAATCTAATTGAAAAAAACATGAAATTGCATAAATTAACTTGATAAAGAAAGACTGAAATTGAATGAAATAAACTGATTGAAAATAATCAACATTAACTTGTGAGCTCACATAAAATCAATACAACCAATTCATAACCAAGACATCAAAATATGAAGAGATAAAAATATCTATTTTAAAACATGAAATCTATTACAACAGGATCAAATCCATGATTATCTCAAAAGATCTAACTATTATCTACTTCCAAACCACTAGAGAGATCTCTAACCAAAATGAGGAGAGAGCCCTCCTATTTATACATGAATTCAAGATAACTAATCATAATTACATATCCACTATTCTCTCAACTTATCCCTCAAAATCCTCAACAAATCCACTTTTATCTCAACTTATCCCTTCAAATCCTCCAACAAATATTGTATGAGATATTCTCTCCACATGTCTGTGATCTTTTCCTTGAAATTAGCCCACATATTGAGGATGAAATTCGAATTTGAGGCTAGGTGGTCACTTTTGAGCTTGTTAAAGTCTTCAAATACACCTGTAAGCATCACCAAACTCATCCAACTTTAAAGTATAATGAAAATATGTTATTTTTCTCAATAATTAACCACAAATTCACTCAAAATACTCAAAAATTAATGATTTGGAAAATGGTAATACAAACCCATATTTATTATGAAAGTGGTGAATATTAATGGTTTTATGGAAGGATAAGATAGGAATAAGGTGACAAATAGTATAGGAAAGATGAATAAAATGTTGTCTTTTGCAGCTCAACATCCTGGACCATGGACCAAGGTCTAAATTTATGGTACAAGGACAAATAAATTAACTTGGGGCTCATGGCCCATGAATAAAGGCCTAGATTATAACACAAGTCCTTCATCGGGAATCTTAGCCTGCATGTGAGATATGTTCACCGTTTTGAGGAAGGGCATGCCAAGGATGGTTTTCAAGGCCTGTGTTATGGCCATATTTGAGGTGACGAAAGGTGCAACTGGAACAATAGATCTAGATTCTTAATTACCTTACCAATGAAAATGTCGTAAGCATTAATATTATCAACTGGGATTAATCGGAGCTCAATGATGGTGTTGACATGCTCTATTTGTTTTAAAAGATAGATAATTGGTTGGAAGAGGAATTCAAAGAGAGAAAGGTATAAGGGTTATGTGGTATATATGGGTCATTAGTGTTTTATGTGAGTGGTGCCAAACCCATTTAAACCAACTAACTAATGTCTCAACTTTGTCCCCATGAAATACGAGAACAATTTTAGATATTTTAATTGTGGTCACAGTGATATCTATAATGACCCATTAAATAGTTATAGTAGCATGGAACAATATTTTTATCCCACAAGATAATTTGGGATCATTCAAAGTGAAAAACAAGTATTTTTTATGCTCCATATTAAACTTAACGTATCTTTATTTGTGACTTTGCATTAAAATCTCATAAACAAGATGTATGACATCTTAAGGTCCCATGAAATAAAGTAATGAGACAAACCTTGAATATGCTACAGATATTCAATTGAAACATAATAAACTCTACATCTAATTTGAATGGTGGTCTAGATGATGATTTAAATTTATCATATTGACCAACAAAACAAAACTTTTTTTACCCGCATTTTGCAAATCATGGATGCTAGTTTTCAAGAGGGAAAACAATATTATACTCTCAATGCAACATTTAAAGAGAGTGTATGTTAGGATATATATTTTTCAAATTTTTTGTTGGAGCAGGGCCCCGTAGCTACAGGAAAAGCTGCTATATCGAAACAAGAAAGTCAAAGGAAACAATACCTGAAGCAACCGAGAAGAGAGAGCTCAACCACTACATTTAAGGCAGCGGCGATGACAGGAGGGCTCAGCTACCCTCATAAAGAGAAAAGGAGCAATGGGCCAAGGTATCAAAGACGAAGGATAGAAGGGGAGCAACCGAGGAAGCGGCGCCCATACCCACGATCAGTGCCGGGAAGCGTGGAATACTACATAAAGCTGTATTGTGACTAGTAAGCAGCAGTTCAAAGTACAGATAGGCCAACTGTCACAATTAGGGTTTTGGGTTAATGTTGGAAAAGGCCCATAGTTTTGTATCATGGTGATACCTTCGGGCCACCTATTTAAGCATGTATTTTGTACTATGAAAGGTTAGACAGTAAATAGTCCACTAGACAGTCAGCCAGTTAGCTAGTTGGTCAGTTAGCTAGTAGACATTGAGAAAGAGTCGAGCTCTGGTTCTGTTATTCAGTCTATAGTTATCTTACTGTAACCAGCAGCCGGTTCCTTGAGCATGAATGTAACAATCCACAGGGATTTAGAGAGAGAGAGAGGAAGGAAATATTGTAAGAAGAAAGCATTAGAGGAAGAGAAGAGATCTAAGAGAAGGGCTCCCAACTGTGTACGTGGAGTTTCCCAGAAGATCTCAAGCTACATAATAGGTTGCAGTGGAACTATGTGTACTCTCTCAAGATATAATAAAACACAGTTCCTATGGACGTAGCTTCCCCCCTGGGAGTGAACCACGTAAAATCTGTGTGTTGTGCGACTGTTTAATGTGATTGTGCTATACTTATGTGCTATATGTTATTCATTACATGAACTTTTCTTAACAGTTAATGAATGTATGTATGCTATCTTACAGTTTACAGTAACACAGAAGGCTAAATGCAAGTTGAATGTATCAAGTATTATGTATATGAGTTTATCAGTGCTTGATTCACTATAGTACAGCTACCATGTTAAGTGATTCTTGTATATTTAGTTCAGCAAGTTGAGCATAATAGACGTTGAGCGTGTTAAACTATAGAAGCTTGAGTGAGGTTGTTTAACACACTGATGAAGGTTAACTGAGTTATTATTCCCAGAGAGAAAGCCTTTGGACCTTGAGAGTTGATGAGCATATTGAGTCTTACTATAGGAGATATTGCAGCGTAGAAAGGTAGTATCGTAAAGGCAGAGAAGCTACGGTGTGAGATATCTCTAGTTACGAGTTGAGCAGAGAGAGAGTTTGCGCATCGTCCTGGAAGTTGCGATGTGATAAGAGTCATTTCCATAGCAGAGTCAGCTAGGAAGAGGGAAACATCACCTCACAGAGAGATCCCACTAGTTAATTAGAGTCAAGAGGCACTAGGATGCTACAGAACCTAGTTGAGGAAACTTGATTCTTTAGCCACCCCATCTAAGATCACTTCGGGTGAGACTTCAGGCCATTCTGTGGTCTGTCACCGAAAAGGCCAGTGAGCTAGGGGTTTTGTTGGTACATTACAGTAAACCTAGGTCTTCCCATTAGAGAGCAACAAATGGTTCCGTTGCCTTAGGACTTTCCCATCTCTGAGCTAACAAATGGTATTTTGAACAAATCGAAGAGCTGATGTTCTGTTGGCATCCTACTAAAGAAGAACTTAACCAGTGGGTTGATTCTAAGGAAAGAGAATTTGCTGCCAAAGAAAACAAGAGTCCTAGGCTGAGTACAGAGGACTGGTTACAAAAATATATCTTCACAGACCTGCATGAGATATTTTTTGCGACCTATGCAAATGAGTTGTACGATTGGTTGTCAAAGTTGAATGATAAGCATATATTCAAGAAGAAAAGGAACATTGTCTAGACACTGAAGCTGATTCACACCGTGAAGAGTGTAGATAATCCGATTTCGTGGGCAGTAGACTTCTGGCTTGCTAGCTTACTGGAAGGCTTCATTACAGAGTTTGCAGTTGATCAAAGAAAGAGTTTCAACGAAGTAGAGAGGTACTTCTTCAAAGGATATCGCAATAAGTACTTGAACTCTTTAAATTTGTCCCTTAAGATGTTATTACATGAAAAAGGAGTACTAGATATATTCTCAGATGAATAAGTTAAGTAGGTGTAATGTCACAAGAGTTTGAGAGTCATTTTGAAGAAATTGGATGTACACGTAGCGGTAATAAATATAAAGTAGATTTCATATCTTCCTTCTTTGAAGACAGTTCAGACAATACTAAAGAACAGAGTCAAAGTAATAGAGAAATAATAGTAGGGGGTATCCCTTACCACCCTTATACCCCACAGAAACCAACCAAGACTCAGAATAATCCCGTAGGAACTCCATCTAGTAGTTCACACACAGTACATACTACCTCTACACCAACTATAGTTACACCGCCAAGTGGTAGTAATACAACAAATTAGAATCCACCATGTAGAAACAGAATGGGGGATGACATGAAGTTACCTACCTTTAGGGGTACAGGGGTAGAAGACCCAGAACAGCATTGGTTCCTATGTGAAGCTGTATGGACCATTAAACAGATCTAGGATGACAATACTAAGCTTGTCCAGTTGGCCACTACACTTAGAGAAAGAGCTTTAACATGGTATATGAAGTATACATCAGCACAGATTAGAACACTCCTAGAGGTCAAAACCGCAATGATTAAAGAATTTAAGAAACCCAAGTCTGAGTCACAATGTATCACAGAGCTTAAATACATCAAACAATTACCCACAGAGTCAATATGGGATTTTGATCAGAAATTTAAAGCTCTTATAGACCAAAGTTAGCTTTGAGTTTGCACCGGAGCAGCATAAGGAATGGTTCATCGCAACACTGCTCCCTCACATCATACTTCCACTAATACAACAGAAACTCCGTATGCAGGATGAAGCATTGGAGATGGCAATGAAACTAGAGGCTTCACCTCTAGCTGAGACTAGTGCAGGTATGACAAACTTGCAGAATCAATTAGTCAATCTCATTGTATAACTACATGAGATTAAGAAAGGAAAAGAGGTTGCACAAGAATTATGGTGTACAAAGTGTAAAGGACATGGTCATACTAAAGATAATTGTCCAATATTTGTTGAGTATCTAGCAAGTGGGGCTCCTAACCCCTTAATACAGAATCAAGGGCCATGGTGTGAAATCTATAGAACAAGAGGACATAGACCACGGGAATTCCCTTTACTTCAGAAGTATGTACAAACTCCTAAGAACTTATATTGTAACTTATGTAAGTCAGCAGGACATGATGAAAATAATTGCAGAGCTTATGATCTCATGATAGAGAGAAAACATGACTTATACAGAGTCCAGTCAGAGACATCAAGAATAGCAGCAGGACCACAGCATGAACCGGCTCATGATGGCCGTGGTGGAGGATTCAGAGGATGAGGCCGTGGTGGAGGTTTTCGCAGTGGCCGTGGACTGATTGTTTGTTACAATTGTGGAGCTATAGGACATTATGCTAGGGGTTGTCAGAACCCTACTACAACATGTAAGTATTGCAAGTCATATGATCATACTATAGAAGAATTTCCTATATTGATAGCCAAGATTAAGGATCCTAAGCCAGCACTAAACCAAAATATTTAGCTTATTGTTGCTGAGCAAAAAGAACCAGAACCAAGCGTCAATGTTGTCACTCGCAGTGGTGCTTCTACTAGTAGGACATCGTAGGATGCCAAAAAGAATACAGTTCCAGATTGGGTGCATAAAGCCACTGATAAATCTACACCACTTGACCTGCAGAAGAACAAAGAAACATTTCAGCAAGCTAAAACTTTCTTTACTGACCCTACACCCTCAGGATCGCAGGTATTTCCTTCTAGGGGCGTACCGCAGTAAAAACCTTGTGGTGTTAGTCCTGTGCAGACATCGCAGGCTACCACATCTGGAAGGTGTGAAGAGGATGAGTTGACAGGAAGTGTACAATCCATCCTGCGGAGTTTCTTGAAACTTGTAAGAAATGAGAAATCCATAGGAGAGCTTCAACGTATCATAGATCAGTGTCAGCAGTCTTCTTCTGTGAGCAGTGCGCAGCGTGCTGTTCATAATATTATGGGTCATACAAGAACAGGAAGAGAAATGAGACTCACAACACAAATTGGAGAGTTTGAAATGGATGAGGTAATCCTAGATTTCGGATCAGAGGTAAATGTTCTGACTAAGCAGACATGGGAACAGATGGGTAGCCCTAAGTTAGCCAGATCACCTATCCATCTATGACTAGCCAATCAGTAGAGGGTATCGCCACTGGGTCGATTACTGCAAGTACCAGTTGATATTGACGGAGTTCGCAGCTTCGCAGATTTTGAAGTCATAGAAATTATTGGCAATAGCAAACCGTATCCAGCTTTATTAGGTATTGATTGGGCAATTGATAACATGGTTGTTATCGATTTGAAGAAAAGACAAATGACCTTTGAGGATAAACAGATTCGAGTCATCGCATCATTGGATCCTTTTCAGGTTCCTCGATACATTGAACCTATCAGAGCAGAGGAAGAGGTGCGTAATATGGAAAGCTTCTATCAGATGAATGCTAATCAAAGTGATTATATCAACCCCACTGCAGAAGGAAATATTAGTTGGCGATGTGACAGCTCATGCGCATCGGATTCGGATGTTGGTTTAGAAAATTGGTAGAATAGACTTTATGAAGTCTCAGCTCGTAGATGTGCATTTATGACTAAGTCACTGCGATGGATTGGAACAGAGGTTAAGGATATTCCGTCGTTTGATGGATTAGCATATGTCAATGACTTTTTGCAGCAGTTTGAGCAGGAAATCCCTCATGAGCAGAGGATGGAAGCTATTGACCTTGCAGTAAGAGCCACACCTGCAAGATGGTGGCATGCACATAAAGAACATATCACATCATGGGATGATTTTAAGAGATTGATGGCAATCAGATTCTCTAATGACAAGGAGTGTTTACAGCAGAAATATACAGGAGAAAGTGACCCTAGGTCACACATTAATATTTGTGAACAGAATTGGTCAGACATTCCCGAGGATGAATGGGTTCACCTATTCATTCACACTTTAGACACGATGCCAAGGAACTAGTACACTGAGACAGAGTTGCGTAGAGGAACCATTACATGGCCAGTTATTATAGATAGCTTTGAACTCACTTTCACTTTTGAATATGAGTATCCAAGCATTGATCAGGCTCTAGATATTATAAAGACTAAGATATTTGATGACTGTACCCTATCAGTGTCTGCTCAATCTGATTGGGATATCTAGTTAGAACATGCGCTAGAGTGTTACAACTTCACAGCAGAGCCAGATGATGAGGATGAGAACCCTCATAGTATCAACATTCCAGAGTCAGAAGGGACTCACGAAGTTGATGGACCGAAGCTAGAGATTCCAGCTATCACAGAGCCTATTAAGATTAAAAAGATCAATATTGGCACAGAAGCAGAACCAAAGTTTGCCTCTATTGGAGACTACTGGGATGATGAAACGGTAGGATGCATCACAGATTTGTTACATGACTATCAGGACTTATTTCCCACTAAGTTCATAGAGATGAAGGGAATAGTAGGATATTTGGGAGTCATGAGGATACCTTTGAAAGTGGATGCTAGGCCAGTTAAGTAGCGTCCATACAGATTAAATCCTTGTTATAAAGAAAAAGTTAAGGATGAGATTCATAAGATACTAGCAGTAGGAATCAATGAGCCCATAGAAGAGAGAGAATGGGTTAGTCCCATGGTCGTGCAAGAAAATAAAACCAAAGGATAAATCAGGATTTGTGTCGATTTGCACAAACTCAACGACGCATCGCTTCATGACCCATTTCCGACACCTTTTACTGATGAAGTTTTAGACAATGTGGGAGGACAGGAGGTCTACTCCTTCACTGATGGATTTTTGGGCTATCACAAGATAAGAATCTATCCAGAGTATCAACATAAGACCACCTTTGTAACAGAATGGGGCTCATTCCAATATACGGTAATGCCCTTTGGTCTTAAAAGTGCACCAGCTATTTTTTCTAGAGTAGTAGTTGCTGTCTTTAAGGAATACATCCATCAATTCTTAGAAGTCTATTTTGAAGACTGGACTGTATTTGGATTAATCAAAAATCATATAGGAGATTTAAGGCTCATGTTAGAGAAATGTAGGCAATATCAGATTTCTCTTAACTTGAAGAAATGTATATTCTGTGCGCCATTTGGTATTTTGTTGGGTCATATTGTTTGCAGACAAGGCTTGATGGTAGATCCTGCAAAGATTGCCATCATTGTAAATCTTCCAGCATTCAACTTAGTCAAGCAATTGAGGACAGTGCTTGGTCATATAGGAATATATAGAAAATTCATCAAAGGCTATGCAAAGATCACAGTACCTATGGAAAAGTTGTTAAAAAAAGAAGTGAAATTCCTATGGAATGAGGAATGCCAGCAAAGTATAGACACTCTTAAAGAGAAGATGGTTACAACACCCATCTTAGTATTTCCAGATTGGAATAAGCCATTTCATGTACATGTGGATGCATCTGGCATTGCACTAGGGATTGTCTTAACACATCCAGGAGAAGGGGGTATCGATCACCCTATTGCATACTCAAGAAGAAAGTTATCTACCGCAGAAAAGAACTACACCACTACAAAAAGAGAAGGATTAGCTATGGTGTATGCTCTACAGAAGTTCAGGCACTACCTGTTGGGTGCCCCATTCAATATGTTCACTGACCATTCCACTTTAAAGTACTTGGTCAATAAGCCAGTGTTAGGAGGAAGGATCTGCAGATGGTGAATCCTATTTCAGGAGTATGATTTTGAAATTATTGTCAAACCAGGGAGATTAAATGCCGGACATGATCATCTATCGCGAATAGACTCAGGAGAAGAACCAAGTAATCTAGAGGATAATTTGCTAGATGCACAATTGTTTTCTATCTAGATCACAAATGAGTATTACGCAAATATTATTCACCTTCTCACTACAGGGTGGGCACCAGTTGAGTTTACTAAGCAGCAAAAGAAACAGTTAGTTGTTAAAGAAGTATATTTCACTTTGATCGCAGGACAGTTATACAAGTTAGGTCCAGATGAAGTCCTGCGCAGATGCGTTATGCCGCACGAGAAAGAGGCCATTATCAGAGAAGCACACTCAGGTACCGCAGGAGGTCATTTCGTAGGAAAGCCGACTGCACAGAAAATTATAGCTGCAGGATTATGGTGACCTACTTTGCATAAAGACACTAAGGAGTTTTTCAGATGCTGCGATATCTGCCAGAGGGTAGGAAAACCTTCATGGAGAGATGAAATGCCACTTTGACCACAGATTACGCTGCGGGCATTTGACAAGTGGGCCATAGATTTCGTGGGTCCTATTAACCCACCCAAAAAATGAACTGGTGCGAGATACATCATCACAGGAACAAAATACCTCACCAGGTGGGCAGAGGCCAAAGAAGTAAGGAATTTTGATGCTACTACAGCTGCACAGTTCATTTTTGGAAACATCATCAGTAGATTTGGATGTCGAGCAATTTTGATGAGTGATCAAGGCACACATTTCCTTAATCATACTATTTAGGCCTTGACGGAGGAATTTCAGATACAGCATCATAAGAGCACTCCCTACCACCCACAAGCTAATGGTATGATGGAGGATTTTAACAAGATTCTAGAAAATGCTCTTACTAAGATCTGTAATAGCCAAAGAGATGATTGGGACCTCAGGGTTAATGCTATATTATGGGCTTATAGGACTACATGCAAGAAACTTACAGGACACACACCTTTCAGCTTGGTGTATGGACAAGAGGTAGTTATGCCTATGGAATATATTATTCCCAGTTTAATAAATGCTCAAATTACCGAGATGGTTGATACAGATACGATGAATGAAAGATTAGCACAGTTGCTTCCCTTAGAAGAAGACAGATTCATCACAGGATTCCATCAGAAAGTGCAGAAGGCACGAGAAAAAGCTTGGCATGACAGGCGCATCAAGAGCAATATTTTTCAGACATGAGACCTAGTGCTCCTTTGTGACAGCAAGTTTTCTAAGTTTCCAAGGAAGCTTAAGACACATTGGTTGTTGCCATATCAGATTCAGCAAGTTACAGAAGGAGGTGTCGTTCAGCTCAGTAAACTGAACATGGAACTTGTTCCTACTTTGATTAATGGTAGTAGGATTAAGCCTTATAGTGATAGCCACTTCACCTCCCAACGCTAACTCAGAGAACTAATTTGTACAGATGTCCAGTGTAGTTGAAAGGAGGCATCGTACCCATAACTAGTCTACACCCCCCCCAAAAAAAAAGGTTTCTAAGTATGAGGAATCGCAACAGGAAAGTTTATGTTGCACAAGTCATAGGACGCTTGCAGAGTTTTTGAACGTTGCAGAGTTTCACGCCAACTTTTTGGTTCAGGATGATGCGGTGTGACATCACAGTGAGGCAATGTTCCCTGTGCCATGTAGACAATTTTGAAAAGGGACAAAGGGCCAATCACTTCACCTTCTGACAAGCAATTAATCAAGATATGACAGGTATAAGTTGCCCTAGATTTGGAAACAGTACAATGATTTTCCTAGATTTGGTAAATCTTGGTCGAGATTGTCGGCGCCTGCACACAATTTTCAAGGGAAATTTGATCAGATTTTCAGCCATTAATGAGGATCGGGACGACGGGTGTTGTCTTATCCATGCAATAAATGTTGTCGATGGGTCCATCCTAAATGACCGTTGCTTTAGAGATTATCGCCTTCATTATAAATACATAGATCATTCACACAAAAGGCTTACGTTTGCGATTTATGAGAGCTATAGAGTAATTTGTAGAGTTTTCCCTGTGCAGAGATACTCCGGTTACAGAGTGCTAGTTTTCCCCAATTTCGCAGCCATTGCCAGTCTAGAGTATTGCACCAGGTGGTGTATGTCTGAGAAGGAACCTTTAGAAGACGTTGTGTGATTATTCCAGCGTGGTGGCCTCGAGTTTGCTATGACACCGCCGCCCAGGGTTGTGAAATTAGGCACACCACAGGTCAGACAGCTGCCAAGGATGAGGAGTCAAGCTCAAATAGTAGAAGAGTCTAGCACAGAGCATGAAGAAGAATTTCATATGGCAATAGTATACATTGTGCCACGAGTCAAGGACACACCATAGGTAACCATTCCCAAGGGTGCTAAGTATCCTATTTCGCTACCGCAAATGGATCCCCGCGTGAAGGAAGATGGAGAACTGTTAGGATATGTCCCTCTTCTCAAATTTACATACTATAACCTTGGAGACAGTAAGACATATCCTCAATTTCAGTCGGACTAGTATATTATGGTTCAGAGGAACCCGAGGACCGATGCAGATGAGTTTGTTCCTATGGAACATGTCCAGGTTCTTGAGCGGTCAGGCTTGCTCAATTTGTTGAGAATACCACATTTTGGACAAGGTACAGAGGTTAATGTCGTGGTGCGTGTGCTACTTTCCTGTGTACATGGAGGTTACCTTTGGCTGGGTAACAGGGTCAATCTCAACGTCGACTTGATACACTGCATCACTGGGCTGTCCAAGACCGGTAAGGATCCTCAGACACATATATCAGGTAAGAGCAAGGATTCCAAGCTACCAGCAACCCTAGTTAACAAGTATAAGCTACAGAGAGGAGGTCGGGCTTATGACCTCATAGCACTAGTAGATGATACACTCAGATTCATATCCAGTCTGCTCGCAAGCAGACTGTTAACTAAAGTTCACCCGAAAGAAGTCACAGGATCAGTAATTCACCTTGCCATACAAGTCACATAAGGTGAACAATTTAATTGGTGTTTATTTTTATTAAATATTTTTCTTCAAGATTGTTTGACAGAGTAGGACGAGGAAAACCACCCCTTCCATTTCTCATGGCTGCTTATATTATGTGCATTCATTGGGTGGAAAGAGCCTTCCCATACCCAGTTTCTATAGCTACGAGGTGGAGAGTGCAAAGGCGCACGATATGCAAACTTATGGGAGAGCAATAGCCCAGCCAAGAAAAAGATCAATATGATAGTATTCTATGAATACTATGAGCTGCTGAAGTGAGTCATCCAGGAGACACTGTGGATCAACACAGAGGTTGTTGACATGTATGATAATCGGCTTGATTTCATTGCGGACAGACATACAATTTGTCTGAGGCCAAAAGGGTGTAGAACAGATAACTAGGCTATTGGTTCGTTCAGGATGACAGTGCAGGATGTGGAAGATGTCATTAGAGACTTTAAGGAAGAGTGGAAGAAGGCATTAGAAGATGCCGCAACAGGAAATGTACCAATAGAAACCACACCAATAGACCCATCAGAGAAAGGAAAAGATAAGGTGGGTTCTAAGAGGAAAGATGCAGTAGAAGTGCCACCACTGGCACCAAAGAAGAAAAAAGTCAAAGCCTCAAAGCCAACCATAGAGACCGCCCTAAAAGAGGATGACTATGACCTCATCGCATCAATATTAAAGGATGAGATGCGGGACACATTTCAAGCGATGTAGATATCACAGGACAAGCTGCAAAGCACAATAGATAAGCAGCTTCTGGAGTTGAAAGCACTAATTGAGAAGACTTCCATGATGCAGACTCAGCCAGTCAAGGCGACAGTAGGAGAAAGCTCAAGAAAATCGATTTCCAGCGAGGAATTCTTTGCAAAGGATCGCATCAATACAGTGCTAATACTGCCAGGGAGCATCTGATTCCTGGCTTTGATGATTGACGTGCAGATATAGGTTAGACAACCTGTCGAGGTTAATCTGGCATAGCTCCCCGTTGATCAGCTACAGATGATCCAACAGCAAATAGCCGCAGAGCTCAGGGATAGAGAGATTGCGACTTATAAACAGAACACTCAGCTGAGACAACAAAATGCAGAGCTCACCACAAGATTTCAGACAAAGGCAGAGGAGTTAAGAGTATATGAAGATAGAGAACAAGATCTAAGTCAGGTCCTATAGAACATCGCACTGGAGTTACCCCAGTGTAACATAGAGTTTTCCTTGCCTCTAATGCAGAAGGTAAGAAGAATTGCAGATAGAGAAAAGGCTCTGGAAGAGATAGTGGCCAAGATGGAGGAAGACCATAAGGTGCAGATTGCTAAGCTTGAGGCTCGAGCACCAAGAACACCTGAGGCAGACAAGGAAGTAAGGGAACAGGCCTTTAGACTCACTTCAATGCAGATGAAGTGTCGCATAGATGATGCAGAGTCATTATTAGCTAATGCGACGAAGACATGGTCAGAGCTATATGAGCTCCTAGATAAACTGGAGTTGCAGCAGAGCATCCAGAACATAGAGCATGCAACAGCAGCAATGAAGGAAGAAGTCAAGAGCTTAGCAGCTCTTGCAAATATGAAGAATATGACAGAGATGAACTGTTTGCAACAGGAAGCACATCGGTTGAGAGAACAAGAGATCCAATTCAATAACCTGCTTCAACCATATCAGGAACAAATCGCAGAGCTGGTCGATGCGGTTGAGCAGAAGGTCAAGGAGTTCACTGCAAGCAAAAGTGAACTTGATAGCACATAGGACCCCATGATTACTCAAGTTATGCTTGAAGCGGCACAAGACTGTGTCGAATCTATGGATAAAGAAGTCGCAGGACTTAGGGAGAGATTTGCAAGGACTTCGTAGGAAGCCAAGGAGAAGCTATAGCAAGAGAAGCCAGTTGTTAGTGGCTCGGGAACGAGCCACAAGTAAGTGTTAGGGGACTGTTGGAGTAGGGCCCCGTAGCTACAGGAAAAGCTGCTATATCAGAACAAGAAATTCAAAGGAAACAGTACCTAAAGCGGTCGAGAAGAGAGAGCTCAACCACTGCATTTAAGGCAGCGACGACGACAGGAGGGCTCAGCTACCCTCATAAAGAGAAAAGGAGAAATGGGCTGAGGTATTAAAGACGAAGGATAGAAGGGGAGCAACCAAGGAAGCAGCGCCCATACCCACGATCAACGCCGGGAAGCGTGGAAGGCTGCAGAAAGCTGTAGTGTGACCAGTAAGCGGCAGTTCAAAGTATAGATAGGCCGACTGTCACAGTTAGGGTTTTGGGTTACTGTTGGGAAAGGCCCATAGTTTTGTATCATGGTGAGACCTTTGGGCCACCTATTTAAGAATGTATTTTGTATTATGAAAGGTTAGACAGTATATAGTCTACTAGACAGTTAGCCAGTTAGCTAGTAGACATTGAGAAAGAGTCGAGATCTGGTTCTGTTATTCAATCTATAGTTATCTTACTATAACCAACAGCCGACTCCTTAAGCATGAATGTAACAATCCGCAGGGATTGAGAGAGAGAGAGGAAGGAAATATTGTAAGAAGAAAGCATTAGAGGAAGAGAAGAGATCTAAGAGAAGGGCTCCCAGCTATGTGCGTGGAGTTTCCCAGAAGATCTCAAGCTACATAATAGGTTGCAGCAGAACTATGTGTACTCTCTCAAGATATAATAAAACACAGTTCCTGTGGACGTAGCTTCCCCCCTGGGAGTGAACCATGTAAAATCCACGTGTTGTGCGACTGTTTCATGTGATTGTGCTATACTTATGTGCTATCTGTTATTCGTTACATGAACTTTGCTTAACAATTAATGAATGTATGTATGCTATCTTTTAGTTTACAGTAACACAGAAGGCTAAATGCAATTTGAATGTATCAAGTATTATGTATATGAGTTTATCAGTGCTTGATTCACTACAGTATAGCTACCATGTTAAGTGATTCCTGTATATTTAGTTCAGCAAGTTGAGCATAATAGACGTTGAGCATGTTAAATTATAGAATCTTGAGTGAGGTTGTTTAACACACTGATGAAGGTTAACTGAGCTATTATTCCCAGAGAGAAAGCCTTTGGACCTTGAGATTTGATGAGCATATTGAGTCTTACTATAGGATATATTGCAGCGTAGAAAGGCGGTATCTCAAAGGAAGAGAAGCTGTGGTGTGAGATATCGCTGGTTACGAGTTGAGCAGAGAGAGAGTTTGCGCATCGTCCTGGAAGCTGCGATGCGATAAGAGTCATTTCCATAGCAGAGTCAGCTAGGAAGAGGGAAACAACACCTCGCACAGAGATCCCACTAGTTAATTAGAGTCAAGAGGCACTAGGATGCTACAGAACCTGGTTGAGGAAACTTGATTCTTCAGCCACCCCATCTAAGATCACTTCGGGTGAGACTTCAAGCTGTTCTATGGTCTGTCGCCGAAAGGGCCAGTGAGCTAGGGGTTTTGTTGGTACATTACAGTAAACCTAAGTCTGCCCATTAGAGAACAACATTTTTGCACCTTGATGGTGTATATTATGACATATATACGCTCTTAAATACAACATTACAAGGTTCTTATGGTGTTCCACCCACAACGTCGACCTCTGTGGTGAAGTCAAACCAAAAAATTGTGAACATGCCATGTCGAGTCTCATATTAATTTATGTTATTTCATAATCTGTTATATATTTAGATTTGTCCTTTGGGGTTTCTCAAAGGTTCAAGGCTTGTTAATATTTTTATTTTTTAATTAAATTCTCGATGATAGGGACTAATGGCCATTGTATATATGTCAAATGTAAATATTTGTATCTTCAAAACTTTGAGAGGTTACAAATGCTTCGAAATAGTTTGTATGTTTTACACTTCCATGACATATTTAGTGAGGATTTGAACTCTTTGTCATACACTACAAACGTGCTTAAACACATGTTTTTAAGGTATGTGCATGCAAAGTTATGAAGTGTGTGTATACATTCTATAACTTGGCTTAAATATAAAAAAATTATAGCAATTATGGTTGGATGTAGCCATTAAAAATTATATCCCTTAAACCCATCACAAACATTGCACACTTCAATATTGAGATATAATACTTACTCAATTGGATGATGACAATTTTTAACACTAGATACCCAACACCAAATTTAAATCATTGGAATTCACGTAATAACATTGTTTCCTAACCCCTTGGTAGACCCCTTCACACCAATCCATGTGGCACTTGACTTTCCAAAGCATCATAACTAAGGTTTAGGGTCATCATTACCAAGACATGGTAATATCCATGGAGGTGAAGGGAAACAGAGAGGTGGTTATAAATATATAGATATCATTAGGTGAGAAATTATAACTTTAGGGAGTGACACAAAATAAATATAGTAGACTATGGGGACGGGAATGATTTCATCATGTAGTCTGTATTTAGGTCACATGAGGATCTTGTTGAGAATGGGAGTGTTTCAAGGTGATACATATCATACATGATTTTGAAGTGGTATCTATCATATATGAAATTAAACTAGTTTATAAATAATTTTGTATATAGTTCCTATGAATAACAACTTAGTAGATCACTTCGCAGTGGGTGGATTTTTAATTATACAATTTTGTTGACATAGTTTTCCAAATTTCATGTGATTTGTCCAAATGTTTGCAATATTATGACATTAGTCCAAATATTTTCATTCTTTTGTCCTTTTAACATGTGATACCTTGTGGATTTGTTGTCTTCACCCCATTAGTCACTTTGGACTCCACATTACCATTATGCTTGGTCTCTAACTTACTATGGGTATGCTTGAAGGGTCATGTAAGGATGGAATATTTGAACCTAACTTAGGAGGAAGGGTATCAAAAATATTGAAATGGACACCATAACCTTTTTGTAGGCCAATAATTCCATATTAAAAGTCTCATTTGATGGCATGGGGCCCACACATGGTCCATGAGTCCTAAAGGAAAAACATTATGGCTTCAAACTATATATTTTGACCTTGGACTATGTATAAACTTATTATAATCATACTTAATGTACTAAACTCAAAATGGCCATCATATATTGATCACATGACAATGATTCCCTTTATAGGACCTTTTGTGGTGTCTAAGGGAAACAATGATGTCTCATGAGCCGCATAGACTAAAATTATGGTATAATACCCTACATTTTTTCATTGAAACACATCACGGGAACCAAGAACCAGGTCTACTGTTCTAATTAACTTTAAAACTAGCACCATATCCCACTTCCAAGCCAAAGATTCCCTATGGAGGGCCAATATGGTGGTTTGGGACTAGACACATGTATCATATCTCCATAGTAAAATGCTACAGTGTAAGTTGGTCCTAGATTTTTCATTATATGATGGAATGACCCTCAAGTTCCATCCCTAATGTACCCCTCCTCAACTTGTTGGCCATATCTCACATGTAGGCAAAGGATTCCCTACACAATCCCTATGCAATGATGTGGGTTACTATGCAAAGAACATGAGCACCATAAGAAAATGTTACATCCCAACAACAATCCATAATGTGACGAATCTCAAAATAGCCACCATATCCCTATGATAGGAAAAAGGTGGACTAGGTCCTCGTGGATGGCCTATGTAGAATCCAAAAGCCGCATGTTATAGACTAAAACCTTGTATCTTCACCCTATAAAATGAATTGGGTCATGAGAACCATCCTTGGTGTACTAAACCTTCAAATGTGATACCACATCTCAATCACATGTGTAAAACCCTGGTTTTGACCCCGATGCATTAAAAATACATGATATAAATATTGTAAATAATCATGGTGCAGAGCTAAAGGCAAAGGCCCCACCATCGATTTGGTTGTGTTATGTTTTGGATTGGAATTATTGTCGATAGTATATCGGGATATACGGCACATATTAAATTGTGGAATCATGTCACTATGCATTTTAATTAAATAACCCTGAACAACTATGTCAATGCAACTAAATTGAAAAGGGCATGGTTTCCCAAGGATAGGGGTGGGAATTGTTAAACCTGGAACCCATGGGGAAAATCCATGTGTCAGCCACTAAAATACTGTTAGTTGAGGGCAGTTATTTGATGAGTAGTGGTGGGTGGCAGGCATGTCCACACGCACCCTCCTCCAGCTAGGTCATTCCATTCACGTGGGGGGAAGGAAACTAACATAAAACACTTCCACTCTCCCACTCTCGGAAGTTTTGGCTTACTCTCACACAGACGGTCTTTAGGGGGTTCACCCTTCTCATGCATAGGAATCATCATCGTATTTCCTCACGTAGGAGAATTTTCTCTTCACTATCCAACTCATGTAGAGACACTATTCATTCCCCTTTTTCCTCACTGATTGTTGTTCTATGGGTATGTTCTTCCTCCGGCCTATGCAGAGCATCGATGTTCCTTTCGCATTATTGGACTGTGTATTGTCCCGTCCTTCATATGTGGATCGTGTGCTGTGATTTTACTCACTGATCACTAGTTGTGGTCTCATCCATGTCTTGTTGACTTTGATTCCCCTTTTTAAAGTGGTATCTGTTGTAGGTTACCATTGTTGAATCATTTGGCCATGATAGGGCCAAGAACGATTTAGGTTTTGTTTCCCTTGTCAAAGGAGAAATTGTTGGTTTTGCTACATGCATGCAGTGGTTGGTCTTCAGATGGTAGTGAAGTGGTGATGAGGGCCTGATTTTCTTGAAAAACCTGGTGTGTTTGGGAACCACATAGACAAAGCTAGAGGGCTGTCTTTCTTCTCCCCAACCCCTGAATAGCACTGGAAGGGAGGTCAGGGCCTGGGGGACTGCATAGCAGAGAAAGGACCAGTTTCCTTGTGTTGGGTGTGTGTGGATGTTCTAGAAGTCAGGCTAGTTCTAGTGTAGGTGTCTTTAGCTCTTCAATGAGCTCACGAGCTTATCATTTAGCCTTTCCCAGCTCTTGGACGGCCTGATAAACCCAACTGATTTGGCTTGGCTGATCTGATGTTCGCCTGATAAACCCAACTAAGTTGGCTTGGCTGAACTATGTATTCCTAATGTTTTGTGTATCCTTGGCTATGTGTAAACCTACTAGTTCCTTATTCCTTGGGGAATCATGCCCGGCTCGGGGGTGGTAGCGTTGCTGAGAGAATAAAGAGCATGTGGACCTATGGTTGGGTGGAACATTGCAGTGACGTAGCTGGTTGTGGGAAAATTCTTATAAGATAAGTATTCTTGTCTATTTTACTTCTGCAGTTATGTTACTGTTAATGATTTATGATGAACATGTATATGAATGAATGTTGTTTGGCTTCTGCTGAGTATATGTATGATTATGCATCTTAGTACTTTTGATGTTTTAATCATTTAATTTAGATATTATACGTATGTACATGTTCATGGGGCTAGATGCCCAGATGTTTGGTGTTTAGTAGAGTCCTCTTCATCGATCGAAGGTTCGGGGACATTAAAATGTGGTATCAGAGCACTGGTTGCAGCATAGGCCTAAATGGACCATGAAAGATCAACTAGCAGAGGCAGGTTTCCTTCTACCCAGCAGAGATTAGACATTTATGACAAAAAAATTTCACAAATTTTTTAGATTGACAGAATTGTCGGCTCATCGAAGGACTAAGTGATAAGGTCCTTCGACACAACGGAACGTGTAGTATGAAGACCACCCAACGTGGACCATCGGCAATCAGTGAAAGATAGATGAGGATATCGCCAAAACGCCGGTGGAGAATAGATGAAAGAGAAAAAAATTGAAATTTTTTCTAAGTCTGACCATCGACAATCGGCAGAAGTTAGTTGATTGCATCGCCAATGATTAGACGATGGAACCGTCGATGAACATCAAAAAATCCTTGTTGTTCATACATCTGCCGTTGCAGCTGGCTAGTGGACTATTCTTCTAATGGATAGGGTTCCTGACTGCTGATGCCACAGCAGATATTTGTTCCGACAGCCAATACGGAGCGGTAAAAAACTAAAGTGATAACTCTATCGGCGATCGGCAATGATTGAAGGATTGGATTGCCGATGATTAGTTGATGATGTAGCCGCAACGTCGAAGAATATATAGTGAAGGTGTCGATACATTGGCAAAGAATAGAATATGTTTGAGCTGATGAAGCAGCGGAAAGAAGGAATTTCAAAAAAAAATTCTAAGTATGGGAATCATCAGCCATCGACAAAACTTAGTGGATGCAGGAGCCACAGTTTCAGTGGAGATCAACTGAAGGCCACTGAAACGCTGGCCCAACTTAGTCGAAGAAACACCTGATATTGACTTTTGGCTTCAGCGATGACTAGTTGAGCGGATCGGCAAAAACTAAACAGGGATAATTTTAGGGGCGAATTTTAGCCCAGTGGGCTATTTTTCCATGTTTTTCTCCCAAAAAAGATTCGCCATTTTGCATTTTTTGAAGCCCTGTTTCGCCCAATTTTGATGGGGTAAATTTTTTTCACCCTAAAAATCGCCAAATTATTATATAAACGATATAAAATCCTTGGAAATTAAAATATTTTTTGAAAAATATCGCCAACCATTTTATAGTTGGTGTTTTAAGAATTGGTAATATTCTCCAACATTTATACACTTTTAAATATGTATGGTTCCTTAAAATCATCCCTGAAACTAAATGAAGGAACCACCGAAAGGTCATTGCCGTTAGAAGAATTTAGCTAATGGAAGAGCCGACAAGCGGCAAGAAAAAGAAAATTTTGGGAAAAATTATGCTAAGTATAGGACCCTCGGCTCATTGAGGAACTTAGTCTGATGAAGCTTCAAGAAGACCATTGGTGATCGGCGAGGATTAGTTGATTGGATCGTCAATGATTAGTTGAGGGAGTAGCCACAGTGTCGGTGGGAAATAGTTAATGAAACAGCCGACAGAGTGTCATAGGAAGAAGAAAAAGAAAATTTTTGCTGAAATTTTTCTAAGTGTTAGAAACCATCAGTAATCGACGAAAGTTAGTTAATGAGACCGTCGATGGATGCCGATCAGAAAAAGTTAAGGGTTGTGAAACTACCATTGTAGATGTTTATGGGACTAACCGTCTGATGCCACAGCTGGATGTTGCTCTGACCACTGATGTTGTAGCAGATAGTCACTCCGACCATCGATCGAAAAACCTTAGCTATTGAAGCCACCGACACCACGAATCCATTTAGTGTTGGATCGCTGAAACGTAGTGGTTAAACCATCTGATGCTGCAGTTGCTAGTTGTTCCAACCGCCGATAGATTTATGGCCACAGAAACTCCAAAACGTTCGTTGGTCATCATTGTAGAATCCTAGAGAACTAGCCTCCCGATGGATAGAGGATACGATCGCTGACGTGATAGTGCTTAGAGGATCCGATCGTCGATAAAGGTTTTTGCAGTGCTGATAAAGGGCTCGAAATCTTAGATGCTTGTAGATCCAAAATAGTGAAATACATTAGTTGTTTGACCGCCGATGAATAGTCCTTGGCATCACTGATGCAGCGCAAGGCTTAATGTTTCTAATCGTCGATAAAGTTCAGAAGGTTAGATGACTACGAACCTGATACAGTGGAGGAAAATAGACAAACAGACCTGTTGGGTAAAATTATTGCTACTTAATTTACCTTCAATTTAATTATCAACCAGGATACATAAACTTTGAGTCACTACACCATGTGTGTAGGGAAAAATGGTTTCAAGCTCATGCCTAGGGTAATTTTGATTTGCTCATGTATAAAGAAAAAGAATGTAGTTTATGAAACTAACTACTCTATTGAACAACCAAGACCAAAAGTTGTTAAGTCTAATCTAAGAAAAAAATCAACTTGCTAAGTACTGTTTTACAGTCCAAAAGTTTATCAAATCCAATTAATAAAACCTACAACAATGTCAAACTATATTAATTGTTAATCTATTTTCCCAAAAGAGCAATCAAGCAACCAATGGTTCATTAAAGGAAATCCTACTTGTGCAGAGAAATATTTAGCTCTCAAACCTGCCTACAAAAGGAATGATATTTGATCAATCTTAGTGTCTTACACCATTCTAACACAATCTCTAAGACTACACTCATCATCCATAAAGAACTCTATACTAAATACAATGGCTCTTCTTCAAGAACTAACCCTAATTCATACCAACGCTATCATTCACAAATAATTACAGAAATGAATTTGCCTTTTTACTAACAAAAGAAACAACTCTACTTGTATTCCATGCTCACAAAAGTAAATTGAAAATATTCAGACAAAACCACATTTCACTCCAATTTGACTGACCTACAAGATTTATCTATGAACAATAGAAATCAACGTGTTCTAGCGAATACTGCCAAATATTAATGAGCTGAATTTCCTCTCTCTAATCTCATTCAAGAACTTGAAGTAAGCAATGCATAATTCCAATCCTTTATATAACAAGTTTGAAATGTTGTATTGAAAACCTTATGAACTCTATAAACTTCTAAAACCTCTGTAAATTCTATAAATGCTGCAAGTCCTTTAAACTCTTTAAAACTCTACAAATCTTTGAAACACTCTAAAGCTTTGTAAATTCTGTGAACTATAAGAATTCTGGACAAGAAATTTAACCATTCAATACTCAGTAGTAATTCTGGAAATGAAAGAAATCTGGATCCAACACATCTCTCTACTCTTACTATTCTTCAAATCTATATTCTACCAAATCGAACCTACAAACAGAGCTGGAAATAATTAACTATTTTATCTAAGGGTGTTTAGTAACGCTATCAAGCCTATCACACACATTTCAGTGACATTAACTAATTTAATGTAAGCATATATTTAATTCCCAAACCACGAGTTGTTAAAACTGCTGGCATACATACATAAAAGACAATATTAGAAATATATAATGCAAATTTACTTACAGCAGTGGAAAAGAAAACAACACTACACACAGATAACCAGAGTTGAAGGTGGGCCCAGCCTTCAACACCTCTGAATCTGAAACTGAAGCTTTTGGAAAACAAATGCAGCTGTTGGTTAATAAATCAAAAGTCATATTTTTTACAATGTCTTTTTTCCCCTGTCTCATCCTTCTAAGGATTTATTTATACATCAATAGATGGATAAGATCCATCCCAAAAATAAGAAATTCGTGCAACCACCCAGAAAACGACCAACACCAAAATTTGGAAAAACCACGTCTGTTCCGGAAAGGATTTCTCCACATTCGTTCAGAAATTCTGAAAATTTCCCATGGCTAGGGGTAAACAGGGCCATTTATGAAGTGGGTTTTGAACCGTTTTGAATAATTCCCCACCGATTGCTCAGAAATTGAGCCCAAAATTAGGTTCCTGATTAATGACGGGAATGCCATTGCCAGATTGCCTGAGATTAGGGCCACGACTTCTAGAGGAAACAGAGCATTTGAATGATGACTAATACCTCATAATCCATATTGAAACGACCAAGCATAAAATCCATGCGTAATTTTGGACAAATGAATCCCCCAAATATCTAAACCAATCAATACATGCTCAGTGAGTGCCGGAACAAGTGTCAGATCGAGCAACCACAAGAACCAATGCGTGGGAAACAAGAGTTTGTCAATTAATCAGCATTTAATCAAAAGCTAAAGTTTCATTTATTAATTGAAACCCATCAAAATGATAAATAAAGTAATAAGAAATGTCAAGAATTCACCTGTTAAAGCATCTTATAATGTTACACTTGAAAACACATATTCAAGCACAAAACACAACAAAATAAAGTCAAATATACTTGATCTCATATAGCTTTGAACTAGGAATAGGGTGCTAGACAGGCAAAAACAGGAGGTCATCAAGACCACCAATGAGAAATAGGGAAAATTAGTGGTTCTGACTACTGAAATGTCAGAACATTAGTTGGGATGAGACCCGATCCTGTACAAGGAAATTTGGGTTTTTCGAAGTGAATTTTTCAAGCATTTTTCAACTGTTTTTCAGTGGATTTTTCAGCAGATTGTCAGTAGATTACAGGGCTGAACAAGAAATGAATTTTTGTGTGTCTAAGAAAAACTGTAAAATATATTTTTTCTCCAAGAGAAGGTAAGTAGTTCTTATTTATATCAATATGTATGCATCTAACAGTTTTCTATTTAACACGTTTGCAGAATCATAGTTAACTTCAAGGCAAGTATTTCAGAAATTGCAATTTGATAAGCAAGTGGTGGTTTAGTTATGAGAACCCATGATGGATATGAGCGGCTTGGGATCCTTACGAGCGTGCAGGAGATTCCATGGGAGAAAATTTTCGTAGTGGAAATGATGACATAGAGTCTAATGGAAGGAGATTCCAAGAGACACCGTCAAACATTGCAGCCACCATGAGAAGCTTGATTAAGGCTCAAGAAGAGAAGCATCAGTTGAATGCTGCCATGTTGTAGAGTTTGACAGAATTGCAAAGAAAGATAGACTATGGACGAGCTACAACAAGATCGGAAGGCAGTAAGAGCAACACCAGGAGAAGGAGAAGGACTTCTAGTGGATCATCTGACTCTAAAGAATCCAGCAGGGATACAAGTTCATATTCTCGTAAAAGGAAAAGAAAAAGACACGATAGGGATTGCTCTCGGGATGAATTTAAGAAAGCCAAACCTCCTACATTTGATGGTGAGGTAAAGACTAGACAAGAGGCTGAAGCTTGGCTTCTTGGGATAAAGAAGTACTTTCAAGTGCAGGACTATTCATGAAACATGAAGGCAAGAGTTGCCACATTCAATCTAAATGGAAGAGCATCCATTTGGTGGGAACACTTCAAGCAAGTAAAGAGAATTAATGAAAGGAGACTGAAGTGGAAACAGTTCAAGAAGTATTTCAAGCAGAAATACCTCTCTGACAGATATTATGATGATAAGATTAAGGAGTTCCATGAGCTTAGATTGGGACAGTAGACCATGGATGAATATGAAAATAAGTTCTTGAAATTGTTGAGGCATGTTCAGTACATCAGAGATGAAAAAGTGAAGGTCCAGCGGTTTCTGAGTAGATTTCCTTAGTCTTACAAAGATAGAATTGAATTTTATGAACATGTAACATCCCTGACCCTCCAACCAGTGAAGAGGATGCTACTATACATCAAATCATCTGGGCATCTAGCCCAATGAACATGAACATACATATATGTAATGTTGAAGCTTGATACTCAAAACATCAAACATATTACGAGACATAATTATTCATATACACAACGGAATAAAAATATATCAATCAACACTCATGCATATATAGATCAACATTTAATATGTATATCATCATTCATCAATGGTAATTATAATTGTAGACACAAGTTAGGCAAGAGTACTTATCTTATAGAGAACTTGTCCCGTAACCAGCTACGTCGTTGAATTGTTCCACCCAACCATAGGTCTGTGTGCTCCTCAATATCTCAGCAACGCTTCCACCCCTGAGCTGGGCATGATTCCCCAAGTAATAAGGAACTAACAGGCTTACACATAGCCAAGGATAACAACACCACAAGGATACAGAGTTCATCCAAGCCAACATATTTGGGTTTATCAGGCGAACAACATGTCAGCCAAGCCAACAAAGTTGGGTTTATCAGGCCATCCAAGAGCTGGGAAAGGATAAATGCTAAGCTGGTGATCTCATCAAAGAGTTGCAGACAGTAACACCAGAGCCAGCCTGGCTTCTAGAACACCCACACACACCCAACACAAGGAAATCAGTCCCTTCTCTGTAACGTAGTCCCTCAGACCCTGATCACCCTTTTAGTGTTATTCATGGGTTGTGAAGAAGAAAACTAGCTGAGTAGCTCTGTCTATGTGGTCCTCACCCCACTAGGTTTATCAAGCACCTCGGGCCCTCATTCACCACTCCAATGCATTCCGAAGACAAAACCACTGCATGCAAGCAGCCAACAGCTATTGAAGCTTTTACAAGGGAAAAACATAGTTCATCAATTGTGGAAAATAACAGCCCACAGGAAACCCTACCCATAGCACACTATCCTTCATGCAGTCACTGGAGAAATTTACACAGACCAGAAAATGGGAAAAAGGGACATACTCCCAATCTCTACGTGAGGGAAAAGGAGACAACCAACAGAACTATTGATGCAATCATAGCTGTGAATTAACGATGGAAAATAGGACAATGCGTAGTCTAAAATTGGTGGGAAGCAGATACCAAAACTTTGCGTGAACATGAGGGATGAACCCAATTGCAGACTAACAATCCTGTGAGATAGGAAGAACCATCTTTCTGCATGAACAGGGAATAAAAACTCACAGACTAGAAATCAGCGTGAGAGAGGGAAGGTGAACCCCCAAACAATGAATTGCGGATATTTTAACTTAGTCCATGTGAAGAACTGAACAGACTCATGATCTGGTTAGTGGGAAACCATCTGCATGTCATGGAGAGTGAGAGCAGGCATGGGCATGGTAGTGGTATTTCTGCCAGCAAATTGTTGCCCCAACTAACAATCGAAAACTAAGGTGGTGGTGAGCAAAAGAGAGTGGTGACACATGGCTCTTCCCCCATGACTCAATGTTCAACATCCCCCCTTTCCTTATCCTTAGGAATCATGCCCTTTCTCAATTTAGCTGCAGTGAACATAGTTGGTTGGGTTATTTAATTAAAATGCATATTTACATGATGTCACAATTTAATATATGCCATATGTCCCAATATACCATCGGTGACCATTCCAATCTGAAACATAACATAACTAAATCGATGGTGGGGCCTTTGCCCTTATCTCCACACCATGATTATTTACAATATATGTATCATGTATATTTAATGCAAGCGTGTTAAAACCGGGGTATTACATTCCTCCCCTTCAATAGCATTGTGCTCAGTGATTTTACAATATTTGAACAAAATGCTACACTGGTATCACCTCAATGTTCCGCAGAATTGAACAAAAATGGATGTGCCAATCGCATGGCATCCTCCAGATCCCACGTAGCCTCTTCAGGTCTGTAGTGCTCCCATTGCACCTTTACTTGCCCTATGGCTCAGTTCCGGAGCATTGTGACCTTCCTGTTGAGGATGCACATTGGCTCAATTTGGAACTCTCCCTCGGGTTCCACCTGAATCACATCCCAATTTATCACATAGTTAGGATCATGTACATATTTCCTAAACAAAGAAACATGAAAAACATTATGAGCTTTAGTACTAGTAGGCAATGCAATCCTATATGCAACTGCCCCTATTCTTTCAAGCACTTCAAATGGCCCACAGTATCTATGTGACAGCTTGGCACAACTTCCAAGCTTCAAGGAACTTTTATTTGCTTTCACTCTGAGATAAACATGATCGCCAACACTAAAATCTCTGTTCATCCTATGCTTATCTGCATAGTTTTTCTATCTGTCTTGTGCTACCTTCAGATTCTGCCTAATCTTTATAACCTCTTGCTCCATTTCTTTGAGCAATTCTGGTCCAAGCACAACTCTGTTCACTGGATTATCCCAATTCATTGGTGTCCTACACCTTCTTCCATACAAAGCTTCATACGGACTCATCCTCAAGGATGCCTACTGTCCATTGTTGTAAGCTAACTCTACCAAGTGTAAGTAATCTTCCCACTTGGTTGGTTTTTCCATCACATACATGCGAAGCATATTTTCAAGCACCTAATTAACTCTTTTTGTCTACCCATCTATCTCAGGATGGTAGGCAGTGCTGAATTTTAGCTTTGTACCCAAATATGCAAACAACCCTTTCCAAAAATTGGAAGTGAACTTGACATCTCTGTCAGAAACTATTGCCTTTGGCGATCCATGCAATTTGAAAATCTCCTTCATGAATATCTTTGTATTGTCATCAGTCTTATGCGTAGACTTCACTGGTATAAAATGTGTTGCTTTTTTCAACTTGTCTACCACAACCATGATGGAATCATGTTGTCTCCAAGTCATCGGCAAGCCTGTAATAAAATCCATGGAAATAACTTCCCATTTCCATTTTGGAATTGGCAAAGGCTGCAATAAACCTGATGGGTGTTGATGCTCAACCTTTACCTGATGACATTTCATGCACCTTGAAATGTATTCAGCCATGTCATTTTTCATTCCTGGCCAAAAGTAATGCTTCCTAGTTGTAGCAATTGTCTTGTGATATCCTGGGTGACCAGAATACGGAGCTTGATGGATTTCATCCATAACAACTCTCCTCAAATATACTACATTCGGAATATAAATTATTCCTTTATAAGTAAGAAGTCCATCTTCTTCCAATTTATATCCTTCATACTTCTTCTCAAGACTTTGCTGCTGCAATTTGTCTGTTACTTGCTCATACAATTCATCTCCGGCAACGTGATTAACAATCTAATACCTCAAATCTAATTGGCAAATACTAAGAGATGCCACATGCATTTCCTACACCTTCATGCTAAGTGCATCAGCTACCTTATTCTCTTTCCCCTTTATGTGCTTGATTTCAAAATCAAACTCACACAAAAATTTCAGCCATCTTGCTTGCCTAGCATTCAGAGTAGGATGATCAAATAGATAGTTCAGACCACAATGGTCTGTCCTGAGTTCAAATATTCTACCCATCAAGTAATGCCTCCACATATTGAAAGCATGTACTATGGCTGCAAGCTCAATATCATGAGTGGCATAGTTCCTATCATGCTCCTTCAGCTTTCTTGACTCATAACATATCACGTGGTTGTCCTGCATAAGGACTCCTCCAAGCCCTCGTCCGTATGCATTGGTACACACCACAAAATCTTTCTCTGGGTCTGCAACCTTCAATACTGGTGCACTGGTGATAATATTCTTCAACCACTGGAAGCTTTCTTCACACTTCAAATTCCATTAAAACTTTGTCCCCTTCTTCTACAAAGAAGTGATGGCATGTGCAACCTTGGAAAATCCTTCAATGAATCTCCTGTAGTATCCTGCAAGTCCCATAAAAGATCTTACATCCGTCACATTTCTTGGAGTAGGCCAATTCATAATGGCTTCAATCTTTTCAAGGTCCACAGATATACCCTCTTCTGAGATAATGTGACCCAAGTGCTGAATTCTATCCCTATAGAAGTCACACTTGCTCAGTTTTGCATACAATTGATGTTCCATGATCACTTGCAATGTCGGTCTCAAATGCTCTTCATGCTCCTCCTCATTCTTGGAATAAAGAAGAATGTCATCAATTAAAACAAGAACAAACTTGTCCAAATACTTACTAAAGACACCGTTCATAAGGCACATAAATGTAGCTGGTGCATTTGTGAGACCGAATGGTACCACTACAAACTCATAATGCTAATACCTTGTCCTGAAGGTTGTCTTATGAATGTCTTCTTCCTTGATCCTCACCTAATGGCAACCAAACCTCAAGTCAATCTTGGAAAACACCTTTGCTCCTCTCATTTGATCAAAGAGGTCATCAATCCTAGGAAAAGGATATTTATTCTTCATGGTAACCTTGTTCAACTATCTATAATCAATACATAACTTGAGTGTGCCATATTTCTTCTTTACAAACAAAACCAGTGCTCCCCAAGGAGACACACTCGGTCAAACATACTTATTTTCCAACAACTCTAGCATCTCTGGTGTACTCATCCTGTAGGGTGTCTTGGACACTGGTGCTGCTCCTGGCACAAGTTCAATGGTGAAATCAATGTCCCACTTTGGAGTAAGTCCTGGAATCTCATCAGGAAACACATTCATGAATTCCCGTAACACCTAATAGTCCTCTAACCTAGGAGTTTCATCTCATGTTGGTTCCAGAATATGAGCTGCATACAACTAGCAACCTTTCCTATAGAACTTCTTCAACTGCATTGTTGAAACCTATCTTACTAAAATTACCTTTGGAATACCTTTCACAACTACCGGGTTTCCTTCTTCATCCATGCATTCAAAAGTCTTATTATAACAGTCAAGCTTCACTCGGTGAGCTTCTAACCAATTCATTCCAATGAGAACATCATAGGAACCAAGTGGTAGAATATTCAGATCTACACAAGTGTTCAATCCATTCATGACCAATGGACATTTCTATATCACTTCTCTAACCTTTCTCTTAGTCCCAATGGCTAGTTGAACTAGCCAAGATTTTTCGAGCTTTACCTTCTTAAAAGCACAAATCTCCACTACTCTAGGAGTAATGTAACTATGAGTAGAACCAAGGTCAATCAAAATTGAAACATATTGTTCAACAATATTACCTGCAACTTCAACCATAGTTGACTGGTGATCTGCCTGGCAGTCCTCCAGTGCTACATAAATTCTAGGGACTGCTCTTGCTACTTGGCCCACTGTTTTTGCTCCCTGAATGTTATAGGCTAGCATTGCACTTTCATTCTCAAGTGGACAAATTCTGTGCAAGTGGGGTCCTTCACATTTCCAACATTTGAGTGGACCTTTATTTTGATGTGGCTCTTTAGGCTTTCCACCTGTCACTCCAACTGGATTACTTGCAGCTTGGAATGGCTGCTTCTGCTGATTCCTGAATCTAGAAGGTTTGAAACCTTTCCTTCTCTGGTCAAACTTCTCATTCTTCTTGTCCTTCCATGCCTTATGGTAATCAGGTTTACCTTTGCTTTGCTCATAGCAATACTTAGCCTTTCTTATTGCTTATTCAAGAGTTCTTGGTTCATAAAACTCAATTCTATCTTTGTAAGCTTGAGGCAATCTACTCAGAAACCGCTGGATCTTCAATTTTTCATCTCTAATGTACCGAAAATACCTCAACAATTCCAAAAACTTATTTGCTTATTCATCCATGGTCTGCTGTCCCAATCTCAAATGATGGAACTCCTTGATCTTGTCATCATAATACTTGTCAGAAAGGTATTTCTTCCTGAAATACTTCTTGAACTGTTTCCACTTCAGTTTCCTTTCACTGATTCTCTTTACTTGCTTGATGTGTTCCCACCAAATGGATGCTCATGAATTCATATTGAATATGGAAACTCTTGCCTTTATGTTTCCTGAATAATCCAGTACTTGAAAGTACTTCTTTATCCCAAGAAGCTAAGCTTCATCTTCTTTTCCCGTCTTTATCTCACCATCAAATGTAGGAGGTTTAGATTTCCTAAATTCATCTCAAGAGCGATCCCTCTGGTGCCTTCTTCTTTTCCTTTTATGAGAAGATGAGATTTTATCTCCACTGGATTCTTCAGATTCAGATGATCCACTAGAAGTCATTCTCCTTCTCCTAGTGCTACTCTTACTAACTTCTCACCCAGAGTCTATCTTTTTCTGCAAGTCTGTCAAACTGTGCAATATGGCAGCATTCAACTGATGCTGCTCTTCCTGGGATTTTACCAAGCTTCTCGTGGTGGCTGCAACCTCGACTAGAAACTCCTTCCATTAGAATCTATGTCATCATTTGTATTACGGACATTTTCTCCCATGGCATCTTTTTCTTGCTTGTAAGAATCCCAAGCATCATACCCATCATGGGTTCTCATGACTGAACCACCTCTTGATTTACCACACTGTTCTTTCTAGAGTACTGCTCTTGGAATTTGTCTATAATTCTGCAATGTGTTATTAGCAAACTGTTAGATGCATTTCATTAATATAAATCAAAACTACTTACCTTCCTCTTTTGGAAATTCATAAAACACAATTTTTCTTAAAACACAAAATTTTCCTCTTTTTATTTTCAGCCTTGTGACCACGGACAGTCTGCTGAAATATGCTGAAACCTACTGAAAGACAGTTGGAAACTGCTTGCAAAATCACTGAGAAATTCCTTCGAAAAACCCAAATTTCTATAGGACCAATCAGACCTCTTCCCAGCTATTTTTCTGACATTTTGGTGGTCAAGCCAACTAACTCATCGACAATATTTTTATTTATTTTTCTCAGGTGTTTCAGCAGGAAAACGACTAGACTTCCGATTTGCACCGATGGGAAATCAACTATTCATCGGATGCATAGTCATTTGAGCAGGCGCAATGGCAGAAAGTAATCTTACTACGATTTCCGCGGGCAAACCGACTAAGCTTCCAATCGGTGACCCGATCATTAAAAAATTTCTGATGCCTTTATACTCTTCAAATTTAGGTCTCTTCCTTGCTAACTCCCCAGTGTTTCAGTGGCTGAACCTCTAATTCCTTCCATTGTATCGATCCTGCAATCATCTATTGTTCCGAACTTTATCGGCGATAGCGTAAACTAGCCCTGTTGTGTCGGTGGTCGGGCTCTATGCATAGGACGTTTAGTCATTAATATTTCCACAACAATGGCCCACAATTGAACTATGTCTTTCTTAGCTCCTGACTCTGTCGATGATCAGAGAAACTAGGCTTTTTCGGCATCAATGCTCGGAGAACCTTGGATGATTAGCTAACTCTTTATACGGCCGCAACGGCGGGCAGCAGAGTCACTATGTTCTCCACGGGGCACTCGTCGATGGTTGGAGTGGTTTTTCATTGTAGCTTTGGATAGTTAGTGGACTAAACAGTCGCAATTGTGGTTCTCCCTCATTGAACCTTTTCCAATCGGTGATTCAATCCACTAACATTGGCCGATGGCCGATGATCTTGTACCTTAAAGAAAATTGTGAATTTTCTTCATGCCTTGTCTTCCACTGCATCGGCTCTTCCATCTTCTATTCTTCTGCAATGACAATGACTATTCTCCTCCGATTGGCAATTGAAACACATTGGCATCAGCAAGAGGAACCTCTATGTGTCAGAATATTAGTGCACTAGGCTTCTGCAATGGCGGTGCTTTGAACCACTAATTCCTTTCGTTGTCATCAGTGATGAATACTACTAACAGCTTACGATGGCCGACAAATTCAACACTTAGAAAAATTTTGGAATTACTGTGCCATCGAAGGTCCATCTGTCTAAGTGTTCCGATGTGCCGATGACCAAAACACTTAGAAAAATTTCCAAATTTTTATGTCCTTGCCCATTTCTCTTGGTTTCTTTTGGGCAGTAGGAAACCTACCTTTATTAACTGTTTCGCATGGCCCTCTGAGGCCCAAATGCCGCAACATAAGCTCTATCACTACATATTCACAGCCCATTCAGGCCCATGCTACAACCATCGCTCTGATACCATACTGTAACGTCCCCGACCCTCCGACCGGTGAAGAGGATGCTACTATACATCAAATCATCTGGGCATCTAGCCCAATGAAAATGAACATACATATATGTAATGCTGAAGCATGATACTTAAAACATCAAACATATTACGAGGCATAATCATTCATATACATAACGGAAGCAAAATATATCAATCAACACTCATGCATATACAGATCAACATTTAATATGTATATCATCATTCATCAATGGTAAATATAATTGCAGACACAATTTAGGCAAGAGTACTTATCTTATAGAGAACTTGTCCCACAACCAGCTACGTCGCTGCAACGTTCCACCCAACCATAGGCTCGTGTGCTCCTCAATCTCTTAGCAACGCTGACACCCCCGAGCCGGGCATGATTCCCCAAGGAATAAGGAACTAACAGGCTTACACATGGCCAATGATAACAACACCACAAGTGTACACAGTTCAACCAAGCCAACACAGTTGGTTTTATCAAGAAAACAACAGATCACCAAGCCAACAAAGTTGGCTTTATCAGGCCATCCAGGAGCTAGGAAAGGATAAATGCTAAGCTGGTGAACTCATCGAAGAGATACAGACACCAACACCAAAGCCAGTATGTCTTCTAGAACACCCACACACACCCAAAACAAGGAAATCAGTCCCTTCTCTGTAATGCAGTCCCTCAGACCCTGATCGCTCTTCTAGTGCTATTCAGGGGTTGTGGAGAAGAAAGCTAGCTGAGTAGCTCTGTCTATGTGGTTGTCACATACCCCAATTTTGTAAAATAATGTTAATTGTTTTAATTATATTTCCTAAGACATTATGTTAAATTTAATGCTAAGTAGGAACTGATGACTCAGCAGAGTCAAAAGAAGTGGAATGTAATTCTGAATATTTTATTATTAATAAATAAAATGTGGAGACAACAGCATGGAAGAGCTGTTAATAAGAGGTTAGTGGTCAAAAATAGTGGAAGGAACTAGGTGGAGGGAAAAAGACAAGTGGCAGCATCCTCAAACACTTCCTATGTTGTAGGTGGCAACTTCCTACATTTGGGGTCATGATCCCCCAAGAAAGTGGGATCAGAGCAGGAGGCTCAATAAATGACAACTAACCCAAAAAAGACCTAGGCAATCTTTTAAAAGTACCCAATGAATAGAGCTGAGGTTGCTCAGATATTTTCCAGAGAAGAATCATTCAGGTGGAATGTTATTTAGGAAATTCATTTGGGAAAAAAGGGAAAAACATTAAGGAAGTTGTTCTGAGAGGAATGCTGTAGTAACTTGGTCTATTACAGCTTGTTAGCTGGGAGAGCTTACTGATAAGTTCAGGATTGATACTAAGTTTGAAGACTGGTATTTGACTATTGTTGCACCTAGTTCCAGCCAGGGAGACCAGAGCAAGCTTGGGGGTCCTGAGGAGTCGTTGTTTGAGCGCTCCCCAGGAGTTGGTAGGGAGGAACAGCCTCCCATTGTTGTTGTTGTCCCAGTTCCAAAACAGGTTCTACCATCTATTAATCTTTGTTTTAATATTTTTCTATAATTGAATGCTATATTTGTAGTTATGATATAAGAAATTAGATGGATTAGTAATGAAGTGTTCTTAGTTCATTCTGTAACAAAATCTTTTTGATGAGAATTACAACCCCACCTATGTTTTTCCACATCTGGAATGACCAGACCGTACTCTAGCATAGGGGTGAATTTACAAATAAAAATAGTATGATGAAAACATAGAATAGTATGTAATGGAATCATAGAGTAGTTCCTTTGTGTTGTTTTTCAGAAGAATTATCTTGGTATCAGGAGTAGCATTATTCCATATAGAAAACTGTCAAGTTTTTTAGAACAGAGAAATAAATTGAATTGTTTACTGATAATGGTATGTACCAGTAGAGAAAACAGTTCTTGATACTATAGTTACTATCAGTAACTTAAATTGCCTATTTGAATATCATGGAAGAGTACAATAGTTAACCAGCGTAGGATTAAGTTGGATAAGGATGCTTACAGCCTACTTCTTTACAATTTTTATTACTGCAAGTATAATATTCAAATCAACGAAGATTAGCTAGAATCTCTATTTACTCCTACAAGTATTTTAGTATAGTAGAAATTACTTTTGAAAAATAATATATGTTATTCATTTATTCCTGTTCTACTTAGTTAAGCTTAAATAAAAACATATAACTGCTAACCTATACTATTTAAGCTATTAACAGTGTAGAACTTGATTAGTCCTTTTACATTCTTTTCTTTATAAACATTAAATTGTATTATAATACAGAAAGTATTATTTTACAAAGTAATTAATACAGTAAGTATAAGAACCTGATAACAATAGACTAGCAATGGACTACTTTATTCTATGAGTATAAACAACCAAGAACAAATTACTATTTCCCTGTATACTTACCAAGGAAACTAAGTTTAAATAACAATAAAATTAATAGTACTCTAGTTAGGGCAAAAACATTATTTTTATAAATAGCAATTACTATCTTATTATTTACTCTATAAAGATAGTATTATCAGGTAATTACAGTAATACCGTAATTTATTCTTGTAAACCTAAAATTATAATATAGAACCTGTACTCCAGAATTACTGACAGTTACATAGTAATTTTCTTTTAAATACCCACCTATTCCATTCTGAAGGGTAACCGTTCTACATAACTATTTATCTTTATAAATAAAGTAAGTCAAATATATAAACTTTGTACAGATAATATTAGCATTTAATTATAAAAAAAATACTACAAATAAAGAAATCAAGTATATTATCACACAGGATAAAATCAACAGTGTAGAATGCTCGACTTATCGAGCTTAACAAGTATTGAAAAACTTAGCTAATAACCCCATAGTTTACAAAAGAGTATTACAATTTAATTAACAATGAATTTAATAGAAGAGGCTGTATGTATTTATTTTACTGTCGAATTAGGTTTAACCCTATTAATCCAAAATATATAAAATTAAATCAACAACTGTGGAGCCAAGACAATATTTTACTCACGGTTGTATTAAAAATCAACCGAGTAAGGCTGTCATAAGCCGGTTTCATATTTATATACATAGTTTTACAAATTAAAGGTAAATGTTGTAATTATTATCCTACTACCGAGCCTCAAATACTATATTTATAATATAAATAAATTCATAAACTTCAATACTGTAATACAAACCAAGAATTACAGAAAAGAAAAACAGTAATAATATCTTATTTCATGGACTTAGGGTGAAAACCCTGTAAGTTCAAAATTACAACAGAAGTAAGAAGTCGGGGTCGTAACCCTTTTTCAAAGTCAAGCTCACGACCTCGTGTATTACACAGTCAAAATAGATAAAAAGTTGAACGGCTCTTCAAGGCCCTCGACCTCTGCAAGCATTGGAGAGCATGGCATGATTGCCTTTTATCTCTTCCACTTAATACACAACACTTAAACACAAAAAGGGGAACTAACATATTCAATCTCGGTCGAAGCTAGAGCACCCTCGCACAACGTAAGGGTTTCTTCCACTAACCCAAAGTAACAAATAGTTAACAAGACAAACTGAAGCCGCAAGGGTTACAAGCCTCTTTGCGCCAACCCTCAAAAGTTCCAAAGGAACCCCACAAAGAGAAAAAGCCATGGTGTAACCAGGCTTACCGGGAACTTGTAGCCACTACAACTATTTTGCACCAGAGGCCGCGCAGAAGGAAAGCCAAGACCTGTAACCACAAGGAAAACTGTAATATTAGAACTTCGTAAGTTGGATAATAATCTTATAGTTAAAACAATAATGAAAAATGAAGAAAGATTCAGTATATTTACCTGCTCTTTTGTGGAGACGCGACCACCAGCAACAGTAAGAAAACCACCAACGCGATGAGGTAACCCTACTGCAGAAAGGGAGAAGAAGACTTACACACAACAATACTCAAATGCAAAGAAACAGTACAAGACATCAATCCCCACTGAGGAGGGAGGTTATCTCAGTCAAGGGTTCGGTTCGAGATAGCATCACAGAGAAAAAAAAAAAACCTGCAGGAAGAACAGCCAACGGATGACCAACAGCAAGGCATGGGATAGGTCAAGCCACAAGAAGATAATGAGCTGGAGGTTAACGTTGCAGAGGAGAGGTGCAGCAAGGATGCACCAGCACCATCGCAGAGCGACAGGAGCCGAAGGAGAAGGAAGGAATAGTGAGCTAGGGTTTGACGATGCCCCTTTTAACCACGTAATGCATGGCTAGGGTAATGCCACGTGTCACGTCCCCCTCCCTCAACCGGCGAAGAGGACGTGACCAACACAACCGGGCAAAATGCCCAATGAACATAAATAGAAATCAAATGAAATCAATGCTGGAATTAAGCATACACAGATGCATTTATCTTCATTCATACAACGGAAGCAAACACACATTCCAGCAATTACATATTCATCATAATTCCATATACAATTGATATAATTGCAGAGATAGACTAGCAGCACTCATCTGTCAATGAAGAACTCACCCACAACTAGCTACGTCGCTGCAACGTTCCACCCAACCATAGGCCAGCGTGCTCATCAATCTCTCAGCAGCGCTTCCACCCCCGAGCTGGGCATGATTCCTTCAGGATAAGGGTCAATTGCAGGCTTGCACATAGCCAAGGGGACACAAAAAAGCCAAACCAACACCGCTGGGTTTCACAGGCTTTCAACAGACAAGCCAAGCCAGCACAGTCCAAGGTTCAACCACTGCATACCAGCAGCCAAACAATCCCTTCACAGCTCTGTGAAGAAGTCATAACAACAGGGGACAGCCCCAAACCATGGAGGAGCACAGCTCAAGTCCAATGGACAACCCAGAGTTGGTTTTGGCCCTAACGTGGCCAAAACAACTCAACCACAACATCCCAGACCAGGGAAACAACAACAATAGCCCAATTTCAAAGTAAAACAATGGCAACTATGCACAGTCCCAAAACACAGAAACTCAGCCCACGAATTGGAAACTCACAGTGGCTCAAAACGAAATTGAACACCACAGCCAACAAAACACAGGGGAAACAGCAGCCCCAAAACATGACAGTGAGAACGGCTCTCACAACATGGAAAAACGACCCAAACACCCTATGCGTGGGGAAGAACTTACACCCAACAGCAAAATGCATGGGAAATACATATCCGATTTCTCTGCGTGAGGATGAACAGACCTCTGCGTGAGGATGAACAGACCACAGTGGGAAAATGGCTCACTACGAATTGGGCACTACGGCCAACCAAAAACGTGGAGAAGACAAAAACGGGAAGCAATCCTTCTTCGTGAGAATGCACAGCAATGGAGAGGACGCGAATTTGCAGTCAACGGGTGCTCATCCACTCGTGGAGAGGAACAAAATGCCCACGTGAGACCAAATTCGTCCAAAACCTGTGCGTGAGGAACCAACAGACCCAAAATCGTGGTGAGTGAGTGAACAGACCAGGGAGGAGTGCGTGAGGGTGAAGAATGGGCAACGTGGGTGGAGTGGGCAATTGGGTAAGGCTGACAGCCTCTCACAACCACCACCACTTCAGCAATAAATGCCCTCAGCCATAACTCCTCAACCACCAGCTGAGCATTAAAGAGGTTGACAAGGTTGGATAAGACAAAAGGTGGAAAATCAACAAGGGTGATAAAACATGGGTTTTTCCCCAATAACCAAGGTTTGACATCCCCCACCCCTTATCCTTTGGAACCATGCCCTTTTCATTCAACGTTGCACTGCCGTAGCTGGTTGTGGTTTATTTTAATTGATGTGCGGGTTTACATGATGCCGAATTAAAATGTGCCAGATAGCACGACATTCCACTGGCAATTATCTCCCATTGTCGGAACATACACAACAAAATCGATGGTGGAGCTTTTGCCTTGAGCTCCTCACCATGATTAATTACATTTTACACATCATGCAAACGGGGTCGAAACCGGGGACATGACACCACGTACCATTAAAAATATTTGCTCGTAGTGGGTGGATTGATATAGTTCGGAGGACTTTCCACCCAGCAATGATTTCCAATCATTTTATACATCAAGGTTACTCTTAGCATAGTTGCAAGGTCAGTGTATCATTCCTACTCTGCATGAAAAGAACATAAAATCATTATTTTAAACACTTAACCTTGCAATCATTAAAGTCGTGAAGACCATTACAACCAATGCTTGGTAATATATGATTTTCATATAACTTAAACAAGATTATACCCTCGATTGTTATAGTAGGGTTATCATTATAACTTATCTTGCTAAGGAAATTAATATTCTCCATAGCTTATTAATGTTTGGAAAAGAGGTGATTCCTCTATTAAGATTATAGAACCATAAAATACATACTAAGTTATAATTTGATCTTGAACTTGATCAATTCTTAAGCCTCTTATTCCTACCTTATACCTTGTCATGTGCTTTATGAATTATTAAGTTCAATCAACTTTTGGCTTAACATAAAAGTTTTTTTTTTTTGAAAGATCAAAAAGGGGGATAATAGAGTAAAAAAATTATGACTTTGGTCCTAATAACCATAATAACCCCAATGGCTTATCTATATTGAATAAAATAGTAACATATGGTAGAAAGATACAAAAGGAAAATAGTAACTACTACATGGTGACAGCTCTTGTTTAAAATAACACCCTTAATCATAGTTTGTGACTTGGCAAGGTTAGGCCACATTTTATTTATCTAGAAGTTTCACCATAATAAAATAGATAGGCTATATAACAAATTAAGAGATGCATTCTTTTATGAATTTTAGTCCCTTATGGACTTGTTCTATTTATATCATAAAGGGAATAGGATAAATCCTATTTCATTAAGATATTTATTTTACTGAAGATAAACTCCAGTTATGCTTGAAAACAGTTATTAAGGGAATAAAAACTCTATTCATCATATGCATCAACATTATTATAGTTTTCTTAAAAAGCATCTTGAAGTAAAGTTGTAAACTCATTTTAAACTTCAGAGTTTGAAAATAGATACATTAATACATAAGCCTTCTATCAGTTTACATTTACTAGGTAACGTATTGATATACAAATGAAATCATACTATTGATTGTATAGCTCAGTTACTCTTACTCTGCTATAAAGAATCGGTAGAACATTTTTATACATCGTGACTAAAATAGATTTGAAATAGTTCCAAAATCATCGAGAACCATAAATTACTTCTACTAGAAAGAAGGCTAGTTATTAATTGTACCTCAACAAGCGTTGGAAATTGTTTATAGCATTTATTTTCTTACTGAGCTTTTCTTTTGTGACGAAATTGTATTTAAATACTTTAGAATTTCGACAAGCAGCACCAAAACCTCTTACTTGTAGTCTGTAAGAACAAGAAACTTTCTGCATTAGCTCGAAAGCTAAGTAAGCCCAATTTTGCATGACAGTCTCACCTTGTGGTCGCAAAGAAAAACAAAGTCAGTAAACTGAAAAGAACTGTTCTATTGCTAAACACAACCAACAGATAATTCAGATAATGAATGTGGTAATATATATCTAATTTAATAATTAGTTTACCGTAATTTTGAAATTTATATGCTTTTAAAAAAAATTAAATTTTTCGGAAAATTTGGGGTTTTGACAGTGGTCCTCACCCCACTAGGTTTATCAAACACCTCAGGCCGTCATTCACCACTCCAATGCAGACTGAAGACAAAACCACTGCATGCAATTATCCAACAGCTATTGAAGCTTTTACAGAAAAAAAACATAGTTAATCAATCATGGAAAATAATAGCCCACGGGAAACCCTGCCCATAGAACAAGATACTTCATGCAGTCGCTGGAGAAATTTACACATACCAAAAAATGGGAAAAGGGGGCATACTCCCAATATTTGTGTGAGGGACAAGGACGCAACCCACAGAACTATTGATGCAATCACAGCCACAAATTAATGATGGAAAATAGGACAATGCGTAGTCTGAAATTGGTGGGAAGCAGATACCAAAAGTCTACGCGAACATGAGGGATGAACCCAATCGTAGACTAACAATCCTGCGAGATAGGAAGAACCATATTTCTACATGAACGGGGAAGAAAAACTCACAGAATATCAATTGGTGTGAGAGAGGGAAGGCGAACTCCCAAACAATGAATTGGGGATCTTTTAACTCAGCCCGTGTGAAGAACTGAATAGACTCACGATCTGGTTAGTGGGCAGACCATCTGCACGTCATGGAGAGTGAGAGTAGGCATGGACGTGGTAGTGGTATTTCTGCCAGCAAATCATTTTCCCAACTAACAATGGAAAACTAAGGTGGTGGTGATCAAAAGAGAGTGGTGACACATGACTCTTCCCCCATAACTCAATGTTCAACATCCCCCCGTTCCTTATCCTTAGGAATCATGCCCCTTATCAATTTAGTTGTAGTGAACATAGCTGGTTGGGTTATTTAATTAAAATGCATATTTACATGATGTCACAATTTAATATATGCCGTATGTCCCGATATACCATCGGTGACCATTCCAATCCGAAACATAATATAACTAAATCAATGGTGGGGACTTTTCCCTTAGCTCCGCACCATGATTATTTACAATATATGTATCATGTATACTTAATGCAAGCAAGGTTAAAACCGAGGTATTACATAACTGAGAACTCTTGAAGAAGCCATAAGGAAGGCTAAGTATTGCTATGAGCAAAGCAAGTGTAAAACTGACTACCATAAGGCCTGGAAGGACAAGAAGAATGAGAAGTTTGACCAAAGAAAGAAAGGTTTCAAACCTTCTAGATTCAGGAATCAGCAGAAGCAGCCATCCCAAACTGCGAGTAATCCAGTTGGACTGACAGGTGGAAAGCCTAAAGATCCACAACAGAATAAAGGTCCACTCAAATGTTGGAAATGTGAAGGACCTCACTTGCGTAGATATTGTCCACTTGAGAATGAAAGTGCAAGGCCAGCTTATAACATTTAGGAAGCAGAAACAGTGGGTCAAGTAGCAAGGGCAGTCCCTAGAATTTATGCAGCACTGGAGGACCACTAGGAAGATCACCATTCAACTGTGGTTGAAATTGTAGTGGAGATTTGTGGAGATTTGTGCTTTTAAGAAGGTAAAGCATGGGAAATCTTGGTTAGTTCAGCTAGCCACTAGGACTAAGAGAAAATTCAGTGAAGTGATAGAGAAATGTCCATTGGTTATGAATGGATTGATCACTTGTGTAGATCTGAATGTTCTACCACTTGGTTCCTATGATGTTCTCATTGGAATGGATTGGTTAGAAGCTCACAGAGTAAATCTTGACTTTTACAATAAGAATTTTGAATGCATGGATGAAGAAGGAAACCCAGTAGTTGTGAAAGGTATTCCAAAGGTAATTTCAGTAAGGTAGGTTTTAGCAATGCAATTGAAAAAGTTCTATAGGAAGGGTTGTCAGTTGTATGTAGCTCATGTTTTGGAGACAATAGGAGATGAAACTTCTAGAATGGAGGAATATCATATGCTACAAGAATTCAAGGATGTGTTTCCTGATGAGATTCCAGGGCTTCCTCCAAAGAGGGACATTGATTTCACAATTGAACTTGTGCCAAGAGCAGCACCAGTGTCCAAGACACCCTACAGGATGAGTACACCGATATTCTAGAGTTGAAGATGCAGCTACAAGAGTTGCTGGAAAAGATGTATATACGGTCGAGCATGTCTCCTTGGGGAGCACCAGTTCTGTTCGTAAAGAAGAAATATGGTACACTCAAGTTATGTATTCATTATAGACAATTGAACAAGGTTACTGTGAAGAATAAATATCCTTTACCTAGGATTGATGACCTCTTTGATCAAATGAGGGGAGCAAAGGTATTTTCCAAGATTGACTTGCAGTCTGGTTACCATCAAGTGAGAATCAAGGATGAAGACATTCATAAGATAGCCTTCAGAACAAGGTATGGGCACTATGAGTTTGTAGTGGTACCATTTGGTCTCACAAATGCACCATCTACATTTATGTGCCTTATGAATAGTGTCTTCAGCAGGTATTTGGACAAGTTTGTTCTTGTTTTCCTTGATGGAATTCTTGTTTATTCTAAGAATGAGGAAGAACATGAAGAGCATTTGAGATTGACATTGCAATTTCTCAGGGAGCATCAGCTGTATGCAAAACTGAGCAAGTATGACTTCTATAGAGATAGAATTCAGTATTTGGGTCACATTATCTTAGAAGAGGGTATATATGTGGACCCTGAAAAGATTGAATCCATTATGAATTGGCCTACTCCAAGAAATGCAATGGATGTAAGATATTTTATGAGACTTGCAGGATATTACAGGAGATTCATTGAGGGATTCTCCAAAGTTGCACATGCCATCACTTCTTTATAAAATAAGGGGATAAAGTTCAAATGGACATCGAGGTGTGAAGAAAGCCTCCAGAAATTAAAGAATATTCTCACTAGTGCACCAGTATTGAAAGTTGTAGATCCAGAGAAAGACTTTGTGGTGTGTAGCGATGCATGCGGACAAGGGCTTGGAGGAGTCCTTATGCAAGACAGCCATGTGATATGTTATGAGTCAAGAAAGTTGAAGGAGCATGAGAAGAACTATGTCACTCATGATCTCGAGCTTGCAGCCATAGTACATGCTCTCAAGATGTGGAGGCATTACTTGATGGGTAGAGGATTTGAACTTAGGACAGACCATTGTGGTATGAAGTATTTGTTTGACCAACCTACTATGAATGCTAGGTAGGTGAGATGGCTGGAATTTATATGCGAGTTTGATTTTAAAATCAAGCACATAAAGGGGAAAGAGAATAAGGTAGCTAATGTACTCAGTAGGAAGGTGCAGGAAATGCATCTCTTAATATTTTCCAATCATATTTGAGGTAGCAGATTATTAATCATACTGCTGGAGATAAATTGTATGAACAGGTAAAAGACAAATTGCAGCAGCAAAGTCTTGAGAAGAGGTATTAGGGATATAAATTGAAAGAAGATGGACTTCTTACTTATAAAGGAAGAATTTATATTCCAAATGTAGTAGATTTGAGGAGATTTGTTATGGATGAAATCCATCAAGCTCCGTATTCTGGCCACCCAGGATATCAGAAGACAATTGCTACAGCTAGAAAGCAATACTTTTCACCAGGAATGAAAAAGGACATGGCTGAATACATTTCAAGGTGCATGAAATGCCAATAGATAAAGGTTAAGCATCAACACCCTACAGGTTTGTTGCATCCTTTGCCAGTTCCAGAATGGAAATGGGAAGCTATTTCCATGGATTTTATTATAGGGTTGCCGATTACTTGGAGACAACATAATTCCATCATGTTTGTGGTAGACAAGTTGACTAAGGCAGCGCATTTTATACCGGTGAAGTCTATGCATAAGACTGATGACATTGTAAAGATATTCATGAAGGATATTTTCAAATTACATGGCTTACCAAAAGCAATAGTCTCTGACCGAGATGTCAAGTTCACTTCCAATTTTTGGAAAGTATTGTTTGCAGATTTGGGTACAAAGCTAAACTTTAGCACTGCCTACCATCCTCAGACAGATGGGCAAATAGAAAGAGTTAATCAGGTGCTTGAAGATATGCTTTGCATGTATGTGATGGACAAACCAACCAAGTGGGAATATTACTTACACTTGGTAGAGTTTGCTTATAACAATGGACAACAGAAATCCTTGGGGATGAGTCCATATGAATCTTTGTATGGAAGAAGGTGTAGGACACCAGTGACTTGGGATAATCCAGTGAACAGGGTTGTGCTTGGACCAGAATTGCTCAAGGAAATGGAGCAAGAGGTTGTAAAGATCAAGCAGAATCTGAAATCAGCACAGGACAGACAGAAAAGCTATGCAGATAAGCATAGAGTGAACAGAGAGTTCGGTGTTGGGGATCATGTCTACCTCAGAGTGAGGGAAAGGAAGAGTTCCTTGAAGCTTGGATGTTGTGGCAATATTTCACCAAGATATTGTGGGTCGTTTGAAGTGCCTAAAAGAATAGGTCCATTTGCATATAGACTTGCATTGCCTACTAGTACTAAAGCTCATAATGTTTTTCATGTTTCTTTGCTTAAGAGATATGTACATCATCCTAACCATGTGATCAATTGGGATGTGATTCGGGTGGACCTGAGGGAGAGTTCCAAATTGATCCAATGCGCATCCTCAACAGGAAGGTCACAATGCTCAGGAACCGAGTCATAGGGCATGTAAAGGTGCAATGGGAGCACTACAGACCTAAAGAGGCTACGTGGGAGATGGAGGATGCCATGCGATTGGCACATCCATTTTTGTTCAATTCCGCGGAACACTGAGGCAATACCAGTGTAGCATTTTGTTCAATTTTGTAAAGCACTGAGGATAGTGCTATTGAAGGGGGAGGGGAATGTAACACCCTGGTTTTGACCCCGATGCACTAAAAATACATGATATAAATATATATTGTAAGTAATCATTGTACGGAGCTAAAGGAAAAGGCCCCACCATCAATTTGGTTGTGTTATGTTTCAGATTGGAATTATTGCTGATAGTATATCGATATATATGACACATATTAAATTGTGGCATCATGTCACTATGCATTTTAATTAAATAACCCCAACCAACTATGTCAATGCAACTAAATTGAAACGGGCATGGTTTCCCAAGGATAGGGGTGGGAATTGTTAAACCTGTAACCCATGGGGAAAAGCCATGTGTCAGCCACTAAACTATTGTTAGTTGAGGGCAGTTATTTGCTGAGTAGTGATGAGTGGAAGGCCTGTCCACATGCACCCTCCTCTAGCTGGGTTGTTCCATTCACATGGGGGAAAGCAAACCAACAGAAAACACTTCCACTCTCCCACTCTCAGAATTTTTGGCTCACTCTCATGCGGACGGTCTTGGGGGGGTTCACCCTTCTCACACATCGAAATAATCATCGCATTTCCTCATGCAGGAGAATTTTCTCTTCACTATCCAACTCATGCAAAGACATTGTTCGTTCCTCTTTTTCCTCATTGATTGTTGTTCTGTGGGTATGTTCTTCCTCCGGCCTGTGCAAAGCATCATGTTGATGTATTTGTAACTTCGGAATGTATTCATCTATGTATCTTATGTATTGTAACCCGATGTTTATTCTAGGATGTATCTATAATGTAACTGAGTCATATTGTCATGCCCCGATGTTCCGATCAAGAGGATCAATAATGTAAACAAGTCAATTCAATTCATAGTGAGTAACCCTCCAATTGTCTAAGGGTTAAAGTCCCTGCAGTTCCAGGGCACTAGGGTTATTAGACTCTCCTAGTAGAGGTCAGCCCTGGTATGGTTTTAGTCATGTCAAAATTAGTATAAATAGAGAACTGGAGTCTCTATTTATCACAAAACTCATACACACTCAAGTGTAGTGCATAGTTGAGGAAGGAGATGACACTTGGGCTAGTCAAGAAGAAGATTACTGTTGTTGGGAGATCACTTACTATTTTGGGGATTTTACTGTTTTGGTGTTGATTCTATCTCTGAGGAAGTTGTGGGGTTTTCTCCTTTATGGTTTCCCCAAGGAAAAACATTGTGTTCATTGTCTCTTGTGTTTGATTGTTGTACTTGTTATTCTCTCAGTTAAAGATCCTAATAATGCTAGCTTAATGTTGAAAAACTAACATGGTATCAGAGCTAACCTGAGAAGAAGACACTGTGCAGCTGCAGGAACTAGGGCTTCCTAGTTTGTGGATCTTCCTCCACATATTTTCAGCAAAAGTAAGGTGGAATAACTCTTCTCCTTAGGGTGCATCTTTCTGTTGAAACAGAAACCAATTCTGAGGTTTTTCAGTTCTGGACCTGTCACTACTGCCAAAAATTAGGGCTTTTCACAGAAGAGGAATTTTTCAGTGAGCCCAAGCCTGGATTGATCTCGTCCCCAAAATTGAAGTTAGGGACAAATTTCAAGGCATTTGGGTGGACAAAAATCTGGAAAAGTAAAACCCTAATTTGCTCCTGAACCAGCTCTGTAGGATTTCAGATCCGACATCTTGAACCTAGTAAGATCTAAAATCTTTTGTATTTCCATTTGAGGTTCTCAGTTAAGATGTCTCATCATACCAAGCTTGATGAAAATCTCTATGGAGCTTATAACTTTCGAGCCTGGAAGAGAATGAATTAGACTCCTACATTCATGAGGAGGTTCCAGTTCCAAAGGGAGATGAGGCAAAGGCCTTGCATAAGAAGAAGATGGTTATGGCAAAGAGGATCATTGCTGATTCTATCAAGGATCACCTTATTCCACAGGTGTCCTCTCTCAAGACACCTAAAGCTATGTTTGATGCCCTAACCAAGTTGTTTGAAGGGAAGAACATAAATTGGAAGATGACCCTGAGGAATCAACTAAAGAATGTGAAGATTCAAAATGTAGAAACTATCCAGTCTTACTTCACAAGGGTTTCTCAGATAAAGGAACAATTAGAAGCTGTTGATGAAGAAGTGGAAAATGCAGAGATTGTGATGACTACTTTGAATGGCCTTCCTAGGTCATGGGATTCTTTCATCCAAGGAATTTGTGCTAGAAAGAAGCTAGTCAAGTTCAGTAGACTATGGGAAGAGTGCTCTCAAGAAGAAGCTTGGATAGCAGCTCGAGAAGAGAAGATGGGAAATGAAGATCAAGCTCTCACAGTTCACTCCAAGAGAGGCAGAAGAAGACCTCATCACTTCAAAAATAAGAATCATCATCATAGAGATAACAATAGAAAGGACCTATCTAGATTAAGATGTTATACATGTGATGAGATAAGGCACTTTGCAAAAGACTGTCCTAAGAGAAAGAACCACTCTCATAAGAAGAAGGGGAACAAAAGAAGACATCATGCTCATGTTGTAGAGGATGATGAACCATCCAAGAAGAGATCCAGATATGAAAGTGAATATTCTTCAAGCGAGGATGAATATGTTCTGATCTCGACTCTCATAGGTAACATTACTCATGGTAGTGATGATTGGCTTATAGATAGTGGGGCTTCCAAACATATGACTGGATTCAAGGAATTCTTTGTAAGACTTTCAGAACATGAATCACCTCACAAGGTGAAGCTAGGAGATGACTACAAATATCCAATAAAAGGTAGTGGAGAATCTTCATGTAAAATAGACTCTGGTAAGTCTCTAACAATGAAAGAAGTATTGTTTGTGCCAGGACTCAAGAAGAACCTTCTCTCCATATCAGCATTGGATGCAAAAGGAATGCGGGTTGCATTCATAGATGGTCAAGTCATTATGTGGCCTAGAGGAAATACTATCAATGATGCGGTAGTGATTGGAGAACAAGAAGGAGGATTGTACAAATTGAAGGGACATCCAGAACAAGCCTTGTCCATGACACAGTAGAGCCAAATGAGCTTTGGCATAGAAGGCTTGTACATGTGCATTACAGAGCACTACCTATTACAAGCAAAGCTGTTGAAGGTCTTCCATAATTCCAAGCAAAACATGATGGTGTCTACAAAGGATGTGCAAAAGGAAAGAATACAAAGAAGACATTTCCAAGCAGTGAAAGCAAAGCCAAAGACATACTAGAACTCATCCACTCCGATGTATGCGGTCCTATGTCATCAAACTCACTAAGTGGGTATGCATACTATGTTTCTTTTATTGATGATTTTTCTAGAAAGACATGGGTTTACTTCATGAAGAACAAAGATGAACTATTCAGTAAGTTCAAGGAATTAAAAGCCTTGATTGAGAACCATACTGAAAAGAAGATTAAGACTTTTCGATCAGATAATGGCGGAGAATTCACTTCGAATGAATTCAAAGAGCTATGCAAAGAATCAGGGATTAAGAGGGAGTTGTCCACTCCTTATAATCCACAACAGAATGGGATTGCAGAATGGAAGAATAGAACTATCATGGAAGCTACAAGAGTGTTGCTTCATGATCAAGATCTTCCTCTACATCTTTGGGTGGAAGTTGCCAGAAGAGCAGTGTATGTAGAGAGTCGTACTCCACATAGAGTACTCGAGAACAAGACTCCTAAAGAAGTCTTCTCCAGCAAGAAACCAGAAGTCATCCATCTCAGAATATTTGGCTGCCCTGTATACATACACATTCCAAAAGAGAAGAGAACAAAATTAGATCCTTCAGGAAAGAAGGGTGTATTTGTGGGATACTCTGAAAGCTCGAAGCCTTACAGAATATATTTTCCAGGATACAAAAATATTGACATCAGTAGGGATGTGACATTTAATGAAGACATGGCTTACAATAAATCCAGAAAGAGACCTGCCGAAGAACCTGAAGAAGCAGAAGCAGAAGCACCCAGAATTCATGATACAACCATGAATGAAGAAGCTCAAGAAGAAGATCAAGAATTCAAAGAACCACAAAGACCTGTAGATCCACCTCTAGAGAAGAATCCTCATAAGAGGAAACCTACTTGGGTATGAGAACTTATCCAAGGTGTGGAAATATATGGGGCTCCAGAAGAGAATCACAGAGAAAGAAAGAGGACCAGATCCTGCTCCGGGTATGTAGCCTTACTATGTGAGTTCATTTATAAAGAACCTTCCAGTTATGAAGAAGCGGCAGAATGGAAAGAATGGAAGGATGCTTTGATTCAAGAGTACCAACCGATCATGAAAAATGATGTCTAGGATGTTGTCCCAAGACCAGACGGGAAGTCAGTTGCAACTTCCAAATGGATCTACAAGATCAAGCATGTTGCAGATGGTAGCATTGAGAAATATAAGGCAAGATTTGTAGCTTGGGGTTTCTCTCAAAAAGAAGGAATAGACTATGAAGAAAACTTTGCACCTGTAGCCAGATACACTTCCATCATATCAGTACTTGCTCTGGCTGCAGTGATGAAATGGAAGATACACCAGATGGATGTCAAGACTACTTTCTTGAATGGTGTAGTGGAAGAGGAAGTGTATGTAGAACAACCACTTGTTTTTGAGACACATGACAGGAAGTCTCGTGTGTGTAGATTGAAGAAAGCCCTGTACGGTTTGAAACATGCACCCAGGACCTGGTACGGTAGAATTGACAGCTTTATATCCAGTTTGGGCTTTACCAAGAGTAAAGCAGATTCCAAACTTTACTACAAGGTTGAGGATGGAAACCCAGTGATGCTTCTACTATATGTAGATGATTTTTTTGTGACAGGTATGGATGGGTTGATTGTTGATACAAAAATAAAGCTTGCTACCGAGTTCAAGATGAAGGACTTGGGTATGATGCATTACTTTCTAGGTATGGAGGTGTGGTAGAGTACAGATGGAATATTCCTTGGACAAGGGAAGTATGCAATAGAGATCCTGAAGAGGTTTGGGATGATGGACTGCAAGGCTATAGCCACACCGATGGCATCAAACCTGAAGCTATTGAGTGATGCTTTATCAAATTCGATTGATGCTACGATGTATCGTCAGATGATTTGGTCATTCATGTACCTGACGAACACAAGACCAGATATTTGCTTTGTTGTGAACACGTTGAGCAGGTTCCTAACAGATCCAAGACATGTTCACTTGACTGTTGCAAAGCATATTCTGAGGTACCTGAAGGTTATAGTTGACTATGGGATCAAGTACAATGCAAATCAAAAGATTAACCTGGAGGGTTATACTGATTCAGATTGGGCAAGCAGTGCCATTGATAGGAAGAGCACTTCATGGTGTTGCTTCAGTATGGGGTCAGGTGTGATCTCATGGTTTAGCAGGAAGCAATCCTATGTGGCACTGAGTACAGCTGAAGCAGAGTATGTCACATCTTGTTCATCTAGTTGTGAAGCAGTATGGCTACGGAAGCTATTGTCTGATTTATTTGATCTCCAGTTAGATGCTACTTGTATACATTGTGACAACCAGAGTTACGTGAAGTTGTCAGAGAATCCAGTGTTCCATGACAAGTCGAAGAATATTGAGATCAAGTACCACTATATAAGGGATATGGTGCAGAGGGGAGCAGTGAAGCTCCAATATGTTGTGATGGAGGAACAGATAGTTGATGTAATGACGAAGCCATTAGCTACCGTGAAGTTTGAGTACCTCAGGGAGAAGCTTGGTGTTCTCCAGATCGAGATTTCCTCCAAGGGAAAGTGATGAGTCCCATAGCCATTCTATCATGGTGAGAGGATTGGTTCCTTCCATGTTAGATATGAGTGCTGAGATCAATAGCCATTCTGACGAGTAGGTCAGATGTAAGGGCTGAGCCATTCTATCATGGTGAGAGGATTGCTTCCTTCCATGTCAGATATGAGTGCTGGCCATTCTGTCGAGTAGGACATATGTAAGGGAAATTTCCATTCTTTGAATGGAGCTACTTGATGAGGTACCAAGAACACTCAGTCTAGGACTGAGTAGCCATCCTGATGTATAGAGGGATGTGATCTCACTTGATCAGATGTAAGGGCTAAACCATTCTGTCATGGCTAAAGTATTAAGTTCCTTCCATGTTAGATGTGAGTGTTGGCCATTTCGACAAGCAGGTTAGATGTAAGAGCAACTGCCATTGTCTAGGAGAATGAAGGCACCTGGTCAGTTACCAGGTAGCTCAGTCGAGGAGGACTGGGGTCCATTCTGATATGACTATAGGATTGGTTCCTACAAGATCAGATGTGAGTGCAAGCACTTTCATCACTGTGAGCAGGATGTGTTCCCACCTGGATGAATGTAAGTGCAGAAATCTTTCATCATTGTGAGCAGGATGTGTTCCAGCCTAAATGAGAGTCTTTCATCATTGTGAGCAGGATGTGGTTCTGGCTTGGGTGGAAGAACAGAGTTCTTCCATCATTGTGAGCAGGATGTGGTTCTGTCCTGGATGAAAGTGAGGAAATCTTCCATCATTGTGAGCAGGATGTGGTTCCGGCCCAGGTGAAAGAATAGAGTTATTTCATCATTGTGAGCAGGATGTGGTTCTGGCCTAGATGGAAGTGCAGAACTCTTCCATCATTGTGAGAAGGATGTGTTCTATCCTGGATGGATGTGAGTACTATGCCTTTTTGATGAGTAGGTCAGATGTAAGTGCCGAAGCCTTTTCACAGATGATAGTAGTTGTGTCCTATCGTGCTGGTGAATGTGAGTGCTAGGCCTTTCTGACGAGTAGGTCAGATATAAGTGCTTGAGAAGACCTACATGGAGGGTAGGCATACAACTAGCATGAAAAAGGGTGGGCTCTGTAGAAATTCCTGTGACGAGAAGAATCATGAGATAGCACCAGGGATGATCGAGATCTAGTGATGATAGCCAGCGATGATACAGATCGAGTGATGATCGAAGTCCAGTGATGATGATCCAGTGGTGATGATCCAGATCGAGTGATGATCAAGATCCAGTGATGGTCCAGATCAAGTGATGATCCAGATCTAGTGATGATGCCTCATGATGATCCATATCGAGTGATAATCCAAATCTAGTGATGATGTCCCATGATGATCCAAATCGAGAGATGATCCAGGTCAGATGACTTGAAGATGAAGATGACTTGAAGACTCAAGAAGAACTAAGATGCAGATGACGAGATGATCCAGTTGATACAGAGAAGAAGACCAGTGCTGAAAATTATGTCGAAAGAATACCTTCCTAGTTAAGAGGGAGTGTTGATGTATTTGTAACTTCAGAATGTATTCATCTATGTATCTTATGTATTGTAACCCGATGTTTATTCTGGGATGTATCTATAATGTAATTGAGTAATATTGTCATTCCCCGATGTTCCGATCAGGAGGATCAATAATGCAAACAAGCCATGTCAATTCATAGTGAGTAACCCTCCAATTGTCTAAGGGTTAAATTCCCCGCAGTTCTAGGGCACTAGGGTTATTAGAATCTCTTAGTAGAGGTTGGCCCTGGTAGGGTTTTAGTCATGTCAAGATTAGTATAAATAGAGAACTGGAGTCTCTATTTATAACACAACTCATACACACTCAAGTGTAGTGCATAGTTGAGGAAGGAGAATACACTGGGGCTAGTCAAGAAGAAGATTACTGATGTTGGGAGATCACTTACTATTTTGGGGCTTTTACTATTTTGGTGTTGATTCTATCTTTGAGGAAGTTGTGGGGTTTTCTCCTTTATGGTTTCCCCAAGGAAAAACATTGTTTTCATTGTCTCTTGTGTTTGATTGTTGTACTTGTTATTCTCTCAGTTAAAGATCCTAATAACGCTAGCTTAATGTTGAAAAACTAACACATCGATGTTCCTTTCACATTATTGGACTCTGTATTGTCCCGCCCTTCATTTGTGGATCTTGTGCTGTGATTTTACTCACTGATCGTTGGCTGTGGTCTCAACCACATCTTGTTGACTATGATTCCCCTTTTTAAAGTGGTATCTACTATAGGTTACCATTGTTGAATTTTTTGGCCACGATAGGGCCAAGAACGATTCAGGTTTTGTTTCCCCTGTCAAAGCTAAAATTGGTGGTTTTGCCGCATGCATGCAGTGGTTGGTCTTTAGATGGTAATGGAGTGGTGATGAGGACCTGATTTGCTTGAAAAACTTGGTTTGTTTGGGAACCACATAGACAGAGCTATAGGTCTTTTTTTCTTGTCCATAACCCCTGAATAGCACTGGAAGGGAGGTCAGGGCCTGAGCAACTGCATTGCAGAGAAAGGACTGGTTTCCTTGTGTTGGGTGTGTGTGGGTGTTCTAGAAGCCAGGCTAGTTTTGGTTTAGGTGTCCTTAGCTCTTCAATGAGCTCACTGGCTTAGCATTTAGCATTTCCCAGCTCTTGGATGGCCTGATAAACCCAACTGTGTTGGCTTGGCTGATCTGATGTTCGCTTGATAAACCCAACTGAGTTGGCTTGGTTGAACTATGTATTCCTGATGTTTTGTGTATCCTTGGCTATGTGTAAGCCTGTTAGTTCCTTATTCCTTGGGGAATCATGCCCGGCTTGGGGGTGGCAGCGTTTCTGAGAGATTAAAGAGCACACAGGCCTATGGTTGGGTGGAATATTGCAGCGACGTAGCTGGTTGTGGGACAGTTCTTATAAGATAAGCATTCTTGTCTATTTTAATTCTATAGTTATGTTATTGTTAATGATTTATGATGAACATGTATATGAATGAATGTTTTTTGGCTTCCGCTTAATATATGTATGATTATGCATCTTAGTACTTTTGATGTTTTAAGCATTTACTTCAGATATTATATGTATGTACATGTTCATGGAGCTAGATGCCCAGATGTTTGGTGTTTAGTAGCATCCTCTTCGTTGGTCGGAGGGTCGAGGATGTTACAACATGCCAAATATTTCCAATACATGGGATATGTTGTAGTATTTTCAAATGTAATATAACCATCACCCCCAAAAGTCCAAATTCTCATGACTTTTAACAGAGGTTTTTTAAAATATGCTTACAAGGGACCTTTGGGGGGGGGGTTCGAGTCAACCCCCCCAAAAAAACATTCATCATAATTGAAATTTTGAGGGTGGATTTATCACAACTGCCCCCACAAGTCCAAATTCCCATAACTTTTGGGGGCTACTTTAAAACAATCACCCCCAAAATCCCAATTATCATTCCATTTCAGGGAGACATTCAAACAACCACCCCCAAAAGTTAAATTATTATTACTTTTGTGGGCATATTTAAAAGAATCACCACTGTTATCAACCCAAATGGCACTTCTCCGTCTGAGTGCCAACACTTCATATGTTGGTACACAAAAGGATACTTTTGGATTGAAGTTTGTCTAAACATTATATATGGGCATGGCATGAGATGCATTCACTATCCAACCAGCTTGCCATTTTACCTTTCTATATGTTGATTTCCATACGCGACTATCTTCACAGTAACTCATGTACATACGCGACTATCTTCTTTAACAACCCACGTACTGTACACGACTATTCTCATTGCAACTTGCCTACAGATCTGTACATGGGTTTCCCTTATAGCAACTAGCGTGTTATACGTGGGTTGCCAGTATCAATAGTCGCGTACACATCCATTCGACATTAAAAATAATAAAACATGATTAATGGATTTTTTTTGAGCCCTAATCATTAACTATCTCAACTGTCTCAACCTCCTCAACCTTTGAAACTGCTATATTTCCCAAAGTATAAATAGACGCCTTGGGGAGGGAATTAATTGATCATACTTGGAGAGCAAAGTTATGCTAGTGGTATATCTTCAGAATTCTTTGGAGCAGTAGAACTCAGAGTCCTTTGGTTGCAGAGGAGTCCTTGTCTCAGGAATTGGGTTGTACACTTATCTCATTCACTATTGTTAATAAAGAGAATTCTTCTTCCAACTTTATGTTGAGTCTCTTTCATGTATCATGGTTGATGAATATTTTTGATTAAGCACTCTATATATTGTTTATCTAACCTATCATATATACATGTATAATATTGTACTTGGAGAATTTTCTCTTTGCAAGTGAAGGAGGTGCATCCCTAAAAGCTTTGGAGAGAAGCAGAGTGGGAGAAGAGAAAGCTTGGATCAACCATCGTTAATCGAGTGAGTTCAACATTTCTTCCTATTCATTTTCTGTACTTTAAAGCTAATTGTCTACAATTTTTAGAAGTAAGTTGGTAACCCTAGACCCTAGGTTACAAGGGTGTTTATTCCTGTACAACAGAAATGGAAACTCCACTGGGGAGCCTAGACTACTGTGGGTTATTTTTGTTGACCGTTGCCCAGTCTTTTCCTTGATTCAGTGTGTGGTGTCCTATCTTAGTTCATGCTTAAAGCAGTGTTTGAAGACCTTGAAAATTTTATACCTATACGTAGGTTTCTCTTGCACACAGTCACGTACAGAGGTCTGCATACGCAGGTTTCTCTATAGGACAGTCGCGTATAGTGCATAGGTTTCCCTTGTACACAATCACGTACAAGCCTGAGCATTGAAATTTTTGGGCTAGGGTTTTCTTGTCCCTGTCCCTCTTTAAATTTTGTTTGTTGGTTGGCCTTCCTTATAAACATTGCACTGTGAGTTTGATGACCTTGTTAGCGACACCTTGTGCTTTATTGTAAAGCCCTTGAATTCTTATTGGTTGGATTGTCTTTTGTTAGCAACTTGAAGTGGATTTGCCTATTTGGGTTATAGATTCAAGTGTTGGTTGTCTGAATCAGTGATCAGGGTTCTAGACGCTATACATCCCATTCTATTTTTGGATAGTATTTGGTTTTCCACTTGCCTTTGTTTGATCTCAGTGATTTCCTTTCATTGTGTCCACCCAAGCAAGGGTTCCAAGTCTTCCTTAGGTGGTTGATCTTTGGTCTTATTAATCTATTTACTTCACTTTGCTTCCTTTATATAGTTTGTTTAATTTAAGCATACTCAATTTTTGTGCATTTAGGTGCATAGTAGTCTTTGAGCATTTTAAAAAGTGAAAAGAAAACATTTAGAAGCTTTTGAATTTGATTTGCATATAGTAGTTTTATTTTCAGTTTTTAAAATATAATCTCAAAAAACTACAAAAATATAGTCTTAGTGTTCTCTTTATCGTTGCATTTTCATCAATTTACATTTACAAAAAGAAAAGAAGCTTGTTTTTTAGTAGTGATAATTTGCTTTGGTAGTATACACCTTTGCTTTTTATATTTCTTATCGAGTCAAAAACATCATAGTATTTCACTCCACTTGCCTTCTAAGTAAAAAATAGCCCTTAAAATGAATGCAATAATTAAAATCTATTAGTAATTTTTATTTTTTAGGGCCATACACCTACTAGCTTAGGCTAGACTTGTGGGGTAGGAAGTGTAAACTTCCCATAAGTATTTAAATTCGGACATAGAGGGACAATCGATAGGTAAACCCTTCTCTTTATCGATAGTATATAGGAAGCTCCTCTCAAATGGGAGTCAAGCATGAGGCCGCGTGGAGCCATTGGACTAAGGAGATAACCCTCCAATTCCTTGTTGAAACATAAATCAGGATTTTTGCACATCTGGGGATTTTGTCCTAGACAGAGTTTTGGGCTTAGCTACCTTACCCATGCATATGAATCAGGCTTGCAACTATCTCCCTAGACTATTGGTATAGTTAAGGTAGCCTCTAGTCTCTTGAAATCTAGGGTTCATACCTAGGTAAACCGGAAGGAAATTTTTGGTTCACCTTGGACAGGCTTGGAAGGTAAACCTTGTTGAAAGTGTAGGAGGGCAGTGGGTGATTCCTCTGCTTGTGCCTAAGAACCTCTTCAAGGATTCCAAGTAACTATTCTTCAAATTTCTTCGAGAAAGCATTTCTTTTACCCTTGCTGACTGTTGAGACTTTAGGAATTTTTTTAGTGATTGCTCTGTGGTTTGTCTATGTTTAGCTGACCTTTGGGTTTGAATTGTCAAATTTACAATCATGGAGGACCAACCTATCAGAAGGTCATGAAGGTTGCAAAAATTTCCTCCTCTCATCACATTGGAACCTCCACCTCCACCTCAAAGGCGGAGATCGGACATAGATGGTTCATTTGAACCGGTGGGAGTAAGTGAAGTTCTGGGTGAAGCAAAACTTAGGGAAAACCATTTTGATTTTAACACAATTGAGATAGAAGACTTGTAGGTTGATGCATTTGCAAGGAATTTTAATACACCCTTGACTGACTTAAACAATCCCGTGATCATCCAGGTTCGTCCTTTTGATCCACCTGTGTTTGGTGTCCCTATGGGTAGGATAATGTCTACTGCAAGAGAAAGTTCCTTTTTTTTCACCTCAGCCACTCCGGGTGAAGGGGTACTACCTCCCCCGGTAAGTGCCCCTAGATCTAGCATACCTACTATGCCCTTAACTCCAGCAAGCCAGGTGGTTCAACCACCAGTTCCCACAATCCTAGAAGGTGCTTCTAGTGGCATGGTTACTGGGATTCCTAGTATACGTATTATTCCTTCCTCCTTCACACACACTGCCCAGAGCGGTCTGGTAGGATCCTTGGCTTTTTTCCAAGGATTTCCTTGGAATGGGGGGCATATTCCCCCATCCACTCCATACATAGGCCCATCACCCTCTTATGTAGAAGTGCAGTTTGGAAACACTAACCCTAACGGGCAAGGTTTTCAAAATCCAGTCTCAGCCCCGTTCACGAGATCTCCCTCCTCATTGTTTAGCGGAGGGATACCTGCTCCTATTTTTCAAACCCTAATTTTGACTAGGACGGCCAGAACCTATTATACTACACCTACCACCCATAATTGTGTAGCTTATGGATGGAATCCGTTCCAAAGTAACCCATCCACTTCACAACTGGCGGCAGGGGGAAACCCCATCTTTACATATGGGAATTTGGGACCAAGTCCCTCTAATCCCCATTTTGGTACTTTTAGTGCTCTGGTTAGACCTAAGCTTCCATTCCTGGCAACGTTAAACTTGCCAGATTTGTCTAAATTGATGAACGACCCGGTGAGGCATGATCCCTCCTGGCCACCTGTCCCCACCAAATTGCCATCGGACATCCCAAAATTCGAAGGCAAAGTTGGTGAAGATCCTGGGGCTCATGCCCCCACTTTCATTTATGGTGTTCTTCTAATTTACTAAATGAATATTCAGTTAGGTTGAGGTTGTTCCAAAGAACCTTGAGTTTCCTTCTGCTGCTTTCAGTAGTTTTTGGGACTTGGATAATGCATTCCTTAGCCACTTTCAGCTTCTAGTCTGATACAATTTCAGAATGGACTTGTTATCTACCTTTCAGCAGAATAAGGCTACCCACATCTCAGCTCACATCCAAGAGTGGAGGAGGCAGAAGAGCCTTATTAAAGCCACTATTCCTCCTAAGTTTTTATTAGAATGGTTCCTTAAATCATTATTTCCTTATATATCTAAGGATGTATCTACTTCAGGAGTGACGAATGAGGAAGAAGCTATCCTCAGGGCCCAGCAATTAGATTTGATTTATTCTCAATCCGGGATCTTGTATGAGATTATCCCTGAGGCATCGAGGCCTACCCACGATGTAGAGAAACCTAAGCCTAGACACCATGTCGATGGTGTTGTTGGGTCCGTAAACTCTCCCACTGTAGAATCTTTGTCTAGACAACTCCATCAGATGTACATCAAACATTCTACGGCGGAGGAAACAAAATATGCCCCCTCATCCCAAAATGCAAATGTTTTTGCACAGACCTCTCATAAGGGCAATCAGCAGCCCGGTGGGAAAAAGAAGAGAGGAAAGAAAGCACGGGGGCTTCACTTGTTGACCAATATCCTATCACGTTAGTTCATATTGTGGGTTTTAAAATTATCAAAAATTGAACCAATATATTGCAGCTATTGGGGGGGGGAGGGGTGGTTTATAAGGATTGAGGTATAAAAAGGGGTGGGGAGGAGGTTTTAAGTATTGGGAGGGGGTTTCAACAAAAAGAGTTTGGGTTAATATCTCTGGAAATTAAGGGTATTCTTTAATATCCCACGATCGCATGTGCTATGTGAGAGGTTCACTAAGTGAAGTCCCCGTGAAAGAAAGGGAAGGGAAATCAAAACAAGCAGAAACCTGCAAACAATGCTGATGGGGGAAAGAAGAAAAGAAAAAGGTGAAATTCCCATGTAAGTTATGCCATGAGGATCACCTTACCCATCTTTGTCCCCTTATGGAACAAGCCCAGAAGCTGCTAAAATCTCAACAACCGACTGTCCTTAAGGATCCTTTTCCCCAAGGGTAGAATTCTCCTTCAGCTTCTAATGTAGCAAGGGGCACTCCAAATGCCCCTGACCCTAATTATATCAACATGGCTTGATCTTCGACTTTGCTACAAACTAGGAATAAAAACTATGAAAAAGAGAGTTCTGAGAAGGGTAAGTCTATTGGTGAAACTTCTAACCTTCTCACGATCAAGAAACCTGCTGAAACTATGCCTAAGATACCGAAAGGTGCCTTTAAGAAGACCTTGCATAACCCTAATTCTATAGTTGCTTCAAACTACTCTGTGGTTGAATACTTGGCCAAAGCCCCTTGTACAATATTAGCTTTAAAGGTGTTACAGAGTTGTCTCACCCAACGAGATGCACTCTTAGCAGCCTTAGGAAGCATGGACTCATCGAGTCTCATGGATAAATTTCAATTGTTTGATGTTAAAATTCACCTACATTACCATGTAGCCTTATCGATAGATGTCATCCATGGTGGAAAGACCATTGGAAGGGCAGTTGTCGATGAGGGTGCTTCTACAAGTGTTATTTCCGTGTCATGTTGGAAAGCTCTTGGATCCCCAGAGCTGGTCCCATCAAACACCCTACTTATTGCTTTCGATGGGAGGTCATTCCACCCGCATGGTATCCTACCAGCTTTTGAAATTAAGCTGGCAAAGAAAGCAGTGTCTGTTGAGGTAGAGGTGATTGATGCACCTTTAGATTATAACCTACTTCTAGGAAGAAGTTGGACTTATGCCATGTCTGTTATTGCATTGGTCGTCTTTCGGGTGGTAGTGTTTCCACAAGAAGGGAATTTGGTTATTGTTGACCAACTCAATTTTACTCGAAAAGGCCGCATGGAGTCCACTGTACCATTGGTTGATCAGGTGAAACTTGCTACTGATAGCTTGGGGGCTAGAATGTATGCATCATTGATGGGCACATTTGATCTTCCAGCCCCGATTAACTATATAGGTTCTACTAGTGTGGGGAATTCCATAGCCATGGTTGTTGATAGGACTGATCCTTGGGTTCTCCCTCCCCCCCATGAACCGAAAGTGCCCTTATCGACGATGGAAGTGGCTTACCAAGCTATCACTCAAACCACTGTTGATCCCATTCCAGACCCTCTCACAGTCTCAGAGGACCTGGAAGAAGTCTATTTACCTTCTTGGGTAGAAAACTCTTTACATTCTATGGATTGTTTAGATATATTTTTACCTTCTGATGAAGCCATTCTGGAAGCCATGTGCAGATGTGATAAGATCTGCAAAGATATTCATCATCGATCCTATTTTCTTCCAAAGCTAAGCAGGATAGAGAATCAAGAGTTTCATATGAGACTGGCAGACGATGTTGATATACCCATCAATACCTTACCAAGGGAAGGAATGTTTGATGAGAGGAATATGGAAAACATTTTCGAGCGGATTCCTTATCAACATCTTTGTAAATCCTGACGTTGTGGAAAATATACATATCGATGCAAACTGTTCTCCTGAGGAGATTGCAATCGATACGCCCTTATTCAAGGAGTTCCACGACGTTTTTTCCTAGTCATATGATGAGATGCCAGGCATTGATCCATCAATAGTTGAGCATGAGATCCGAACATACCCTGAAGTTAAACCTATTCGGAAAAAGTAAGATTTGTTAACCCGCATAAAGCGGTGGCTGTGAAGGCTGAAGTTGAAAAACTGTTGAAAGTCGGTTTTATTTATCCCATAGCTCTGACGGAATGGGTATCCAACCCTGTTCCTATTGATAAGAAGCAAGGGACCATATGCGTCTATACTGACTTTAGAGATTTGAATAAAGCTTGTCCTAAGGACAACTATCCCACACCGTTTATAGGTCAAATTATTGATGCTTGCATAGGAAGTGAAGTTTTCTCGTTTATGGATGGTTTCTCTGGATATAATAAAATTCAAATAAAACCAGAAGACCAACATAAAAATGCTTTCATTTGTCCTTGGGTTACCTTCACGTACAAAAAAATGCCCTTTGGATTGAAAAATGTTGGGGCAACCTTTCAGTGGGAAATGAACTTTGCCTTCCATGATATTAAAGCCATTGTCGAACCTTACCTTGATGATATACCTGTGCATTCTCGTAAAAGAATTGATCATCCAGATCACTTACATCTAATCTTTGAATGATGCAGATACTATGAGATCCACTTGAATCCCCACAAGTGTGTGTTCTGTGTTGAGTCAGGGATACTGCTTAGATTCATTGTCTCTAACCAAGGCATTCAGGTGGATCCATTAAAAGTAGAGACCATTGTAAATCTGCCTTCTCCTTGTTCTATTAGGAAACTTTAGTGACTGTAGGGGAAGTCCAATTTTCTTTGACATTTCATTGTAAACTATGCCAAGATTACCAAGGGTTTCATGCGCCTGTTAAAATAGGACAACCCATTTGTATGGGATGAAACTGCACAACTTGCTTTCGAGGCATTGAAAAAATCTTTGTTGTCAGCACCTTTACTGCATCCTCCAGATTACTTTAGGGATTTTATATTGTATCTGGCCGCGTCTGAGTCGACCATTTGGGTATTCCTAGTCCAAGAGGACGATAAGCTCCAGGAGCATGTCGTTTACTATCTTAGTCATGATTTAGCCGGACCTAAACTCAAGTACTCCCACATCAAGAAATTGGCCTTAGCAGTTGTCTATCTTGTTCAGAGGTTACGTCACTACATTTTACTAAGGACTACCACAGTAGTGGTGGATGTTAATCCTTTTCAATATGTTTTGTCCTAACAAATTGTTGGGGACAAATTCAACAAATGGATAGTCATTCTCTAAGAGTTTGACTTGGATTTCCAGTCCACTAAATATAAAAAATACTTAGTTTTTGCTGAGCTTATAGCAGAATTTCCAACATAAGAAGATGTAGTCATTGAATAAGACTCATTCCCAGATGAGCATATCTTCTTGATATCCACCTCTGACCCCTGGTACAGAGATATACTTATATATATCCAGACTTTGAATTATCCTGCAGCTTCCTTGTGGGAGGAACAACGTAAACTACGCCTTCATGCTAAGAAATACCTCATCATAGGAGATACTTTATATCGTAGGGGGGTAGATTCTATTTTGCGTCGATGTCTTACCCATGAGGAAGCAGAGATTGTCCTGAATGATGCCCATAGTGGAGCATGTGGGGGTCATTTATCTGGGTTAGCAACGACCCAGAAGATACTATGTGTCGTTTATTTCTGGCCCATGATCTTCAAGGATTGTGTGGAAGCCGTGAAGCGTTGTCATCCTTGTCATCTTTACACCAGGAAAATGCAATCACATCCCACTCTGTTATTTCCTGTTGTCTCAATGGGCACATTCATGAAGTGGGGGATTGATTACATGATGTGTAACCTAGCCTCAACTGGCGGGCACAAATATATCATTGTCGTTGTAGACTATTTTACGAAATGGGAAAAGGAAATGCCCACCTTTAAAGATGATGGGGAAACTGCAGCTTTTTTCATGTTCAATCAAATTATAGCATGGTTTGCTATACCCAAGGTGAGTATCACTGACCATGGCAGTCATTTTCAAAATATCATGATGACGAAACTGACCACTATGCTTGGATTCAAACAAGAACATTCATCTTCGTACTATCCTCAAACAAATGGTCAGGTTGAGGCTGTCAATAAAACTTTGAAGACTATCCTCAAACATACTATTGATGCAGCCCATTCTAACTGGCATATCATGCTATACCCTGCACTTTGGGCATATCAAACTAATGTAAAAACTGCTACAGGTTTCTCTCCCTTCCAACTCGTTCATGGAGTGGAAGCCATTACCCCGGTTGAATGTGAAATCCCTTGCTTGAAAATAGCTATTCATGTGTTACCTGATACAGCAGAGCTTGAAGAACATCTAGGACATTTAGAACATCTTGATGAGCAGCGTAGAGATGCACTAACAACAAATCAAGCTCACAAAAATAGGGTCAAAATCCAATATGATAAGTCACTCAAGCCTCAAATTTTCTTTGAGGGGGGACTTATTTTTCTCTGGGACCAAGACAAAGAACCCCTGGGGGCAGGAAATTTCAAGTCCATGTGGTTGGGGCCTTATGTTGTGTCAAAATTATTAAAGAAGGGTGCATATGAATTAATTGATTTTGATGGGAATAAGCTGCCTGAGCCTAGAAATGGGCTCTACCTAAAAAAGTACTATGCTTAGGATTAACGCTTTTTCTTGTATTTTATTGTATGTATTTTTATGTACACTAGTCTATTAGTTTATGATTTTTATACCATCTGCTAGTTTTTTCAGATGTCTTTTGATAGGTTCGTAGGTCTCATTGATGGCGCCAATCGCCATAATTGTAATCTAGCTTCAGCAGCATGGGTCATTTATTCTCCCTCAGGACAGTTAGTTGCCTCAGGAGGCGCTTGCTTAAGTTTTGCTTCTAATAATGTTGTTGAGTATAGAGCTGTAATTAAGATTCTATGGGATTCTTTGTCACGTGGTATCACTCAGCTGGGAGTCCGACTAGACTCTCAAATGGTGGTTTCCTAGCTCAATCGATCTTATCAGGTGCGAAACCCTATTCTATTATGTCAAAATCAATTTTGAATTCATTAGATTCAATCATATTCCAAGAAATCAGAATTCATTAACTGATGCATATGCTAATTACATCTTGGATTGGCATTTAACACATTTTTCATAAAAATATACAGCATACACATAAAAAACATTTGTAAAAAACCGACAAAATATATATATATATGTTAATATATGTCTATAGATAGGTCGAGTCTCTGATCCTCAGATCCAATCATAACTATATAATATACAAAAAATATACAAAATATGGATCAAAGTCCATCAAATTCCCTAGATCTAAGCTGGACCACCCTAGTTACTTGGACCACCCTGGCCCCCTCAGTCTCCTTGTACTCTAGCTTCTTCAGCCTCCTCGACTTCAGCAGCCTCAACAGCATCTATCTATACTAAAACTACCCTGGCTACCCGCCTCAAAAGGCGTATCTAGATAGGTGGTACTCCAACCACAAACTCCTGCATGATGGCTGGAATGTGCTCAATCTGTAAGGTGGGTACTCTTAGGGTAAGCCTGGCCAACTTCCCCTCAAGAACCCTAATCATCCCCTGGTCTTCTCCTAAGATAGGACACACATACATGCGTGGATGCCCTTCAGGGAGGACTTGTCCAATATCTGCACTTTGACATGTTTATAGGATTATAACTCTTGTACATATGTATATATCTCTAAATTTAAAATTCATAAAAATTTTAAAAAACTTGAAAATAAAAAATTACCTAACTCTCCCCATGCTCCTCCGGGAGGGAGGACGAGGTCTAGATCACCACGGAAATCCATCACAACATATGGAAACTGCTCCAGTGCTAGCAACTGCCGCTCCCACCAAAAGTAGAATTCATCATCATAAACACTCTACATTGAGCCACCACCTCCCTAGCGGAGGAAGATATCTCCCCATCTACTCAGCCTAGGTTGACGAGGAGAATGAACTAGTAGGGGTACTGCAAGGCTCAATCCTGACACTCTCTCTCGAAGAAGGCTACTAGTATGCTAGAATATCCAAAATTATTCCTCCTTCCTCTCTTGCAATCAGAGAGATGTTTTCTCAAAATTGGGATCACTCCCGAACACCATTCATATAGGGCCCCCTGCATACAATCCACCACTAGTCTCATCTGGTTTCATGTATCAAGGTGAAGAGAAGATGATCCCGCAACCCTCACTAAGGTACTTGTCAATACCTGTATAGAAAGATTACGTATATGTACAATAGGGATGCAACTCCCTCTCTTTTGTGCACCTGGTGCACACTATATGTTAATGTAGTTTTGGACACTTAGAGGGTCACCACCTCTGTCGGTGCCTTCCAAGTTGACTAGATCTCCCCGTCATGGTAGACCAACAATGAAATATATATCCTCTGAAGTAATCTCCAAGGACTCACCTTGAAGGTCAAACATGCCCAAATCATGATCCCAGTAATTTATCATGAACATTAGCAGGCGGACATTGGCCTGCATAGGTGATGTACATAAAAACTTTAACAACCCACTTGAACATAAAACATTCATAGTGGGGGCATCCTGGATTGCTTCTTGATCCATATCTTCATGTTCGCTCTCCCTCCACTCAAGCACCATCTTCAAACCTAGTAAAACAAGCATTGCAAACCTTTAGTTTCATGTAAAATTTCAAAAATTTGACCCTACATGCTTTCTATCCACCTCACACAGCATACACAACTGTCTATTTAGGCATGTATCATACTATGCACAATTGTCTTTTAGAAAACCCGCATACAGAATGCGTGTACACGAGTTTCACTATAGCGAACCCACATACACAACATTCCTTTGTTGAGGGTGCTAAAAAATATAAAATTAGGGCTCAATTTTGAAATTTGCTAGGATCAAATTGAAGAGCTTGGGGTGTAGTATTACCTGACACTTGCGGATTTGGAATTGGTCCACCGGATCGTCCACACCGAGCAACTAAAGGTAGAGTTGAAAACTTGTCTTTTATGGCTAAAAATCCAAATGGTGAGTTTTATTTATGTTTTTGAACTATTTATAGAAATTATAATTCTGAAGTGGGTTTTTTCCCTATAGTTCATAATTCATCAAACTAATACCATATCTTTTTTCCTTGTAACAGGTTTATCATCGTTCTAAGGTGTGTTTTGCTCATATAGGATGGTTTTTCACCGTTTCACATGCATTTTGCATCTATACCTACTCCATCTTATACTTAGTAATCAACATTTTAACCATGGACTATGGTATTTTTAACCATTAGCTCCTTGTCTTTACCATTGTTCTTCCATGGATAGGGCCTTCCTCTCATGAGTATCCTCATTTAGAACCTATGTTGTCTTTCGATACTCATGTTGCAGCTGTCTTAGGTATAGGGGAATCCTTTTAGCTAATTTTCATGCCAAATGGAGCCTCATTTTTGTCTCTTTTTACAAGCTATCCCTTTATAGGACTCCCCACCCTTATGGAGTTTCTTTAGCCCCAGGTCTGACTCCTTAAAATAGACTTGACTGCTGAGTTAACTTGTCTGTTCAAGCTCATTAAGAATATGTGAATGGGCATCCGCATTGGTGGTAGGTTATCTCTTTCTCGGACCATGCGGAATAGTACGCGAAAGGATCACTCTCTTTTCTACAGAATTGAGAAGAGTATTCTCATGCATAGGTTTATCACTTTTCCATACCTGAGGGACTAAATTTATGGAAAAGGAACACCCGGTATGAGCTCAGTTTTCTCTTTTTCGTGCTCTGGACCTAAACATGAAAAAGATTTTGACTGTACTTTATCTCTTTGTCATGCTCGTTAAACACTAAAGAACAAAGCATCGAGTTTATTGTTGTAAGCCCCATTTCTTGTACTCAAATGGATCTTTCCCAGTGATCTTGCTTTCCTTCACACTCGTAAAACTCAAGCTATATGCTGCTCTCAAAGGAGCATTGGGTAGGTGGTAATTTAACCTTTTTTGGACCTCCCTGACTAAGTACAAAAAAGGTTCTCCTTTTCTTCTACGGAAGTTAAAAGAGTTCCTCTGTGGTATGTTTTATACTTTTTCGGCCTCAGGAGACTAAATTGGATGAAAAAGGACCCCCTAGGGTCTTCTTTGGAGTTTTCAGACTCTCTAAATGTGAAAACACCAGCTGAGCATGTACTAGTTCGGGCTCATTAAATCCATGAATCAGTGACACTATCAAGCAATATTCCCTCTTCTCTTCAAGCTTGTTAAAAAATGAAGAGAGACTTGAGTTGACTTTCCTGGACTCATTAAAATTTAACAGGGAAGGTAAGGAATAAGTTTTATCTTGGTTTTTAGTTAGTGGTAGCATGTCATCCTTGAACATAGCACTCTCTATCTTTTTCGATACCCATGTCTCAGTGTTCACTTTTAGTTCAGCTATTACTTCGAGTTTTTTACTCCTCCTTTTGTCAGTTCTACCTGGGGAATCTGATCATGTCTCCTACATGATAGATAAGTCTAGTTGTTCTATCTATAAAGTTAAAAGATTCCTTGGGTCATCTATGTATTGTGCTCACTGTTCAAGGACTTAACTCAATGTTTGATCTATATCCTTATCCCATCATTGTCCTATCTGTTATCACTTGTATCTCCCTTCCTTTACCCAATTCCTAGTCACTCTTGTGATCCGTTGGAGGATCTTTTGCCTTCCTTATCACAGTATGGTTCTGCATCAGCACTTCCTGACGATGAAGACCTAGAGTTTTGACGATCGTACCTTAGGATTCACTTTCATTATTGGTGAATTCCTTTGCTTCAGTTTTTGATTATTACCTATTGATTGACAATCTGTTGAATCCACTCCATGTTTGAATTCAACCTACATTTATTTACATGGCTTGGATTGTACTGGTTCTTTGGGATTGTTTATGAAGACCTTAGTTCCCTATATATGGACTAAGTTGCGCAAGATTCTGTTCTATCCATTTACACAGCTTCCAGATCTTTGAATACTCATCATTATTGTATAGTGTGGCTTCGATCCACCTTTGTAATATACGTGGTCTTGTACCCGTACTATATGATGTACTCAAATTTTGTAAAGGAGCTAGTGTTCCAGTATATTGAACATAGCATCCTCAAATATGACTTTGTATATGACATTATTATGTATTTGTTTCAGGTACTACCTCTGCTCCATTGGATTTCTGAGTTATCCAAAGATAATGATTATAATGTATTTCGGCCATCGCTTCCCTCTGACCTCACACATTAGGGGGCATCTATTATCAACCCAAATGGAACTTCTCCATCTGAGTGCTGACACTTCATATGTTGGTACACAAAAGGATACTTTTGGATTGAAGGTTTCCTAAACACAATAGATGGGCATGACATGATATGCATTCACTATCCAACCAGCTTACCATTTTACCTTTCTATATGTTGATTTCCATACGCGACTATATTCACAGCAACTCACGTACATACGCGACTATCTTCTTTGACAACCCACGTACTGTATGCAACTATTCTCATTGCAACCCACGTATAGATCTGTACATGGGTTTCCCTTATAGCAACTCATGTGTTATACACGAGTTTCCAGTATCAATAGTTGCGTACACATCCATTCGACATTAAAAATAATAAAACATGATTAATGGAGATTTGTTGAGCCCTAATCATTAACTATCTCAACTGTCTCAACCTCCTCAACCTTCGAAACTGCTCTATTTCCCAAAGGATAAATAGAGTCCTTGGGGAGGGCATTAATCAATCATACTTAGAGAGAAAAGTTATGCTGGTGGTATATCTTCAAAAGTCTTTGGAGCAGCAGAACTCAGAATCCTTTGGTTGCAGAGGAGTCATTGTCTCAGGCGTTTGGTTGTACACTTATCTCATTCACTATTGTTAATAAAGAGAATTCTTCTTCCAACTTTATGTTGATTCTCTTTCATGTATCATGGTTGATGAATATTTTTTATTAAGCACTCTATATATTGTTTATCTAACCTCTCATATATACATGTATAAGATTGTACTTGGAGAATTTTCTCTTTGCAGGTGAAGGAGGTGCATCCCTGAAAGCTTTGGAGAGAAGCAGAATGGGAGAAGAGAAATCTTGGATCAACTGTCGTTAATCAGGTGAGTTCAACATTTCTTCCTATTCCTTTTTTGTACTTTAAAGCTGATTGTCTGCAAGTTTTAGAAGTAAGTTGGTAACCCCATACCCTAGGTTACAAGGGTGTTTATTCTTATACAACAGCCACCAATAGTTCATTTATCATTACATTTGGGGGAGGGTTAAAAACTACCTAAAAAATAAACTTTAGGAGGGTCTTTCCAACCCCCCCCTCGCGCCCCCCCCCAAAAAAAAAAAATCCCAACAAGACTTTTGCAGGGGGGCAAGGTGAGGGGGGTTAAGAACCACCCTCAAAAGTCTTGAGAACTGGACTTTTGGGGTTTTTTTAAAAAACACTCCCAAAATTTCAATTCTCATGACTTTTTAGGGAGGGTTTTAAGAACCGCCCCCAAAATTTCAATTCTCAAGGCTTTTGTTTTGAGGGGGGGGGTTAAGAACTGCCCCCAACGTCCTAAAAAACTTTTTTGGGGTGGGGGTGGGGGGTAGTTTATAAAAACTACCACAAGGTAAAACTGCCTTGAAAATTTCTTTAGGGGGGGGTATTTAAAAAAACCCCTACAAAATTCATGAGAGTTGAACTTTTGGGGGCAGTTTAAAACAACTTACCCCAAAAGTCTAATTCTCATGAATTGTGGAGGTGGTTTTATAACAACCACCACCAAAAGACTAATTCTCATGACTTTGGGGGGCATGGGGGGTCGGGGGGGGCGGATTTAAAATAACTACCCCCACAAGTCTATTTCTCATGGCTTTGAGGGGGTTCTAAAAAACACCCCCAAAAGTCTAATTCTCATGAATTTTTTGGGGGGGGAGGGGGGTTAAAACAATTTCCCCCAAAAGTCTAAATATCATGAATTTTTGGGGGAGTTTCTGAAAACCTACCACAAAATTCTAATTCGCATGAATTTGGGTGGGGGGGGTGGGGGTGTCATCTAAAAACCACCCCCAAAAGTCTAATTCTCATGACTTTTTTTTTTTTTTTGGGGGGGGGGGGGGGGGGGGGGGGGGGTTAAAACAACCACCCCCACAAGTATATTTCTCATAACTTGGGGTGTGGGGGAGGTTTCTAAAAGTCGCCCCCAAAATTCTAATTCTCGTGACTTTGGGGGGAGGCATTAAAACAACCGCCCCCAAAATTATAATTATCATGACTTTTTGGGGGGGTCTTAAAGCCACCCACAAAAATCCAATTCTCATTACTCTTGGGGGTGGCGGGGGGGTTAAAAGAACCACCCTAAAAATTCTAATTCTCAGGACTTTTAAGGAAGGGTTTCTAAAAATCATCTTCGAAAACACCTTTAGGGTGGGTCTTTCTAAACCCCCCTCCCAAAAGTCCTAAGAATTGGACTTTTGGGGATGGTTTTAAAAAAACCACCCCTGAAAGTCCAATTCTAAATACTTTTCTTTTGGGGGGGTGGGGGGAGGTGCTAGCAAAACCGCCGCAAGCCAAAACTGCCCCCGAAAGGGTATTTCATTGTAGTGTTGAGGAGACACATATTTGTATTTCATGTTTGCATTCCCAGATATAATTGTGATGCATCATTTTATTGTGACGAATTTGGGAATCCTTGTTTGTTTGATGATGTCTATATTCATTGAGGCTTTACATGGGACTCATGCCTATGTCGTTGCAACAAAAAAATTGTGAGCTTCAGTGCTGGTGTTCATCAGGCACATAAATAATTTTATGTTGGCCGGTTGGGAAGTCTCACAAATTTCCAATTTTGCATTGCTAGTTTTTAATTTTTAGTGCGGTGGCATGATTTCCACATCATGAATTTAATTTTCTATGAGGATAAATTTTTATGGTGGTTAATGATATTTGAGAGCATGTAGTTGAGACATTGGGACCCTGACATTCCTTGGAATGACAGCTTTCCAAAAGTGGTAGGAAAATTTGGATACTTACAGTTGAGGAAATGATCTAGACAAACTTTTGTCTAAGGAGTTGTGTTGGAAGGCATTCTCACTGAAGGCGATTCAATGCAATCAATGGGACCTTAAAATTGCTTGTATTTAGAGAAGATTTACATTTTTAATAGATAGAGAAGTTCAACATTTATTCACATGATTTCATCTATGTTGTATCATTCCATTTATCCTACATGGGGGGAATGACTTCTTTGGGTGAACCAACTTTGCAGCACCATGGATTGCTTCTGCTTGAGGACAAGAAGACTTTGGAGGGGAGGGTTTTAATGTCCCTTCCTCAAAGAAAGTTAAGTGTTGACCATTTCAATCACATGTGGGTTAAAAATTGAATTAATTAAATTACCTAGGTAAATTTGGTTATTAAAAACTATGGAGGCATGTATTAGGATAATTTCTAATTCTAATTATTTTATGTAATTATTTAACTAATGTGGAAAATAACGACATGTGTAACTGAGTTCCATGTCAAGAGGGAGCATTAGGAAATCCAACTTGACAAGGATCAAAAGTAACAACTATCTAAAATACTGCCAAAAGCAATATGTCAGAAAAAAAGATGGAAACTGTCAAAAGTAAGGAAAAGCAAGCAGTTTTCAAGGTAGGAAAGTACAGGAAAAGCTACTAGACATAAAGAAGGAAAATTTAGTTTATATTTTGTACTGAAGGATATAAACATGGAAACATCACCTAATCTTAATACTTGTTATTTTGTTTAAGGAGAGTGAATTTCCACTTTGGGTTGAGTTATACAAACAAGGAAACATCATTTGCAAACCAAACTTGCTAATCCCATCAAGGAGGGTGCACTCATGGATTAGGGATAGGATTGGAAAGTGGTTTTTTTCTAAATATATGGATGACTTTCTAAAAAATTCACTCATTCCTATAAATAAAGTCTTCCAATTTCATTTCACAACTTTTTATCATTAATCTTTTGGTGTTGAGTGAAGTTAAGCTTATGTACTGAGTGGTGTGCCTCAGTTCTTTTGGGTGATGCGTACCAAGACTTCCTAATATATAGTATTTCCTTTTATCTTCTTCATATCATCCATTAATAGAGTTTTGTTGCAGGTATTGAATCTTTTTCCATTCCATTTAAAGTTCCAATACAGTTAGGAACTCCCCCACTCGAATCTCGGAGTTCTTTCTAGTCTTCTCTTGTTTTTCTAGGAGGTTGTTGAGAAGAAGTTATGAGGAAAGGGTTGATGGATACCATCCATAAATGGTGTTTATTATCAGCCCCTGATACAATTTTCAGAGCAGTACCAAATCTTTTTCATAGTTTGGGTAGTTTGCCACTCCAAATCTACCTCAATTAGTCTATTTGTCCGGGTAATGAAGTCTATATTAATGAATGAAAATATGAGACTCTTGTGAGGTTAAATTCAGTCCTAAAGGTTCATTATTAATGTATTCTCCAATTTCTTCAATTATTATATAGTTTCGAACTATTTTGACTAATTTTTGAGAATCATTTCAGTACCCTATATAGAAATGCATGAAAATATGACTAGTTTTTTGTTTTGAATGAGTTAGTGGACGAAAAAAAATTCTAATAATATTTATTTCAGTTATAGGAATTAATTAAAATCTTATTAAATATCTTCCAATTCTGAAACTAAATTTTAGAAACCTTCTTCATGTGTTTGGAACCCCTAGAAATCCAACCTAGAGTACAGTCCAAAAGACTAGTTTTTCCTATGCAATTTCCTAAACATCCCAAATATTTATTAACATGCAAATACATTTACATATTTTCATATAACTTTATATAAGAGACATATCAGCTTCCTTATCCTCTATTTTCTTGGATATTGTTAGTATGGGTTTTTGTTTGCACTAGTTGGGACTCCCAGAAGCCTAGAAGTAGACTTTAGCGGAGCTGATTTCGAAACCTAAATGGGACCAACATCCATGTGCTTAGTAACTTGAACAAACAATATCCTTCCCTTCCTTTTTGATCCCATATTAAATCCTAGTCACTCTCCTCGGCTTGTTAATTTTCCCACCTATCATCCTGTAATCTCAAAATTTGTTCTTTAAACTATATTGCATCAACATTAGAGTTAGCATTCTGATATGATATCATATCAGGGATATTACATACATGTTTTTGTTATGATGTGTAATATCTTCGTGTTTTTATTTTTTATATTTTTTTATTCTACAAACTATAGGCCATATCTAAATGATATTTGCAAGCTATGCGATGTCTTAAGCGCCCCAAGAGAGGCTTTCAGTTAATAATTTTTATTGCAATTTTATGTTCTCTTTTTTTTATTCTATAGACTGTCAAAATGCCTCAATGAGGTCTTCAATTTTTCAACTTGTCCCAAATTCCTCATAAGAGGTTTCCACTTGATCATTTTTTTCTTTTGTCTTCTTATATATATATATATATATATATATATATTGTATGCTAAAATTTTAATATAAATAGGGGTCTTTGCTTCCCTATACCATAATCAAATATTTCTCTCTTGAGTGTTACAATAAAATCTACCTTAGATAGAGGTTTCTAATAGAGTTTCATCATGTGCCCATTCACTAGAATTGGTATTTGATCTTCACTTATAGTCCTTAATTTTATGAATCCATTATCACAAATGATATCAATTTGATAAGGGTTAAACCATTGGTTCTTATTTTTCTTTTAAATTATTTAAATATTGAATCATAAAGCAGATCTTAGTATCCTTCTTTGAAGTATTTTTTTCTATGTGGTTATCATACCATGTCTTCCTATAGTGTTGTATCATCTCTATGTGATGAAGAGATTATTGTGTAAGCTCATGTAGGTGACTGATTTGTAACAATATTTAATTCTAAGATAATAATAAATCCATATTAATATTTATTGGTTTCCTTAATGTATTAGTCTAAAACTCAATAGGTAGCCTGATCGTTTTTACGTGGACCAATTCATAAGGTGTAATACATGTGGTTTTCTTCCATGTGGTGTTGTATGCCCATGCAGATTCATGAATCCTATTGTCCTAATCCCTTCTATGAATTTGGATTGTCTTGGTCAAAATATTTTGTATTTCTCTATTTGTTACCTCCACTTGACCATTTTCTTGAGGATGATTGTCTGTGCTTCACCTTATTTTATTTCATGATATCTTCAATCAAATTTGAGGTGAATTGAGAACCTATGTCAGTAACTTGTTCTCTTGAAACTTCAAATCTAGTGAAAAATTCTTCAGTCAATAATTTTTCTACTGATTCTTCATTTTCCAATCTTAGAACCTTGACGTTGACCCATTTTTAAGAAATCAATATAAACCAATACATAGCGTTTCTTCTTTGATGGAGGGTCAATGGGACCTACAAGTTCTAGTCCTGATTTCTCAAAGGATTCCAATTTCACTTGAGTATGAAGAAGCATATCATCCCTTCTTTTAGGCTTCACTTCTCTCTGAAAATCATCACACCTTGAAACGTGGTTTGTTGCATCCTTATTTATTGTGCGATAGTAGTACACTATCTATAAAATTTTGTAAATTGTCCTCTTAGCTACATAGTGTCCACCATAGGGTTCATTTTGGCATGCATGAAGAATTTCATGAACCTCATATTCTTAGATACACCTTCTCATTATGTAATCTTATCCTTCTTTGAACAAGTACCCTTGGATTCATGAGAATGTGGTACTTTTCGTTACTATGTCGCATCGTTCCTTGTTGTTGAAATGTCAAGGAAACCTCATTGTAGCTAGGTAGTTTTATGAGTTAGTATTAACAAGAAATTTTCTACTACATTATGTTTTCTTGGTTTAACAAGTATTTTAATATCAAATTCTTGCAATAATAATAGCCATATGATCACCCTGCAAATAATATTTGATTTATTCATCAAGTATTTAATTCAAAATAGACCATTCTATGAGAAAGGAAAAATACCTGATATTATGTGATGTAATGTTTGAATTTGTTGATTGCATGAACCATGACAAGGAACTAATTCTCTATAATAGTGTAATTCATCTTTTCTCCTAGTAGGTTATTTTTATTGTAGTAAATTGCATAAGAAAAATTTTCAAGGTTTCTTAGATATTATTCAAATTCATCACCACAAGGGGTGAAATCGTTCATGTTTATTCCCATGCTTTCATGAATAAAACCAGCAAAAACACTCAATACTTCCCTTTGGAATGCAACAGGGACATTACACAACCCAAAGGAAGGACTCTGTAGGAAAAGGTACCCCAAGGACAAGTGAAGGTAGTCTTATATTGGTCCTCTATATGGATTTGCACCTGATTATACCCCATAAATCCATCCAGGAAAGAGAATAACTTATTTATTGATAAGGTGTCTAACACTTGGTCAATGAAGGGAAATGGAAAGTGAGATTTCTTGGTGGCTTTATGAAGCTCTCTATAAACTATGAAAACTCTACACTATCCCCCTTTAATTTGGACTATCGTTAAGGTTGATACCCATTCATTGTCTGATATAGGATATATGAATCTAGAATTACATATTTTATGTAATTCATCTTTCACAATGTCCCTTAGGGTTGGGTTCATCCTTCTTGGAGGTTTTCTATCAAGGGCAATATCATCCATGATGTGGATTCGATTTTAGAATTTTTTTGGGAGTACACCCTTCATATATGCAGAGTCCCATGCAAAACTTTTCTTATATAATCAGATTGTCTTCCTATGTAGGGGTAATTGTTGATTTTTATTAAAGTTATAGCATCATAAGTCATTCTCCAAGTCAATATTTTTCACTAATATTGAGCCTCATCTTTTGAGGTAGTTCCTTAGGGAGACTATAGTTGGACTCATGAAAAATGAGGTAGAATCCTTAGTTGGAATTAAGAATGACTAAGCCTTATGTGTAAAGGTTAAGCCTCATGTATTGAGGAAAGTGCTTTCTATGTGAAATTGATTGTAATGTATAGTCTTTCTTATCAAGACTAAGGTCTTGTGTGTCAAGATAGGTCATGTGTTGAGGTGGTCCCTCATGTGTTTAGATAATTATTTGCATGTTGAAGCATGAATCTTGTGTGATGTACTACTAACCATGGTATTAGATATGGATGAGTTATTAATTCTCCTCTAGAGACTAGCCACCTCTATATTGAATTACTTTAGCATATGACCACTTGGAACGATAGTAGAACAAGATGATCACATCATTGGAAAAATATCCTTAGTATATTTGATATGATAAATAAATTAAAGTTGGAACAAGTGACCATGCAGATAAGTCAAGAGATAAATATAATATGTGATAAGTTAAGAGAGAACTTGATTTGCTCACTTCGGCGATGATAAATACTTTAGTTAAATAAGAGCGAAATCTAATTGTTAACTTCAGTTATCTTAACAAGGAAGACTTCAATTAATTAAAGATGAACTCAAATTTCTCACTTCAGTGATGTTATCAAGAATAAATTAATTTAAAAGAGTTAACTAAGTGTTAATAAAGAATATATAGTTAACTAATTGTTTTGCATGATGACACTCGAGTTAAACTAAAAGATAACACTTGAGTTACGACACTTTAGTTAAACAAAAATTAGACACTTAAGTTACGACACTTGAGTTACAAAAATTAAGTTAGTAAACTTTAGTTAAACTAAAATATGACACTTGAGTTATGACACTTGCATGACAACACTTGAGTTAGACTCCTAGCTAAGTGATCTAGAATTTAGTTGGAAGGTGAGTTCATCCTGAAGTCAGAAGGGAAAATATATATGCCAAGAATGAAAAGCATTGTGCATTTTTTTATGCAGGAATTGATTAGATCAATGTGTAGACTAAATTTGGGCTTGAAGGCAATTCACCATTTGTGCATGTGACCAAAAAGTGGGAATTGTTTATGTGTTGGATCTACTGTTAGGTTGTTCTATTATTCTCTCTTCTCTCTTGCTCTGATATTGCACATGGTGTGATTCGTATGTCTCTTTGATATTGCACCTAGGGTGCTTGGTATTTCTCTCTGATATTGCACCTGTTAACAAAAAAATTGAGATATTTCTACTCCGTCCGCAACGTGAAGAGCATAGTTTTTGAATAATTGAGAGTTTCAATATCTCATTTGACCATTGCTTCCACAAAGAAAGAAATGTTTGAACACAAGGTGTCTCTAAAGAGTCCAAGTCCATGACCACTTAAGGGCCAAAACCTAGTTCCTATAACTCAGACATTGAAAAAATTCCTAAATCAAAAAAATTCAAAAATCCTAATCCCACATTCATGATTAATAGATTGGATGCTAAAATCCCAATCCTATAAATGGAATGCATATGAGGTGAATTAAGGAGGACACGTAAGAAAAGCAAAGGAATGTTGTAGGATTTGGAGGCTAGATAGAGACTTTTTCATATCAAGTGTTTTTGTGATCATTAGACTTGATGGAGAAGGATGGTTTAGATAAAAGGAGAAAGGGATTCACCTATTATTGGGTTGTGATCACTTTCCTCCTATTTTTAATATGATGCAATTCTAGTTTCCCCCAAATGTTGTGATTGAATTTATGTATTTTCAAATGTTTTTGTCAATGTTTGGTAGATAGATTTCAATTTTTTTCAAATTTTTCCAAAGGCTATAGATAAGGAACTGGAAATCTAGTTGTGAATGGAGGCCTAAAGGCCATGGATGCTCAAGAAGAGGGATCTTCCACAAACATCACGCTTCAAGAGGTAATCTCATTTCTTCCTCCCCTCTCTCCTCTTTGAAAAGACTTAGAAATTTCATGAAGATTTCAATTATTGTATATATTATGTCAATCAGGATTCACCTCCCTATATTCAAACTTGGATTAGGTTGTAGACATGTCCCTACAAATAAATCTGATAATAGATTGGCGACCATACTGGGGAGCTAAGGGGTTCTTCTCTTGAAACTAGTTTTATTGAGATTTTCCCCTCATTTGGGTGATTTTAACCTTTTGAATCTTTTGATGCACGCTTTATCTTGGTATTAGGAGGATTTAGATCAGATCTAGAGGTCAAAACCAACCTGATCCCACCTTTAACTTTTCATTTTTGAATATTTTTGGTCCCGGATATGACTTATTTTTCTTCTTGAACTTGCTAGCGCCATTTCATGGGATACACAAAGCACCAAACCCCTATATATCCCTTAAAGTGACTGCACAAAGCATCAATGCACTATGTTCATTCATAACAAAAGTGCATCAACATAAGTGTGAAAAAGTCACGGGTTTTTGATGTTTTGGGCATAAAATATTCATTACTTATATGTTTTGAGTGATTTGTTTTGCTATGGAAAGATTAGAAAACCCTCTAAATGATTTTATATTCTAATTTCATTTATTGTGGTCAATTTGTGAGTATTTTTTATGATTTTAAAGTTTGGTGTGCATTTTGGATTAAGTTTGAATTTTTTTAGATCATTGATTTTTTGCTCTGGATTGAGTTTTTTTCAGACTTTGCAGAACCTTAGTTGACATACTAAGCACTCGGTAAGTACTATTATGACCTTTTAGGTGATTTTTTGAAGGCTTGGAAAAATCCTTTAAAAACTAGGAAAAATCACTTTGAGAAGTAGTTCTTTTCTAGTATTGTTCAAATTTTTCCTTGAAAAGAATGCTCAGATATGAAAGTTTATGACAAGTTTAACCTTTAAGTTATTTATTTCACTCTTGAATGTCTCAAATTTTGTCTAAATTGGTCATTTTTATCACATAGGGACATAAGGAAATTGTTGAAAAAACTAAAGAGAATGACATTGTTTCAAATTATGAATCCTTTAGGCCATGCATTTTGAAGCCACATGGAATTCCTAACCTACCACACAACTTGAAATCACCACTAAGACACTCTTCATACCATTGTTTAATATCAAATTCACATAAATTATCAAAATATGAACCTACCACTCAAGATCAGTTCAAACACAATGGGGGGATATTTTTCGTCAATGTCAAGCTTGTTGAGATAAGTTGTGTTCGAGCCCTACATATCCTCTTCACTCGCACCTTTGGGCGATCTTATGAAATAGAAATAGGGATCTCAAGTGTAATAGATAGGTTTATTTTTAATAAAAATTTCGAGCATGAGTATCCTCTTCACTTGCGCATTCGGGCAGTCTTGTGAGTGAGAAAGTGGATCTCAAGTGTAATAGGAAGGATTTGAATTTTGGAAGCATATTGTCGAGCCACGAGTATCCCATTCACTTGTGCTTTCGGGTGGTCATGTGAACGAGAAAGTGTATCTCAAGTGTAAATTCTTGTCATGAAAAATCAAAATTGAATCACGATCCTACATGTACACATCAGTTTAAGAGACCCATTGAAAACAAGAAAAACATTGAATATTCAAACATTTTTCATTTCTAATTAGTGATAGTTGAAGCCAACCTCTTGAATCCTTGCTAAAAAATTGAAAAATTCTTTTTTCAAATTTGTGAAAGTGATTTTATTTTTCAATATGCATATAGAAAGGATCTCAATGAACCTCTTACTCTCCCATAGTATAGAAGTTCATCAAATGAAAATATAGGTTTAAAAGCATCTATGCATTGTTTGGTTCAGTAGCATAAGTCGCAACACCATCAGTTTCACCACCACTCCTCGAAACTAATCGAATTACCTTTAAAACCAATGCTTAATCTAAAAACAACCAATATTTTATCTTTGATATTGACAACAATATTAAGCTAGAGATTTGGGTTAAGATGTTGAGTTAACACTCCAAAGCCACAAAACTTTGAAACCAGCAATGATTAAAGATATTCAAATCCATTAGTAGCAAAGAGTTCTTGCCAGGAAATAGTTTCTAACACAAGCATTAAGAATGAAGTCAATACAATTAGTAAGGTTGGTACTCCCCCTCTTGCTTCTTTGGTGGGATATGAGCACATTACAGTATCTTAGTTAAGTGACAAGTCCTCAAGGTGACATCACTTTTTTGAGATAGTTGATCTATGTGAGTTATCATGGTCTGACGACTATCCTACCCGGCCATCGATTGTGAAGTGGTAGCCATAGTTAATTTTCATAGGGCATCACACAGGTTATTGTGAGTGGGGACACTTGCAATACCTGAGACAGACATGAGGTTGTTTCAACTCCTTGGGAGGGCGAATAGCCAAGAGCTAACACTTGCACCCCTGGCGATTGAAGAACAGTGCAACTATTTCTCGTAACTTCACTATTTAGTAATTATTGAGGCTTAATTTCCATCAAGGGCTACTATTTTTTGAAGGCCCTCTAAAAATTCAACTTTCCACTAAACCTTGATTTTTTGGAAAGAAGTTTGCTTGTTGCTTCCTTAGGGACATTTTTAGTGGTGTGGACACTTTTTCTTTTATTGGAGTATAGATTTCCTCTAGAATTGATTAATCACATTTGTCTATATTTTTAAATTCTAAAAACTCAAACATCAAAGTGGCTTCTCTCCCAGACCACCAATCACGGCTGAAGTGAGGTGAGTTACCAAAACTTGAAGGCCCTGATAAAAAAAAGAGACAAATACAAAAACCGAACTCATAAGACTTTGAAACTTGGCCATTTTTAAATTTAATTAACAATAATAAAGAATATCAACATCAACCTAATCCTAAACCATCTACAGAAATAGTTGATAATATTGCTACATTTGAAATTGAAATAATAGAAAACCATACAGTTGATCCTGCTAACCCACCGTTGCATCTTTCAGACCCAGTAATACTTGCGGTAAACAAATCATTGGATAACCTTAACGTCTTTTCACATATCCAAATAACATGAAAAATCTGACACTTAACCCTTTGGCTTCTCCAAAAGATCTAGGAACCACATCGATTCATCCCCAAATGCTAGCAAGAGGAGGTAATACATCCAATTTGACCCCAATGACAATCCCAGCTGTTAACATGCATGTTAATAATATAAGTTCAACCAGCACTTCAGTTCCAGTTGGTACAGTTATAGGTATCAATCTTGGATGTACATTCACTTCATATACAGGTATCCCTACTGGAGGGTGTACCTTGCCAAATATGGGTTTCCCATTTGGTGGGGCTTACCAAGTTCAAAACTTACAATTAGTTAATTTTAATCCTTTTAGCCAACCTAATACTTTTCTAGGTTCCACTTCTAGAGGAAACTCTACACCTTGGAATGGTAATATCCCTAGTGGAGGAAATGGACCTTGGAACATTAATACCAATTGGAGCCATCGTTCACAAATGAGTGGAACTGTCCTGGGAGGGTCTCCTCCTACAAATACTAGCACAATGTCTGGGGGAAACCCTACACCTCCAACAACCACTATTCTAGGGGGAATTCCACCTATGAATCCTGTCTTAAACTCAAGCAGTATGGGTCTCGGAAGTAACCAATATTTTGGGAACCTACCCCCATAGGGGGGGAATACACATTGGAAAACTTCTCAATTGCAAGGATAATATCCTTAGAATGGTCAAATTTCAGGAAAGTATCAACCTTGTTGGAGTCCACATCCACAAGGATGTAATTCACCTTTCAATTCCACCTCGTAATGGAAAGGGAAAACTCTTGGGAATAGCCAACCTTTTTGGGTTCATCCTATTCAAGGAAAAAATCCACCATGGAATGTAAATCATACCCCAGTTCAGTGGAACTATCAAGTTCCACCCACATATCAAACATCTATGACGACACCTATCAGATCATTGTTTCTAGCCACATTGAATCTACAGGATTTATCCCGGTTGACCAATGATCCTGTTCTACATGTGAATGGATGGAAAACCATCCCAACCAAATTTCCTTCATACATACCTAAGTTCAATGGATGAGTAGGGGATGATCCATCAAATCACGTGATGACATTTCATTTATGGTGTTCATCCAATTCCCTATTCGATGATATTATTAGGATGAGGTTGTTTCAGCAAACCCTCACAAGAACCATCGTGAAATAGTACATTGAATTGTCGTGTAATACATTCACATATTTTTCGTCTTTATCCAGGGTATTTTTGACACATTTTCAATTACCTATCCACTATGATATGAGTACTAAAATTTTGAATTTTCTTAGGCAATCCACTTCTACTCACATCGCTAATCATATACATGAGTGGAGGAGATGCCAAAGGCTTATTAAAGAAAAAATCCCAAATCCATTCTTAGCATATTGGTTCATGAAACCACTATTTCCTACTCTTTCCAAATATGTCGCTATGTCAAGAGCCATGACCGAAGAGAAACTCATTCAGAGTGCACAACAAATGGATTTGATATATTTACAATAGGGCACACTTTATGGTTTAATATCTCTTCCTACAAGACCCGCGTATGATCCAACAAGGCAATCAAAAGGACCTCATGCCAATGGTGTGATTGGTTATGTCAGCCAAATTGATCGACTTACCCAGCAAATGGGACAAGTGTCGGTTCAAACTTCTCAACCCATAGTTGTCCAAGCAAACCAGCAACCTGCAAATCCTCCCCAAACTTTAGAAATCCTCATGGTCCAAGCCATGGACCAAAAGGGAAAAAAGAAGAAACTGAAGAAAAATCCAAATGCTACTGTCGAGACAGGAGATGCACTTAGAATGAATAATCAACCAAAAGGAAATCAGCAGAAATGGAAAAACAAGTACCCTTGCAAATTTGTCAAGGAGATCATCCTACTCACCTATACCCTCATATGGATAGAATTCATCAAATGTTATCTCAATGCAGTGGACCACAATAACCTATTTTGTTGACTCAACCTTCTCCTCAACAGCAACATATGGTTGTTGCAGCTTTGATACCCCCACAAGGGAGAAACCAAGACAACCCTCCACAAGGGGGGGATCCACCCATTCCCAACATGTTTGGACTAGAGCATGAGGTCAATATTCAAACAAGGGCTCATTCCTATGACACATTACCTAGTGTTTTAGACTCATCGGGATCAAAACCAAATGGCTCTCTCACTATCGAGAAATAAACCATTGACATAGTGTCTCGACCCCAAAAATGGGTGTTAATTAAATCAAAACATAATCCTAATGCGAGAGAAGCTCAAAACTATATTATAGTGGAATACTTAGCTCAAGTACCTTGTGCCATGTCGGCCTTGGAGATATTACAAAGTTTTCCAACCTAAAGAAAAGCACTATTGTATTCCATTGGCACAGTCAACCCGAATGATACTATTTTGATCACCTTTGATTTAGAACAGCTAAGAAGTAGGCTTCCATCACATGTCACTTTTCATATCAAAGTGTTGTCACATGGGATGAATATTTTTCAACCTGTTATAGATGAAGGAGCCTCCACTTGTGTCATGTCTTTAGGATGTTGGAAATGCTTAGGATCACCCACTTTGAAACCATTAAAAAAAAAAGTACTTAAAGAATTTTATGGACACTTGTTCCCACCTCATGGAATCATTATTGCTTGCCCAATTAAATTGGGAGGTAAAACAGTTCAAGTTTATTTTGAGCTAGTGGATGCACCCATACATTATAATTTGTTACCGGGACATAGTTAATACATGTAATGATGGTAGTATTGTCTTCAGTATTCTGAATAATTTGGTTCCCCGTCAAGAGAAAATCATTACAATCAATCAGTTAGATTACTACACACCTGAAACCGGTATCCACTCAAATGTACCTTTTGTGGAGAATTCAAAAATAGTGATTCAAGATGTGGGATTTGGGATGTTAAAAGAATATTCCCTCATGGGAACCTTTGCAATCCCTCCACCAACATCTACCCCTGAAACTTCTCAAGTTTTCACCATCACATCATAAGTTCACTTTCCATTAACCTTTTTTACCAAATCCAATATGACAATAGGTTCCACTTCATTAGATGAAACTACAGTAGAGGACATCTAGGTTCAAACTAGTAAAGGAAATGAAATACATTCAGAAACACTTGATGAAACTAGGAGTAGTACACCATTGTTTTCAATAGAAATATCATATCAAGCAATTCAAAATGCTTCAACAAACTCAGATGAAAATCCTTCTCCATTGGAGGAATATGATCCGTATACATTACTCGTATGGGATATCAATACTCCCAATAGTCATGACATCTTAGATCAAACCTTTTCATCTGATGAAACTATCATGGAAGTCATGAATATCTCAAAACGATCATGGGAAGACATGCATCATAGATCTTCATTTCTTTCTAAACTAGATTCCTTAGAAGTAAAACATGATAATTTTTATCTTGATGATGATATGGAAAGGTACCAATGCCCTGTCCAAACATGTAATGTTGTTTCGAAAGGAAATTTGGAAAACATTTCAAAAACCATTCCTATCAACATATCCATCAATCCTGGCATAATTGAGAATATCAATATAGGTTCCAATATCTCTCCAGAAGAAATCACACAATATACTACTTTATTTAAATACTTTCGTGATGTTTTCACTTGGTCATATGAAGAAATGCCAGCAATCGATCCTAGCATCGTCGAACATGAGATAAAAAAATATCCAAATGTCAAACCTGTAGGAAAAGAATTAAGTCTAGTAAATCCTAAGAAATCCATTTCCATCAAAGAAGAAGTGGAAAAGTTGTTGAAAGCTTCATTCATTTACCCTGTACCATAGACGAGTGTGAAGGTAACGAAATATTTTCATTCATGGATGGATGTTCTTGTTACAACCAAATGCATATTAAGAAAGAAGACCAACACAAAATGGCTTTCATTTTCCCACTTTTGTGTATTGAAAAATGAATTTTGGCCTTAAAAACGTCAAGGCTACTTTTCAAAAATCCATGTCATATTATTTTCATGATATTAAGAAAATCGTCGAGGTTTATCTTGATGACTTGACAACAACATCTAGGAGAATAGTTGAACATTGTCCACATTTACATTTTGTTTTCCTTCGATGTCAACAATATAACATTAGATTGAATCCACATAAATGCATATTTTATGTGGAGTCTGGGAGATTACTTCATTTCACTATATCCAATGATGGTATATGGGTAGATCCCCTTAAGGTTGAGGAAATATTGCAGTTGCCTTCCCTGAAAACAATTAGACAGCTTCAAAGCCTACAAGGAAAAGAAACATTATTGAGAAGATTTATTGCTAATTATGCTGAAATTTCTAAAGGTTTCATGCATTTCTTAAAACAAGATGCACTGTTCATATGGGATGAACAAGCTCAATGCTCATTTGATGCAGTGAAACAAGCCCTCGTTTCAACCCCATTGCTTAGCCCCCCGGACTATACCAGATAATTTTTGCTAAATTTAGCGGCAACTGAATCCACTTTAGAGATGGTTTTGGTCCAAGAGGATGATTCATCTCGAGAACTGTTATGGCCCCATATTTTGGGACATTAAAAGTGTTGACCATGATGAAATTCCTAGGGGCTCAAATTGAAATTAATTATTCTTCCTAGGAAAAATATTGCTAGAATCTATTTTGAGGCATGTATTTAATTTCAATTCATCATTTTATTAATTATGCAATTAAATGATGTGGAAATAAACTTTCCAAGTCAAGTAAGCACTAGAGTCCAAAAATGTTTCCAAAAATGAAAAAAGAGGAATATTTCAGGAAAAGCGGCATAAACCCAGAAAGCAGGATAAAATAGGAAAAGCAGGAAAGTATGAAAAGTAGGAAAGTTTAGAAAAGAAGGAAAGTCAGAAAAAGAGGAAAAATAAGGAAAGGCCAAGAAAAAAAAAGAAAGAAAAGTATGTCCACTCATGGGTGACCTATTCTCACAGGTCACCAAGCCAAGTAACTTGCTCAACAGGTCAACATTAATTCTATAAAAGAAGTATTCCAACTCCAATATTAAGTTTGGTTTTTATGTTTGATGAGCTATTCTTATGTGAAAATTACTTCTGAGTGTTATTCCTCAGACTACTGGGAGATGAGCCCCAACCTTCCATTCCTCCTTCCATCCTCTTCTCTTACATCTCAGGTATGGAGTTCTATATTTCAGAAATTGAAGGATTATCAGAGTTATTTTCAGACTCCATCACGTTCAGGTCGAGCTCCAGTGAATCCCATGCTTCACCTATGCTCACAGCCCCTTCCTGGTCATGTTCTGGGCCTCCTGTCCCTTATTTTTGGATTTTCCTTGTAATGGTCAGTAAATTATATGATTTATGTTCTATAGTATCATAATACTATTTAATTTAAATTTATCAGGTCGAAACATCTCTATCCATAAAGAATTTTGTCTTTAGTTTCGCCAGAAAGGCTTATTTTATCACTGTATGGGGGAAAATTAATGAATATGAGTGCTATAAGAAATAGGAAAGTTTGGGGAAGTGTTTGAAGAGATTTTATATGTTCAATGAGATTATATTTACCTATTTTAGAATTCATATGTATTACAGAAATATTTTTTACATAATTTAACTACTCAATTTTAGACCCTAGCTAGATTATTAGCTTTTAATGGCTACTTTTTCCAAAACTGATGTAAAATGAGTTTTGTTAACTCACAATGAGACCTGTAAGTTCAATTGGGTCACTTATAGGCCCAAATTCCCATACCTATCTCCAAGACCCTTTTTTTGGGTTCGTACCACCTTTTTGGATCCTCCTCTGCGCGGGGTTTCCCTTGGCCAAAACTGTCGAAAAAACCCAAATTCATCCAAAACTAATCAGAAATTCTTAAAACTCTCCAAAACATTTTATTATGTTATATTAATTTTTGAATAACCCTCTATAAGTTTCCATAAGCCACTGGTTGAAACAAACCGAACTACTCTTCCTAGTTTCACGATTTGACTGCTCAGAAGCGTGGTAGTAGGTTTCCACGGAGCGTATTTTGAACCCTAAATGGAATCAGATATAAATTTGTTAGGGAAGAGAAAATTATATGTCTGAATGTATTTGGTTTCTTCCCACTCCTTTTTCCTGCAAAATTTCCCAGAAGAAGCCCCTGATTTTCCCAGTCCGAAAAGGCTTTATGTGAATTAATTCAATTTCAGAATTTTTAATTTAAATTGCAAAATTAAAGAGTTTTCAGTCTGCACTCCATATTTGGGACATCATAGTGGTATCAGAGCACTTTCCTCCACTCCTATATAAATAATTATTTCTATTGACAAATTTTGCACATCACCAATTTAAGTTGCAACCATGAGGGTTGTGCCAATAGTTGAAGATAATGACTTTGATCAGTTTGTTGAAGAAGAAGAGGTGATCTATGTTAATGATGGGTTGCAAATTTCAATAGACAAGGATGGTTAATTTTATGACCATATGGAGTATGAATAAATCAATGTGGAACTACACATGGATAATCCTAAGAAGGATTTAGCAAAGATGATAGATGCAGCTATAAACTTGCCCCACCACTACAAAGAGTATCTTTCCTTGGGGGAAGTGATTTGTAAATCTATTCCTTTCAAAGATTATTTTTATTTAAGATTTGTATTTGAGCCTAATAATGTATATTATTACTCTTTTAAGAGCAACAAATCATCCATAGAGGAACTAAGTTGTTCCACCTCTCTGAGCAATGAGGAGGAAGAAGAAAGCAAAAGTGAAGAGTCATCAAAGCCATCAGCATGTTCAAGCATTTTGAGATTCTTTGGTTTTCCTTCAAGAAGATTATCTAAAATTAATTATCATAGTACCATTCAAGAAGGAAAAACCTCAAGTTGTTTGAAAGAAGATGCTCAAGAAGATCTTGCTTGTTTCCCATTACTCCAAGAAGAGAATGAAGATGAATCCACTTCCATTTTCCTTATGAGCAATATTCAAACCATTACTAAGGATGTGGGTTCATATGGTGGTGGAAAGACATATTTTGGATCAGATCCAAAAGAGGAAAAAAAATTAGAGTTATAGTCACCTCAGGAGCCACATAAGGAATAATAAGATAAGGCCACATCACTTGGGTGTGAACCAGAAAATTTGGTGGAGCATGACACTAGAGTATCTGTACAGAAAGATGGAAAGATGAAGAAAATGGATAATAAAAGTTCTGATTTTTGCAGCATCCATGTACACCTGCAACCATCTGATCCATGGGAGGAGGAAAATACGTCACTTTCATATGAGGACTGCAAGATGAAGGACAATTGTGAGAGAGATGAATTTACTCCTAGTCTCTATGTTGGTGAACAAAAAATCGGTGCAAAGCAAGGTGATGTTGTCAATGGTGATAAAGGATATTTTGTATCAGATCCAAAAGAATAACAAATATCAGATCTAAATTTATCATCTGAAATCCCTAAGGAAGTAGAAGACAAGCCCCCACTAGCTGAATGTGAGCTAGGAAATCTGAAGGAGAAAAATCTGGTGTAAAGGGATACACACGGTTCTAAATTTTGGACTCTCTTAAAGCATGATGAAGTTGCATCCACATCATAGGAGAGGATTGAACTCACTAATAATTCCAATCCAACTATCACCATTGTGGAGAGCTATGATCCATTTAGTCTTGTAGGTGGGAAAGAAGAAAGGAAGATTCTTAAAGAGAAGTGCAAGTCACAGCAAGAAAATTTCAGGAAAGAAGAAGGGGGTGATTTTCCTCAAGAAACCCACTCATTTCCTTGGACTTTGAAAATGGATGAAAAAAATATTGAAAAGGATTTACACCTTCTCCAAGACACACATTATTCAATGGCACCCCGGTGTTGGATAGATGCTTCATTGGAATATCAATCTTCTCTTAAATCAAAGGAGGAGATGTGGAAGGCATTGTCTACAATACAAGGGGAATTCTTACAATTGTTTTCTGATAGAGATGGTTTGATTGAGATTTCTTATTTTTTGCATGGAGCGTCCTTGAAGGATGGAGAAGAAATTTGCAAGCTCACACAAGATTTGTTGACCACCCAAGATTCCTTGAAGAGCACTCAATGTGAACTCCAAGAATCCAAGATGGACATAGAGAAACTTCATGAGAAGTTGAAAAGGTATTACCTACCCTCCTACACACCATGCAGACATATTCACAATGCTGATTGCATTCTTGAATAGAGGGAGGAATCTCATGGGATGGTTGATCATGAGATGCACTTAGATTTGCAGGTGCATGTAAAAAGCTATGAGGAAGAGAATATTGGCCTAGCACTCATTGAGGTTGAGAGAAAGGCTAAAGTGTTCTTCTATACCATAAAGATGGATTATCACATTCCTTTTGGATCAGCAAATAAAACTCCTTATTCATCCATTGATTGGGTGGATAGAGACACCTTTGAAGTGAAGAAGGTGGGAGATGAAGAATTTAATTTCTGCAATAATTTTTTTGTTGTGGCCAACATTGCCTTGGCATGTGGGTAGCCATAAGGATTTAATTTGCATCCATTGGATACCTTCCATACACATTCACATGAGGTGAATTCTAATTTTTTTGTGCTTGAGGACTGTACAAACAAGTTTGATGAGAACCAAGCACTTGGCCTTTTCCAGCAAACACTAGAAATGTTTCCTAAAACCAATCTCTTCCCCATGGGAGAGTCAGATGAGGATGAAGATGGGGAAGCCATAAATTGGGTGGATAAGTATTGTAGAGATATGATTCACAGTTCTACCCACACTTCAATGTTATCCTCATCAAGCGAGAATGAAATTTGGGAGAAGGAATTGTCCTTGTTGGTGCAACAGGAAGAGCTGGAGGCTTTCCTAGGTGTTCATGATGACTTGTAGAATGCACCATCACCCTCCCATCTGCCACATAGGAAAATATTGTTGTCACTTGATTCCATTCAACCACATGTGGATTGGGTGGAATATTACATGTCACACATGGATTCTTCTTGCAAAAAAATGCCTGCTCATGAGAAGTGGAACGTAGCTGAGCAATCAAACTGCCAAGGGGAGTTGATGAGAAAAACATCTTGCATCAAGTGGTATTGGTGGAGGACATACACATAGTTGGATGGATTATTGTACCCTATGACCAGTGGCAGAGATTTGAGCCATTGGAAGTGTTCACATGGACCTTTTGGTTGGAGTTTCAGTACCCTCTCAGATTGGATGATGGGACACTTATTTATTTTCCTTGCTTGCATTTTTGGAGATAATTGTGATGATCATCCTATTGTGAGTAGTTTGGGCATCCTTGTTGGTTGGAATATGCCTATACTCATTAGGGTTGGACATGGGACTCACACCTATTTATTTGAAGCAATATCATTGTGACATTCAATGCTGATGTGCATCAAGCACCTAAGGAACTTTATGTTGGGTGGGGAAATCTAACAGATTTCCAACTTTGCATTGAGAATTTCTAGTTTTCAGTGTAGTGGTATGATTTCTACAGCATGAATGCCATTTCCTGTGATGATAAATTTGTATGCATTAGAGGAATTTTGGAGTCTAAAATGGGCCTCCTAAGGAAAATAATAAAATAATAGTTAAAATAATAAAATAATAGTTAAAATAATAAAATAATATTGATTAATTTTGGAGGAAGAAATAAAAAAATTACTTTTTGTGTTCGTATTTTCGACATATCTCATTGTGTTTTTACTCAAATTTTGATTGGGAGAGCTTGTTGGATGCGGAATTTGATTTTGCATCCAACGAGTACCCACATTGCATACTTTTGATGGACCCCGCTACCCCAAAAACAAGAAATACCTGAAAAAACATGATGATGATGTCATCATCACATTNTATTATAAGGCCCATTTTAGACCCCAAATTTCCTCTAATGGTAGATTCTAATGTTTGGATACTTACAGTCGAGGAAATGGGATCCAGGCATAAATTTTTCTAATAAGTTGTGTGGGAAGGAATTCTCACTGAACGGGGTGTAATGCAAGCAATGGGACCCTGGAATTGCTTGATTTGGAGAAACTTTACAGGTTGGATTGATGGAGCAACTAACCTTTTTTCACAATGGATTCATGCTCCAGTTCTCCTACATGATGAACAAATTTGCAGCACTCTGGATTTCTTCTACTTGAGGACAATCATATTTGGGAGGGGAGGATTGTTATGTCCCCATATTTTGGGATATTAAAAGTGTTTACCATGATGAAAAGTGTTCAGGTCTGCACTCCAGACTTGGGACATCACAAGAACATGTCATATATTATTTTATTAAGGGTCTGGCTTTCCCCGAATTTCGATATTCCTAGGTGGAGAAGCTTACCCTGACAGCAGTTCATGCTATCCAAAGAATTAGGCATTATATACTTCCAAGAAAAATGACTATAGTGGCTGAAATGAACCCCATGAGACACATTTTGTCCCATCAAATAATCAGGGGAAGGTATTTAAAATGGATAGTAATTTTGCAACAATTTGACCTCGAATTCATAAATGTTAAATCCAATAAGTCTTTAACATTTGTAGAACTAGTGTATGAGCTACCCGACAATAAAGAGGAAATAATAGAAGAAGAGTCTTGGGCAAATGAACATTTATTTCTCATTGCCACTACTGATCCTTGGTATGTGTTGAGCTGCAGAAAGACCACATTTTATTCATCTTTCCTATACCATTTGTCACCTTATTCCTATTTTATCCTTCCATAAAACCACTAATATTCACCACTTTCATAATCAATATGGGTTTATGTTACTATTTTCCAAATCATTTATTTTTGAGTATTTTGAGTGAATTTATGGTTAATTATTGATAAAAATAACATATTTTCATTATACTTTAAAATTGGATGAGTTTGGTGATGCTTATAGGTGTATTTGAATACTTTAACAAGCTCAAAAGTGACCACCTAGCCTCAGATTCGAATTTCATCCTCAAGATGTGGGCTAATTTCAAGGAGAAGATCATGGAGATGTGGAGAGAATATCTTATCCAATATTTGTTGGAGGATTTGAAGGGATGAGTTGTAAATTTGTTGAGTATTTTGAGGGATAAGTTGAGAGAATAGTGGATCTGTAATTATGATTAGTTATCTTGAATTCATGTATAAATAGGAGGTCTCTCTCCTCATTTTTGTTAGAGGCCTCTCTAGTGGTTTGGTAGTAGGGAATCAGTTCTTCTTTTGAGATAGTCATGGATTTGATCATGTTGTAATAGATTTCATGTTTTAGAATAGACATTTTGATCTCTTCATATTTTGATGTCTTATTTATGAATTATTTGTGTTAATTTTATCGTGAGCTCACAAGTTAATATTGAATGCTTTGTATCAGTTTATTTTATGCAATATCATTTTTTCTGCAATTAGATTTATTTCCATACAAGTTCATGTTTTCATAGATTAAATTCAATTTCATTTGTAGAATAAGTTAGTAATACTCTGCCCTGCATATATTTTTTATGTACCTCACAAGTTTACGCTCTCTCCGGGTTGATAATTAAATCACTGGATATCTGTTATAATTTGTTTAATGTTTTTCCCCAACATTTTGGCACCGTTGTCGGGGAGGTGCTAAAAGGGATCAGAGTTTATATAGATAGATAGATTACTTTTACATTAATTACACAGCAAGGGGGAGGGGAAAACGGTAAGATGCAAGGATGAATTCCCTATGAAATTTCTGGAGTTTCCATGGTGTAACAGCCAGACGCATCCACTATAGTGGGGTGCCCCAAAGCCTTGTTGTTCCTTTGTTTTCGCAAGTGTGTTTTTCTGTAAAGTATTTTCTTTTTCTGCAAGAGTGTTCTTTCATTTTCTACAAATGCAAGTTTGTTTTTATGCAAATTTTCCCTTTTCAGTTTTGATTGCTTTTATTTTTGGGCGCCTTTATTTCATATTAACTTGCTTCTAACTTTGTATCTGTTCATTTTTTTGTTTTCTACAGATTTTTGTGCACCCTTTTTATTTCTGTTTTTACACTCATTTTTGCTATTTTTTTGTGTCTGTCATGTACTCATTTTTTTTCTAGTACTTGATTTGATTCCAGTAAAATAATTTTAGGACGGGCATAAGCCTAGAGAAGCTCACTCAGATCCTCGCAAAATTCGGGACCTCCTCTTCTCACGAAGGGGAGATCCCGATAGCAGCCAAAGATGTAATTACTCCTCCTGAAACAAACAAGGAAGAATTGACGTTTGAGGAATCATGCATATCAGACGAAGAACACCTATTCAAACTGGAGATTGAAGAGGATGAAGAAGAGATCTCGATTTAATATCAATCAATCGAAAGATGCATCAAACAATGGTTCCAAGTAAGTACTAGGTTAGATCGATTTTGTTTTTGCTTTTATTTTATTAATTCGTATTTTCAACATGTAATTATTATATTATTGTATATTCTAGGTTTAGTTTTTCAAAATTAAAAGATAATTTTGGTTTACTTCTTTTAGATAGATGGTTACATTGGAAATTTCATTTTATGTAAATGATATTTAATTTTTAATTAAAGTATAGGTAGATTTTAGTTTTATTTCCAATTTAAAAATTAGCATGCTTTAATTTTCTTTAATATTTATATTTGTTAAAAATTTCTAATAGTCTTAAATTACTATTTTTTTTTTTTTGTTAGGAATTGAAAATAGTTTTAATCTTTTAAATCTGAAGAATTTATGAATTTTTGATCTCTTTTTATTTTCATTTTTCATTTGATAATTTTTAGTCTTGCAAAAAATTAAAATTTTATAGTGAAAATAATTTGAAATAAAAATATAATAAAAACAGAATACAAAAATATTTCTTTGTTTTATTTCTAGTTTTAGTTTTAAATTTTATAAGAATTCTTAATAAAAAATAATTCATAAAAGCTTATATTTTAGATTTCTTTAAATTTTAGAATTTATATTTAAAAATAAAATTAAATTAAAAAAAACAAAAACAAAAAATACAAATAAAGCTTTCATTTTTAAATAACTTTATTTTCTAAAAAATAGGACTTATAACGTAACAAAACCACAGTTATTTATTTTGAATTACTTTTCTAAGTGTTAGTTTTTCTAAAATTTTAGAAATAAAATTATAAAAATTTTAAGAGCTGCAAAGATAACATTATAATATATATATATAATAATAAACATCAAAATAAGATTTTTAATCAACATTATAAATATATATATATATATATATTAAAACAATGCTATTTCTAAAAATTTAACATTAGAAAGAAAAATAAGTTAAATTTTTTTATAAAATAAATAAAACATCCTTTCATCCCTCCATATGAAACCTGCAAACAATCTGCCATGTGAAACCTGCAAACAGTCTGCCATGCGCAACCTGCAAATAGTCCTCTATATGAAATCTGTAAACATAATTTTTTTATACAATGATCTGCAAATGAGAAAACAGTGAAACCTAAAGCTTGAAGCCTACTCACGATTAAAATAGATATGAAACTTGAAGCCTGTTAATGATAAACACTGAAATGGCATGTGTGTAATAGAAGATCTCGTGCCTGCCTTCTCGTCGAGATTTTTTCCAAGGATCCTTTCTATTTCATTTTATTAATTGGAATCTGAGTAGATTCCTAACATCCAGTTCTATTTTTAGTCGACTTCAGTAACTCATTCAATGAGACGAATGGACTGGTGAATCTCCTGCCAGCAATTACAGGGTTATAGGTATTATGGATTAATGATGAAGGCAACTCACCCTCTCCATTGAGGATTTGACTACTGCCAACTCTTATATGATATTCCAATTAAGATGCCAATTAATGGAGAACCATCCATGAACTCAATAGAATTGATTAACCTACCTCCACCGATACCAATTCATGGAGAATGAACCACCTACCCTAAACAAACACCTACCTGAGTCATCTGCACTATAACAATCAAGCCTTGGGCTCGGAGAAACAACTCCTCCCACAGAAATTCCACTTCCACCATGTATTCCTGAGTCAACAAGGTTCTTACTTTTGGAAATAGCATCATCATTCTGATACTCACCTCGAAAACCATGCATCACAAATTGCAATTTACGACAATGCTTATGAACAACAATGTTGGAAGTATGAAAAACTATTAGTCAGGGGATTACAAACGCATCTGCATAGAGACTCATTAGCATTGGCATTAAGTGAATTTGAAATGGAGTTCAGGATATCCACCAATAGCCGCGCCCGCTACTGATTCTCTGGAATTGACTAGAATTGACTTTCCAGACTTACGGTAGGAAGGAAAGTGAACCTCCTTCAACCCATTGCGAACAATGCAAAAACAAAAGAAGCATTCCAAAGGTAGGAATTCCAACAACTCAGACCACATGGAATTATGATATAGCTTGTTTTCCATGCCTGATTCTCTTCTTTTCATTTGGATTTCTGAAGATGTCCATCAAATTTCAAGTTATTGATCATCTTCCGAGAAGTTGTTTGTGTCATAAATGTAGTAACAGAAAAAAGAGTTCAAGAGCTGACATGATGCTCAAAATGATGACACCGCTGGCCAACGATGAAGACATATGTCCTTACCCTTCCAATTTTCAGGAGCAACTTTCCCCTTGTGTGGATGGAATGTTTGAATGGTATGGAAAAATCATACTGAATTGTGTAACATAGCTGCTTCCTACTTAGAATATGAAAATATTGATACCCAGCATGTGAAAATATGAAAATGGACTACACATATTTTAGCATATCGTTTATAAGAAACCCCCATTTTATTTCGATCTTTTAGCAAATAATTTTTTTAATTGAACCGATGGGCTTTGCTTAAGGATGCTCAAAGTGGTGCATGATTTGGGGAAGGGCATGTAAAAAAAAAATTTAAAGTCATAAATACAAATAAAATGTAAATTGAAGGCATGCAAAAGAGAAAACCGTCACAAATTTTTTAGTTGACAGGCAATAGAGATTTCAAATTCCATGCCTGGCCACCATAGTTCGCTATATTTCAATACGTAGTTCGTGAGGTTTTTGAGATTGCCCAATTGTGTCCATCCATAAGGTTACCATTGTTCATTTGAAATGATCTTTAAACCTCTCTTTAGCTACTCTTATCTGAGTGTAGTGGATCTATCAATTCTATTTACACCTAAATAGTTAACCTGCACATTCATGCCCAAACTTGATACCCATAATTCACCTTACCACTTCATGCGCCCAAACCTGGGTTCGATATGCTTAGTGTATATCATTTCCTGAGAATTCCCTCTCAGTTTGATTTGGTGTGATTGATTATTCATGGTAATACATGAGGGCGGCCTGCTATGGTTCTTAGTTCATCTGCACTTTATCTCTGCACAAAATTTTATTGCATTTTTAATTTGCAAAATGTGTAAGCGATTCGAGTATACTTGTGAATGGACGAAGCAGGAAACTCTGTGTATTAATTGGTATCTCTTCAGATATCTTTGCACACTAAGACCCTGATAGATATGATCTACGTATTTGTGGGAGAATAGTGTATTTTATGCTGACAAGCCTTTTCAATATATGTGATATAAGTGACAATTAATATAGATGAAATTCTTATAACTTTTGAGCACACCTAAGTTAGTGATATTCCCATTCCTTGTGCAACATCTTTCTATTTATACCTAAATAATTAAGGCTTATAGAACTCCCCAACATATCTGCAAGTGTCTTAGAAACTGGATATGGATGTTGGCTGTATTCCCCTATTCAATACATCGAGGAGGAGAAGCACAAAAGGGATTGCACATGTCAAGGAAATTTCAGAGATGCTTTGGGAAGTTTCAGTTGTTAAAAACTTTGAGGCTCTTTACCAGAAAAGGTCGTATGAATTCAATTGGAAAAAACAGTAATTAAACGCAAAATGTTTGTACTACAATCAATAAGTTGAAAAGGATATAAGACGAAGTCAAAAAGACAATTTACTAAGATTGAGTTGTGATCAAATTACAAAAAGGGTAAAGTATCATCAATTCAAAGCTTCAGGAATTACTTCATTATTAGGTGAAGAACTAAGAGAAGTATAAGTCAATCTTATCTGTAGTTCGAATCTTCTTCTCCATTTATTCTCTTGGAATTACACGGAAACAGCACAAACCACCTCCTATCAATGAAGTGCATCCTTCTTCCAGCTCTTAGGGTGTTAAAACGTTTTTACTTAGCTTCTTCAGAGATGCCGGTGAAAGGTAAGGCAGAGTGATAGCATAGATGACAAAGAAACCATATTACTATCTGTTCCAACTCATCTTGCCAGGGCCAAACCAAACCAAAATACTGCCTTCCTGTACGCGATATGGAACTTGCCCGCAATCTATTTTAGGTAGGTTGTTTCCATAACTTTACAAAGGGAGGGAGGGATAGTTCCCAGTACCATATCTAATTAGGGTAGGGAAAGAGGAGATCAAATTAAAAAAATTATTATAGTCACAACTCTCATTCTTTTCCTGCAGATTCGACATTTTTTTAAGATGCAACCAATAAAAGTTAAATATAATAACCACATATACAAGTAGATCACCTATACAAGTAAAATACTTAATGTGGAATGCATAGAATTTCATTACCTTAAATCAGCTTGCAGGTTCCATGTGAAAGCATCTACACAGTAACCCAAAAAAAAAAAAGCCCATCCAACTCCAACAAATGTCAAAAGTATGAACATCACATTATATACCCTTTCATGCACTTGATATAATGATTCTTGAAAGCATCTTTTACCAATTTATAGATCAGCATATTTTATTTTTTTAGTTAATATGCATATATATATATATATATATATATAACAATAAAAAATTTAAAAAATATTAAAATACATAAAAGGAATTAAAAATAAAAAATAAAATTGGTAAACATAAAAGTTAGAAACAAGAAAAATTTATTTTATTTTGGTTGATATTTATAAAAAGAACAAATATGTATAACAATAAAAAATTTAAAAAATATTAAAATACATAAAAGGAATTAAAAAAAAAAAAATGGTAAACATAAAAGTTAGAAACAAGAAAAATTTATTTTATTTTGGTTGATATTTATAAAAAGAACAAATATGTTTGGTTAATATTTGGCACATCTTCTATTTGGGGCAGGTGGGTGTTTGTTTCAAACTGCCAAACACTCTTTGCACACTCTTCTCTAATATAGAAAATTAAGATAGTCTCCTTTTAGAGGGGTCGAGCACTGAAAGGGTCGACCCTCTCTCCCTATTGCGCAATAATTATAGAAAGACGCATGAATCCAATTTATTTTTGTTTTTTGCAAAATAATTAAAAACATTAGAAAAAAAACACATTGACATAATATTAAAATAAACACATAAAATTTTGTTTTTGTAAAACCAAATTTTATATATATATATATATATATATATATATATATATATATATATAACACTTTTGAAATAATAATAAAAGAGTTAAAATTAAAAAAAAAATAAAAACTAAAAACTAAAAACATATAAATAAATAAAAAGCATTAGGTAACAAATAATAAAATTATAAATTATAAATGAACTTGATCAAATTTTATGTTTGTTGCACTAACTTGTTTTCGCAAGTCACTCAGAAACAGGTTTGGACAAGAAGGGTTGATACTTTCAGGTATAAAAGCATTTTATTTATTTTCTTTAACTTTTGATTAAGCACATGTTTTCATGTATTTTCAATGCTCTCACAAGTTGGCTGCAGGAAAATGCTAACCTTTTTGCAAATTTAAAGACGAACAAATGGCGTGCAGAATTGATTTCTAGAATCGCAGAAGATTTTCAGAAAAATTTTCCATTAAAATCTTGAAGAAGTTGAGCATCCACTATGTATGTCATGACATTTGTTGCTACAAAGAATCCTTTCAGAAACCTGTTATGCCATGTCATGACTACTTGCCATTTTTCCTTCCAAGATTATTCATCATCCATGTTAAAGTCTACTTTTTCTACCTTATACATCATAACTTCCCGCATGTCTACCTTTCTAAGTCGCACACAATTTCCCCATTTTTAGTTTATCTATTTCCTTATAAATAAAACCATTCATCTTCATTTCCATGACTACATTACTTTCTTATCCCTTCCATAAAAATTGTTTGACCATGAGATCTTTTATCTATAGTCCTACCACTCATTATGTACAACTCGTTTTGACTGATGTGGGATTCCTTAAGGCCCACGTTTCAACAAGTCTTGCCCCATCGACCTCAGCACCTTATCTGGGATAGAGACTAGTGTTCATTTTTAGTACCTTGAGGCTTGCATGCCTTAATGGAAAGTTCTCTCGTTGACAATCATGGGAATACATCAATGTCCCTTGATCATTAGATCTTGCAAGTGGCTCAACATCAGCTCATCTATTTGCACTTTGCATGATGTACTTAGGTACCTTGGCACTCATTGACATCAATGGTGAGATTGCCTCGCATTGGTTAATGAAATTCATGAATGGTCGGTAATCCAATTATTTCTTTCCATGTTCGACATCGACACATTTATTCGCATGGTAAGAATTGTACCATCTAGTTTTGTAGTAGGTGAAGACTATATAGTTTGCATGACTCCATCAGCAGTTTTATAGCAGTATGCTTCCATCCATATGAGAGTACTACAGTTCTACTTTCAAATCTCATCTTCTACTTCATCCAACCAAGCAGCAGTTCAAATCCTTCACTTTACATTCTATTATTCAGCAGCAGCAGCCACATTCCTATTGCATGGATCATCAATTTTTTGGGTAAGTGGAGGTATGTTGTTTTCTAATATTTAACCATGTAATTCCTTAAATGCTATAAAATGAATGAATTTGGAAAATTCCCTCACTCCATTCCCTTTCTCATTTTCATAAACCTAATATATCTTAAGTTGGGGGCGGGGTGGGGCGGGGTTATTCATTACCATTTTACTTATTTGTCATCTCATTTATCATTAACCAATATGTATTTCCCAAACTATGCTATATATATTGGCATGATTCATAACTATGAATAAAAGTATTTCTAATATACATTGATGGTTCATCATTTCTAATGCATGTATACTTTTAAATCTTATGTATTGTAGCAAGAATAAGAAAATATATAAAAAATAAAACAAGAAAATGTTGTTAACACAATAACCAACATTTGTTATACTTATGGTTGTCACACAAGAACCGACCATAAGGAAAATTGCTGCCACTCATGCATTTCAAATCCTGGAATGATTTACTGTTACATACCATCATTATGTAAAGCCTAGCTACAAAGCCAAAAGTCTTAAAGAAGATCAATGCATAGTTGGATGAGTACATGCAACCAGTCAAGTTTGGGGGAATGTTGAGCCGCAAAAAGACCACATTTTATTCATCTTTCCTATACCATTTGTCACATTATTCCTATCTTATCCTTCCATAAAACCATTAATATTCACCACTTTCATAATAAATCTGGGTTTATATTACCATTTTCCAAATCATTTATTTTTGAGTATTTTGAGTGAATTTGTGGTTAATTATTGAGAAAAATAACATATTTTCATTATACTTTAAAATTGGATGAGTTTGGTGGTGCTTACGAATGTATTTGAAGACTTTAACAAGCTCAAAAGTGACCACCTAGCCTAAGATTCGAATTTCATCCTCAAGATGTGGGCTAATTTCAAGGAGAAGATCATGGACATGTGGAGATAATATCTCATCCAATATTTGTTGGAGGATTTGAAGGGATGAGTTGAAAATTTGTTGAGGATTTGAAGGGATGGGTTGTAAATTTGTTGAGGATTTTGAGGGATAAGTTGAGAGAATAGTGGATCTGTAATTATGATTAGTTATCTTGAATTCATGTATAAATAGGAGGGCTCTCTCCTCATTTTGGTTAGAGGCCTCTCTAGTGGTTTGGTAGTAGGGAACTGGTTCATATTTTGAGATAGTCATGGATTTGATCCTGTTGTAATAGATTTCATGTTTTAGAATAGATATTTTGATCTCTTCATATTTTGATGTCTTGTTTATGAATTAGTTGTGTTGATTTTATCATGAGCTCACAAGTTAATATTGAATGCTTTATATCAGTTTATTTTATACAATTTCTTGTTTTCTACAATTTGATTTATTTCCATACAAGTTCCAGTTTTCAAAGATTAAATTCAATTTCAGTTGTAGAATAAGTTAGTAATACTCTACCCCTGCATATATTTCGTATGTACCTCATAATTTTACGCTCTCTCCGGGTTGATAATTAAATCGTTGGATATTTGTTATAATTTGTTTAATGTTTTTCCCCTACAGTATCGAACATTAATTACATATCTCCAAACATAAAGGATAGATGCTCAATTTTCTAGCTTTGAATGATGTCGCATCTGATACCAGGCACAAAGATACCTCATCATTGGGGATACTTTATACTATAGAGGAATAGACTTAGTTATAAAACGTTTTTTAGTCCATGAAGAAGCTAAGTAGGTATTAAATGATTTCCATGCAAGAGCATGTGGCGGTCATATTTCTGGGTGCGAAACCGCCCAGAAAATATTGCATGTAGGATATTTTTTTCCACAATACTCAAATATTGCATCAATGTCATTAAAAAGTATCATCCTTTCCATATTTATACAAGAAAAATGCGTGCACATCCTGCTCCATTACACCTCGTAGTAACCATTGGTCCATTTTCAAAATGGGCCCTTGATTATATGGCAATCAACCCACCTTCATCTAATGGACACTACTACATCATAGTAGTAGTGGACTACTTTACAAAGTGGGATGAGGCAATACCTTCATTCGGCAACATGGAAAAAACTTCAACATATTTCTTATTCAATCATGTGAGGTTCCGTGTACCCAAAGAGATCATCACAGACAACGGGAACCACTTTAGGAATTCCTTTATGGATGAAAATACGACCAAGTTAGGATTTTGGCAGGCTTTTTCCTCACCATATTATCCCTAATGCAATGATCAAGTAAAATCCATCAACAAGTTTTTGAAGACCATGTTGCAATGAACATTTAATAAGGACAAAAATAATTGGAAATTGATGTTGTTCTCTGCTCTTTGGGATTACCGTACCTCAACTAAAATAGTGACTAGTTTCACTCCTTTCCAGTTGTTTTATGGAGAGGAATTTGGATTTCCTATTGAATGTGAGATCCCGTCATTAAAATTGGCTATCGAACTCTTACCTAACACTTCTACAGAAGAATAGTGACTCCTCCACCTTCATTCTATTGATGAAACTAGAAGAGAGTCCTCATTAAACCTAGAAGCACACAAGAAAAGAGTCAAATCCCAATATGACAAAGCATCTTGTTCTCCAATCTTTTCAAAAGGAGATTTGGTTTTGGTTTATGACCAAGACAATGATAAAATAGGAAAAGGGAAATTTGTACCTAAATTGTTTGGCCCACTTGTCGTCAAAATAGTATTGAAAAAAGGTGCATATGAGTTAGTCAATTATGATGGGGAACCCTTGTCAGAGATCAGAAATGGTCTCTATCTGAAGAAATACTTTGTGTAGGAACTGAGGCCTCGCGACATTTTGTTGTATTATGTTGTATGATGTGTAAAAACAATTTGTACAATAGTTATTTCATGCACATACTTATATTTCTTGGTATATGTACTTGGAAGATGTCATTGGAACCTTTCACTTATTTAGGATATGCGGATGGTTCCATTCGTGGCCCTCGGAACATTGCTTTTTCCGCATGGGTAATATTCACACCTAACAATTAAGTCCTTAGTTTTGGAGGATATTTTCTTGGACCTATGACCAATAATGTTTTAGAGTATAGTGCATTCATTGAGCTTCTAGTCGAGGCCAACACTCTTGGCATCCAATGAATTACTATTAAAATGGACTCACAACTTGTTGTATCTTAGTTAAATAGTTAGTATCAGGTTGGTGATCCTATACTGTTTAGAAATTTTCTACAAGTTCATCTTCTAGAACGCTAGTTTGAATTCATTGAATATATTCATGTTCCTAAAAGTTCAAATATTCTAGTTGATTCCCTAGCTAACTACGTCCTTGATTGGCATATTTGTCATACATCATTCCAATAAAGAAAACATGTATTTTGAATGCATGGCACCATAATTGAACATATATTTCAAATCATCAGTAAAATTCGAAGTAACATTCCTTTGTATAAAGTAAAATTGATTACACCATGAACCAAAAAGTGTGTTTATGTTCAAAAAGAAAATTTCAATAACTTCGCACACACCAAAAAGAATAGTATAAACGCTTTCTCCCTTCGTATATTTTTCTTCAACATAAAATGTCCAAAAAATTTCATAAAAATTCGAATATATGGAAAATTCAAAAAATACTTTTGAATTGTTTCGACTTCCTGATCCAACATGAATAATCACCTACAATAGGCAAATTACCAAGTAAATGGTTCATTTCTTCTGAGATGCATCCGCGAAAAAGGTGATTCCTACAAGAATGGTAAAAATGAGTCATCTACTTATCTTTGTTATTTCATATATTAAATGCATATATTGAAGCCTATTGGTTGCCTAAATGGTTGGTTTATGGTTACGTTTACAGGATTTTGACGGAATTGACATGTTCAAACTATTTGATTTAGGATTTGAATGACAGACCATGATCCATGGTGTTGATATTTTTCACAAGAATCAATATGAAGTAAAACCATCACTCCTTTTGTCCTACTTGGCCAAGATCCTATATTGGATGAGAACCGCAGTTACTTGGTTCTATTTCACCATCTGTCGACACATAATCCTACTTTGAACAGCCTACCTATGGAGGGAACATCTGAAAGAGTGTGCACAACTAGCTCAGCCAATGTTTGCAGCAATATCATTTCCTTGGCATGACCCATTCTCTTGAAACATAGACACATGCCCTTGCAACACTCATCCCCTCTTATGTACTATAACATTATTTATTATTTTCGAGCTAATACATGAAAAATAACTAAAAATTATAAAACACAAAAAAGGGGAAACTTGAATCATGTCATATTGAATATTTGAGACAAAGGAAATAGTCAGATATAGTCACCCTTCAACATGGCACATAATTTTGTACCTGTTGTCAATACACCATTTACATTTTCCTTATGAAGTTGTACTAGTAATATGAGCAAATATCCACCAACAGGTTATCCTTCATGTCATGTATGGAGCTTTCATTAATTCATATGGATTAGATGAATTTCACAATAGTTGGTTACTTGACTCTTATGTTTCCAGGTTTCCATTCAGCTTCGTGTTATGTGTTCAAGGGAATTCAAACCAGTGTCGGTCATTTCTCAAATATTCTTTCCCAATCATGTCGGCCTTCCTTGTGTTAGTATACAGTTTTGGATCTCATAGTTCTACCAAATTATATTATCCTATTGATATTGGTTTCATCTTAGTTGATGTGGAATCAATTAAGGCCCTTCTTCTGACAAATCTATTCCTATTGACTCCAAATCATTATCTAGGAAATGGATCTAGAAACCCCAGTGAGTAACTTGGATCTTGCAATCATTAGTGGCAGGATTCCTTGCAAATTAGATAGGGTATACTCCAATGACCCCTGATTGTTTGGTTCTACAAGTGTTCGACTTTATAACATCTATTCACACTTGTTTGTTTGTACTCAAGTACCTTGGAGTCCATCATCATTATCGGTGGGCCTCCTCACATCTATTAACGATATACATAAATGACCTGTAATCAAATGTTTTTTTATTATGCTCGACATCGACTCATTTATTTTCATGATATAGACTCATAATATCATTGGTTTATTTGAATACCTTGGGAAAAATAGTCATATCACTCATCGATGCACTGCTCGAGTTGAGCAAGATTAGACTACCATGTCAAAGCACCACAAAGAACTGAATATTTTGCACTCATCAAAAAATGCTTGTATACATTTTTTATTTTTGACATGGATCCATTGTATATTTTTCATGGCCATGCTTGTTTACTACTGAGCCTGGATATACCAGCCTCGGGAAGATATTGTATATTTGGGAAATTTCCTTGCTTTACTTACAGGTGTTTATCCAACTCTTGCATTCATAAACCATCATGTTTCCACCATGCCTTGATCACTAAAGAGTATCAATACAAAGAGTATTAGAATGAAATATAAATCAATATATTTCATCCCTCGTCATAGATTCGGACCTCACACATTAGGGGGAATACTTTAGCAATAAAATTAACACCCTTAAGAGTGTTGGTCTGAAAACATATTTCTACTTCGCCTACAAAGTGAAGATCAGAGTTTTTGAATGATTGAGAGTTTCAATCTCTCATTTGACCACTACTTCCACAAAAGAAGAAATATTTGAATACAAGGTGGCTCTGAAGAGGCCAAGTTCGTGACTACTTAATGGTCAAAACGCAGTTCCTATGACTCACACAGTGGAAAAATGCCTAACATGGGCATTAATTGTCCTAGAAATACTGAAAATCAAGTTGAAATGCCTAAAAACTAAGGAAAGTGGGTTTTTTTAAAGGAAATAATAAAAAACTTCAAAAATCCTAATCCCACATTCATGATTAAGAGATTGGATTCTCAAATCCCGATCCTATAAATGGAAGGAATATGAGGTGAATTAGGGGGGACAAGTAAGAAAAGAAAAGGCATGTTGTAGGATTTGGAGGCTTGATAGACGTTGGAAGGGGGTTTTGGATAAGTAAGTTGTACAGCATCCCAGATGTTGTGCAAGCTCAAAGACACTGTGCAAGTGGGAGATGTCGCATAAGGCTGAAAATAGCATATATTTTATATTTTATGTCACCTTTTGCAGTTTTGGACCATATTTTGTGGATATTGGTCATCATTTTGTATAATCAGTTAGGAGTTCGTTGGGAAGTTGTCCAAGTGGACCTTGAATGTAAAGGTGAAATCCTATAAGTAGCTGTTGAATTACAAGTGAAAGAAAGCTTGGTAGAGAGAGAGAGATCCTTAGTGACCTAGAGAAATATTTGTTAATCATTGTTGTTGTCGTAGATCTGTTGATATGTGAACTGTTTTGGTGATTTTGCGTAGAAGTAATATGACAAGGCGAAAATTGATCTGAATCATTGTGTTAGTTGGAAAGGGATTTTGGATAAATTAGTTGTGCAACATCACGGATGTTGCACAAGCTCAAAGACACTACGCAAGTGGGAGATGGCGCGCAAGGCAGAAAATAGAATATATTTTATATTTTATGTCACATTTTGTAGTTTTGGACCATATCTTGTGTTTATTGGTCATCATTTTGTAAAACCAATTAAGATTTAGTTAGGAAGTTGTCCAAATGGACCTTAAATGTAGAGGTGCAAGCCTATAAGTAGTTGTTGAATTACAAGTGAAAGAGAGCTTGGAAGAGAGAGAGAGAGATCCATAGAGACCTTGAGAAATATTTGTTAATCCTTGTTGTTGTCAGGTATCTATTGATCTGTGAACTGTTTTGGTGATTTTTCGATGAAGTGATATGACAAGGCGGAAGTTGATCTGAATCGATGTGTTCTTTTCTATTTTATGTGACTCAATGATGAATTCTATGTGAATGTGCGACATGGATATAGGATATGATGTTTCCCTATTTTAAATGATGTTATTGTATTGGATCTATTTGTGCATCGATGTGTTTACTGTTGTTTTGATTGAATGATGTGATCTCTTAAAAGATAATAATGAATGGTTCTGGTAGAGCTTAAGAGAATGATCAGATCTATGAATTGCACCAAGTCCATAAGTTGATGCACATTTTCCTCTCATATTCTATAGAAACTTGGTTCCACCATCCCTCCCTTGAACATCTCAAGTGAGACATCATCCGCTCTACGAGTGTTGCTGGATAGGGTAATACCTATCTAGGCCAATGCTCAGGTATATCGTGGTGGTTTGGCTATCGAAAAAGTAGGAACCCGTGTTGATTGGTTTTATTAGCTGGGTTTGTGCCAACAAATGGTTCTGTTGCTGGGACCTTGTTGTGACTCAAGGGAGGACATGTTGTGGCATCCGAAAAGACTAAAAATTAAATACTATTTTGACTAGAATCTATGAGAATTTGCTGAGAATGAAAATCAGAACCCTAGGCTGACGACGAATAAAATGCTAGAAAGATACATAAAAGATAGTCCACATGATTATTTTTTCACTAAATTTCCGATCATATTGTATGGGTGGTTGGAGCAATTCACTTATTGCAAGAAAAATTTCGATGGGAAAGAGACAACGTCTTGGACCCCCGAGTTGATCCAGGAGCTGCAAGAAACTGACAACAGAGGATCACGGGCTGTTCAAGTCTGGTTGGATAGTATCTTGGAGGGATATATCACCGAGTTTGCGGTTGATACCACTAAGTTCTACAGTGAAGAAGAAAGGGAATTCTTCAATGGACCAAGAATTATGTTCTCACTATCTTTACAATTGTCAATTAAGATGCTTGTTTGTGAAAATGGCATACTGAAGATGCACCTTGAGTAGTAGAACTCTGGTGTACGGGGGATGTGGATACCGCGAAGAAAGGGGGGAGACGAATGGAAGGATAAGGGGTAGATGGGTGCAATTTACGACAATATTGTGAGGGAATCTGAGGAAGCAAGTGATCTTATGAGAGGAGGAGAAAGGTTTCGACAAGAGATGAGGCATAGGGTGGGGGAAGGTCCTGTTGTGATCGAAATGCAAGACCGCGAAGGAATACCACATGGAACGAAGAGACCCTACAGTGATGACAAGGATGACTATACTCAAATTATTCCCAGGATAGCGGTAAGATCAACCCCCAACAGCAACACACCCATGCCTCTGTGCACTACATCATAATCAGGAAGAAACGCAAATACTACATCGATGTGTTCAACATGCCAACAGCACTCTAATAGTAGTAGTAGATCATAATCTATAGGAAGGAGGCTAAGAATGACGGTCGATGAAGCGAATTTACCTTTGTTCCATAGGAACGCGATTGAGGATCTAGAACAATACTAGTTCCTATGCGAGGCAGTATGAACTGTCATACAAGATGTGGATGATGATGTTAAGAAGGGCCAATTGGAAACAACCCTTCAAGGTCTCACATTTTACTGGTACATGAAATTTGTACAAGTTCCAATAGGGAATCTGGCGAAGACACTGGTAGAAGTCAGGAAAGGACCTATTGAAGAATCCAAAAAACCAAAGTATGAAGCACAGTACATTATAAAACTGAAGGAAAGTAAGTACTATCCCAATGAGACTATTTGGGATTTTGTTCAAAGATTCAAGACACTAATGGAAAGAGTCAGTTTTGAGATGAGAGACATTCAACATAAGATATGGTTCATTGTGGCATTGCTAACCCATATCAGACTACTGCTTATGCAACAAAATATTGTGACACAGATCGAGGCTCTGAGATCACCATGAATTTGGAAGCTTCACCCGTTGGAGAAAATGCAGTTGGTATGAGCCAAATTCAGATGCAGTTGGTGAAGTTGACACTCTATGGTTGTAAGAGATTAAGAAGGGAAAGGATAAATGTGAGGATCTCTGGTGCACTCCATGTCATGCAAATGGACATACTAAGGATACTTGCCCAAATTTCTGAAACTACCTTTTTTCATGGGAGCCAAACCCATTGAGTTGTGGCAGCGTACCATGGTGTCACACAGGGTATTTTTTAAGGATTATAATAGTATTCTTAAGTATAGTATTCTAGGAAATAATTTTGGATTGAAAATAACATATATATATAGAAAGGTAGGTGAATATTAAATATGAAACATACAATTTACACTGAAACTTGTAAATTTTTACGAATATTATGATAGAAAAACATATTTTATCTAAATATAGGCAATATTAAAGATTAAAAATGACCAAATACTGAATTTATTTTTTGAAAACAAAACAAAAATTATCCAATTGGAAAAATTTTGTCCATAAAGTTTTCTCTGGTGCCGCATTTTTCAAGTGTATGGGAATTGACATGAGGAATGTGGATACATGAAAAAGATGGTGATGAAGTCCAAAAACCTATACTGCTCATTTTGTCGATTTGTTAGGAATGAAGATAAATATTGTCGCACATATTCCCTACTCTAGGAGAAAACATAGGACTTGTATTATGTGAAGGGAGAGGATCAGCGGGAAGTACAGCAGCCGCAGTTGAGGGTGGTTCAACCACCACCTCAACTGTAGTATGAACCACCACCATAGATGCAGTTTATATAGAAACAACCACAACAACATTTTGTGCCACGGCCGCAGTATAGTCAGATGTAGATGGCTCCACAGCAGCCACAGTACGTTCATCCTTATGTTATGTTAGCACTATTTTTGTGCTAAGTAATTGGGGAGGTATGGAATAGTGTGAAGAGAGATAAGATATGCAACTTTTCATATCATATGACCATGCACTAATTTATTTATGTTGTATGTGGTGTTATTGTCTTTAATTTCAAAATTTCATCGACAATTTGGCAACTCCGGTTTTGTTCGCTTGCGTGTTTATCAAAGTGTGTAAGTTTTGCAAGAAGTATGGGGTTGAAGACTTTTTTTGGATTTTTAATCTAAAAAGAAAATTTGATATTCTTGGAACTTATATTGGAATTTAAATTTTACTTTAAAAATATATTGGCACAAGTCCAATTTTATTTTTAAAATAAAACTAATCTCAACATTGAGAACCATATGTTGAGCAAGCACTAGCCATGTGAACATAATACACAAAGTCCAAGTTTGCCAACTAAGCCAAACGTTGATTTCATAAGGATGCTCAACACTCAAGGTATATTAAGCCAAAGCACCAAAATGGTATGGGCCACAAATCTTCCACGCCAACACATAACGAACCAAAGCACACCTTCAAAGTCCAAGAGCCAAGCTTACAGAGATATTATATAGCCTTTCTTTGTTCCTTACTATACATAGAAGCTGTCAGGGTATATGAATAACTAAATATTGTTTGCTTTATGCATATGGGATATTTATCCTATCACAAAAATACAAAAAACAGAGTTAAAGAGAGAGAAGCATAAAGATGACATTAAAAAAAAAACAAATAATAAAAAAGGGAATAAGATTAAACGATGCCATTACAACTAGAAAAAGAAAGTGGATTCCAATTTTTAGCAATGAATTAATCAACAATGACATGGAACGAGAAAATTTGCATGAGAATTATCTCATTTCCAGCAATATTTTGTGAGAAGTCGCATAAAATGCTTAAAACGCAGCAGAGTACCTAAAAGTGAATCTGCCAATATAATGTAAGTATTGTCAAAGGGATTGTAAGTATTATCAGAGGGATTGTCCACAATTGAAGTGTACGTGCATATATTGTACCATGATTGATAATACTTTTGAGAAATATCCACAAATGATCATGAAGTGGCAGGCCAGGAATGTGCCTCAGATACATAACCAGAGTTAGAATCAGTTGCAAAGCCAAAATCAGTTACAAAATTAGAATCAATTGCTGAATCAAAATCAGTTGCAGAATTAGACTCAGTTACAGAACTTGAATCAATTTCAGAACCAGACCCAGGACAGAAACCAGGTGGTAACTCAACTGATGAATCCACCAATAAACTACAACCAAGGACCAATGATTGCGATGATCTCAGCAAAGCCCAGAATGCATGATGTCGATGTCATTGTCATCACTTGCAGAGGTGCGACAACTGGAGAAGATAGTCCAATTCCACAATTTTGTCTGGTTAGAAAGAAGAAGGTAGATTTTGATATCAATACTGAGAAAGACACATTTTTTGAAATGCACAATGTGATAGGAAGAAATCCTAGTAAGTTACCTATCTATGAAATCTTTATTTCTTTTGATTCCAGCTCGGTCGTAGGACCATCACGACGCCATGGTACCCTGTAGTAGTTTTTTGAAAATTAATTTTCGTTGGAAAGAGATCCTGATGCTCTTGCCGAGATTGAGAATCTATTGCATCGACCAACTAAGGGGAGGAAGGATTCTGCAGTGAGTTCCATGCATAAGAAAAATACAGGGAAAGAGATGTGCATGAAAATTAATATTGGGGACTATGAGGTAGATTCATTCATCTTAGATCTAGGCTCAGATGTTAATATTCTGACAAGGCAGAAGATGGGGAGCCCAAAGTTGATCTGGTCCCCTATGTAACTGAGACTGGCTAACCAGGACAGGGTAATGTTGATTGGGAGATTTTTACACCTTGCTATTGAAGTTGAAGGCATGAAGACCTATGTTGATTTTGACGTAATCAAAGTTATTGATGGTGGAGGATCTTATCCCTCATTGCTAGGGATCGGATGGGCCAACATTAGTATGGTAGTAATCAATTTTTTGAGAAGCGTGTAATGGCATTTTAGAATCAAGAAATCAGAGCCATCTCTCCAAAAGATCCAAGTGAAGGGAGACAGTATGTTGAGCTAGTAAAAGATGAAGTTGTCCAAGGATGGGATCATGCATATGAAATTTTTGAAGACTATGTCCATCTGACTACTAATGGAAAACTCAGTTGGTGTAACACTAGCTCTGCATCTTCTGAATCTGATGATGCTTTATAGAACTAGCTGAACCATTTGCATGAAGTTTTGGTATGTAATTGCAGCTTGATTACTTAGTCACTTTGTCACATCACGACTGAGACCATTGAGTTGCCAATTTATGAAGGACTTCCTAAGTTATCTGAATTTATTATTGAATTCGAAGATAAAGTGTTGGAACCACAGCGGTTGATGGCATTGGAAGAAGCACTGAAGGATACCCCAGCATGGTGGTGGGTGACCCATAAAAATTCAATCATTGGATGGTCGCATTGTCAAAGGTTGATGATAGTTCACTTTGGAGATATAGAAGTGTACCATGCTGGAAGGTACAATGAGCATAACATCCCTGGTGATCATTTGATTGAGTGTCATACCTTATGAGCATCGCAACCAAAGGAGGAGTGGGTGCATTCCTTTTCCCACACATTGGATGAAATGTCACAATCTCAGTACATCTCATCTGAGTTGCATAGAGAGATCATTACCTGGGAGGATTTGACAATTTGCTTTACTTACACCTTTAGTTTCATGGATGCCATCCATATGTTCATAATGCACTGCAACTTATTCGTGATGTTGTTATGAAGGTGGTGTCAGTCATGTATTTAGTGGATCCACATGCACATTGTCACATGCATTCAAGATGGAATTTTATAATGTGTGAGGAGAACTAGATGATGATGATCTGCAGAATATCAATATTCCATAAACAGAAGGAAGTCGGGATGTAGTAGCACCAGATGTACCAAGGGGTCTCATGAATCAGCCACTGAAGATAATAAAATTCAGCATTGGGACAGAAGATAACCCAAAGTTTGAAAGTGTCATAGATTAATGGGATGAAGAAACGATGGGAAATATTACAGATTTACTGCATGAATTCCAATATCCGTTTTCGACAAAATTTTCTGAGATGAAGAGGATACTGGGAGATTTAGGAGAGATGAAGATCCCATTGAAACCGTATGTGGAACCAGTAAGGTAGTGACAGTATTTCCTGAATCCACAATACAAGGAGCAAGTAAAATCTAAGCTTGATAGGATGATGGATGCTGGAATAATTGAGCCAGTTGAGCAATCGGAATGGATTAGTTCAATGGTGGTACAATACAAAAATATGGGTGAGGTTTGGATCTATGTCGACCTAAGGAAGTTGAATGATGCATGTATACATGATCCATTTCTGACACCATTCATGGATGAATTTCTGGAAGGAATAGGTGGTTAGGAGATGTATTCATTCACAGATTAAGTTTTTGGCTATCACCATATAAGGATCGCAAAAGAGGATCACCATAAAGCACAATTTGTTACTGAATGGGGCTATTTTCAGTACACTGTGATGCCTTTTGAGTTGAAGAATGCACCTACAATATTTTCTCGGGTTCTTGTCATTGCACTCAAATATTTTATTCAAAATTTCTTGCAGTTTTATATGGATGACTGTACACTTTATGGATTGATCAGAGACCATCTAGCAAACCTGCAAATGATGCTAGAAAGATGTCAATAGCATCATATCATGCTGAACTCAAAAAAGGGTATTTTTTGTGCACCATTTAGGATGTTGTTGGGTCACATCATTTGCAAGAAATGACTATTGGTGGACCCTATGAAGATTGTGTTGATTTTGATCTTGTCGCCACCTACAAATGTGAATATGCTTAGAGCGGCGTTGGGGCACACAGGGTATTTCATACGAGGGTATGCTATGATCAAAACTCTCATGGAGAAATTATTGAAGAAAGATGCATCATTCATTTGTAGTCAAGAATGTGAAGGAAGTTCTAACACATTCAAAGCCAAGATGGCTTCTGCACTTATACTGGTTTTCCCTGATTCGAACAACGAGTTCCATGTTCATGTGGATGCATCGTCCCTTGCTTTGGGAGTGGTGCTTGCGCAACCAGGAGAAGGAGATCTAGATCATTTGATTTCTTTCTCTAGTCGACAATTGTCATCTGTAGAGAAAATCTATACGACCACAGAAAGGGAGGGTCTGATGATGGTATATGCTCTAAAGAAGTTGAGGCATTAATTATTGGGTGGTCATTTTATGATGTTAAGGGACCATTCTTCTTTGAAATACCTAGTCAATTAGACTATGTTGGGGGGGGGATATCTGTTGTTAGCTTCTTCTCTTTCGAGAGTTTGATTTTGAGATAATTGTGAAGTTAGGTTGCTTAAATGTTGGCCCCGATCATCTATCCCGAATTGAGAATGGAGAAGATCCAACAAACATTGAAGACGGATTTCCAAATGTGTAATTATTCAGAATTGGAATTATTGATGGTTACTGTAACGTCCCCGACCCTCCAACCAGCGAAGAGGACGCTACTATACATCAAATCATCCGGGACTCTATCCCAACAAAAATGAACATACATATGTGTAATTCTAAAGCATGATACTTAAAACATCAAACATATTATGAGGCATAATCATTCATATACACAATGGAAGTAAAATATATCAATCAACACTCATGCATATATAGATCAGCATTTAATATGTATATCATCATTCATCAATGGTAAATATAATTGCAAACACAATTCAAACAAGAGTACTTATCTTATAGAGAACTTTTCCTACAACCAGCTATGTCGCTACAACATTCCACCCAACCATAGGCCCGTGTGCTCCTCAATCTCTCAGCAACGCTACCACCCCTGAGCTAGGCATGATTCCCCAAGGAATAAGGAACTAACAGGCTTAAACATAGCCAAGGATAACAACACCACAAGGGTACACAGTTCAGCCAAGCCAACACAGTTGGGTTTATCAGGCGAACAACAGATCAGCCAAGCCAAAAAATTTGGGTTTATCAGGCCATCCAGGAGCTGGGAAAGGATATACGCTAAGCTGGTGATCTTATTGAAGAGCTGCAGACACCAAAACCAGAGCCATCCTGGCTTCTAGAACACCCACACACACCCAACACAAGGAAATCAGTCCCTTCTCTGCAACGCAGTCCCTCAGACCCTAATCTCCCTTCCAGTGTTATTCAGGGGTTGTGGAGAATAAATCCAGATCATTAGCTCTGTCTGTGTGTTTCTCAACCCACCATATTTATCAAGCACCTCAGGCCCTCATTTACCACTCCAATGCAGTCCGAGGACAAAACCACTGCATGCAAGCAGCCAACAAATATTCAAGCTTTTGCAGGGGGGAAACACAGTCAATCAAATGTGGGAAAATAGTAGCCAGCAACAACTATGAAACCATAGCTGTCGATCCTCAAGGCAATCGATTCTCAATTTGTGCATGAGGGGAAAAAGACACAGGCAAAACAAAATGTGGAAGAGACCACCACCCCCACAGCGTAGGGACTCACAGCATCCAATCGATCCTCAATACAATCGCTGTAGAATTTGCACAAATCAGAAAATGGGAAAAAGGGACATACTCCCAATCTCTACGTGAGGGACAAGGATGCAACCCAGAGAACTATTTATGCAATCATAGCTGCGACTTAACGATGGAAAACAAGACAATGCACAATCTGAAATTGGTGGGAAGTAGATACCAAAACTCTGTGTGAACATGAGGGATGAACACCACAGACTAGAAATGCATGAGAAAGAAGGAAGGTGAGCCCCCAAATAATGAATTGGGGATATTCTAACTCGGTCCACGTGAAGAAACTGAACAAACTCACAATCTGGTTAGTGGGAAGACCATCTGCACATCATGGACAGTGAGAGCAGGCATGGGCGTGGTAGTGGTATTTCTGCCAGCAAATCACTGCCCCAACTAACAATGGAAAACTAAGGTGGTGGTGAGAAAAATAGAGTGGTGACACATGGCTCTTCCCCTATGACTCAATGTTCAACATCCCCCCCTTCCTTATCCTTAGGAATCATGCCCCTTCTCAATTTAGTTGCAGTGAACATAGCTGGTTGGGTTATTTAATTAAGATGCACATTTACATGATGTCACCATTTAATATATTCCGTATGCCCCGATATACCATCGATGACCATTCCAATCCAAAACATAACATAACTAAATCCATGGTGGGGCCTTTGCCCTTAGCTCTGCACCATGATTATTTACAATATATGTATCATGTATATTTAATGCAAGCGAGGTTAAAACTGGGGTATTACATTCCCCTCCCCCTTCAATAGCACTGTCCTCAATGCTTTTACAAAATTTGAACAAAATGCTACACTGGTACTGCCTCAGTGTTCCGCAGAATTCAACAAAAATGGATGTGCCAATTGCATGGCATCCTCCAGCTCCCACGTAGCCTCCTCAGGTCCATAGTGCTCCCATTTCACCTTTACCTGCCCTATGGCTCAGTTCCGGAGCATTGTGACCTTCCTATCGAGGATGCGCATTGGCTCAATTTGGAACTCTTCCTCGGGTTCCACCTAAATCACATCCCAATTTATCACATGGTTAGGATCATATACATATTTCTTAAGCAAAGAAACATGAAAAACATTATGAGCTCTAGTACTAGTAGGCAATGCAAGTCTATATGCAACTGGCCCTATTCTTTCAAGCACTTCAAATGGCCCACAATATCTAGGTGATAGCTTAGCACAACTTCAAGCTTCAAGGAACTTTTCTTTGCTTTCACTCTGAGGTAAACATGATCCCCAACACTGAACTATATGTTCATCCTATGCTTATCTGCATAGTTTTTCTTTCTGTCCTGTGCTGCCTTCAAATTTTGCCTAATCTTTATAACCTCTTGCTCCATTTCCTTGAGCAATTTTGGTCCAAGCACAACTCTGTTCACTGGGTTATCCCAAGTCACTGGTGTCCTACACCTTCTTCCATACAAAACTTCATACAGGCTCATCTCCAAGGATGCCTGCTATCCATTGTTGTAAGCAAACTCTACCAAGTGTAAGTAATCTTCCCACTTGGTTGGTTTGTCCATCACATACATGCAAAGCATATCTTCAAGCACCTGATTAACTCTTTCTGTCTACCCATCTATCTGAGGATGGTAGGTAGTGCTGAAGTTTAGCTTTGTACCCAAATCTACAAACAACCCTTTCCAAAAATTGGAAGTGAACTTGACATCTCCATCAGAAACTATTGCCTTCGGCAATCCATGCAATTTGAAAATATCCTTCATGAAGATCTTTGCAATGTCATCAGTCTTATGCATAGACTTCACTAGTATAAAATGTGTTGCTTTTGTCAACTTGTCTACCACAACCATGACGAAATCATGTTGTCTCCAAGTCATCGGCAAGCCTGTAATAAAATCCATGGAAATAACTTCCCATTTCCATTTCGGAACTGGAAAAGGCTACAATAAACCTGATGGGTGTTGATGCTCAACCTTTTCCTGTTGACATTTCATGCACCTTGAAATGTATTCAAACATGTCCTTTTTCATTCCTGGACAAAAATACTACTTCCTAGTTGTAGCAATTGTCTTCTAATATCCTGGGTGACCAGAATACGGAGCTTGATGGATTTCATCCATAACAACTCTCCTCAAATATTCTACATTCGGAACATAAATTTTGTCTTTATAAGTAAGAATTCCATCTTCTTCCAATTTATATCCTTCATACTTATTCTCAAGACTTTGCTGCTGAAATTTGTCTTTTACCTGCTCATACATTTCATCTCCGACAACGTGATTAACAATCTGTTGCCTCAAATATGATTGGAAAATACTAAGAGATGCCACATGCATTTCCTACACCTTCTTGTTGAGTGCATTAGCTACCTTATTCTCTTTCCCGTTTATGTACTTGATTTCAAAATCAAACTCACACAAAAATTCCAGCCATCTTGCTTGCCTAGCATTCAGAGTAGGCTAATCAAACAGATACTTCAGACCACAATGGTCTGTCCTGAGTTCAAATCTTCTACCCATCAAGTAATGCCTCCACATCTTGAGAGCATGTACTATGGATGCAATCTCAAGATCATGAGTGGCATAGTTCCTCTCATGCTCCTTCGTCTTTCTTGACTCATAACATATCACATGGTTGTCCTGCATAAGGACTCCTCCAAGCCCTTGTCCGCATGCATCGGTACACAGTACAAAATCTTTCTCTGGATTTGCAACTAATACTGGTGGACTGATGAGAAGATTCTTCAACAACTGGAATATTTCTTCACACTTCAAAGTCCAATCAAACTTTGTCCCCTTCTTCTGCAAAGAAGTGATGGCATGTGCAACCTTGGAAAATCCTTCAATGAATCTCCTATAGTATCCTGCAAGTCCCATAAAATATCTTACATCCGTCACATTTCTTGGAGTAGGCAAATTCATCATGGATTCAATCTTTTCAAGGTCCACAGATATACCCTCTTCTGAGATAATGTGACCCAAGTACTGAATTATATCCCTATAGAAGTCACACTTGCTCAGTTTTGCATACAACTGATGTTCCCTGAGCACTTGCAATGTCAGTCTCAAATGCTCTTCATGCTCCTCCTCATTCTTGGAATATACAAGAATGTCATCAAGGAAAACAAGAACAAACTTGCCCAAATACTTACTGAAGACACTGTTCATAAGGAACATAAATGTAGCTGGTGCATTTGTGAGACCAAATGGTACCACTACAAACTCATAATGCCCATACCTTGTCCTGAAGGTTGTCTTATGAATGTCTTCGTCCTTGATCCTCACCTGATGGTAACCAGACCTCAAGTCAATCTTGGAAAACACTTTTGCTCCTCTAGTTTGATCAAAGAGGTCATCAATCCTAGGCAAAGGATATTTATTCTTCATAGTTACCTTGTTCAACTGTCTATAATCAATACATAACATGAGTGTACCATCTTTCTTCTTTACAAACAAAACCGGTTCTCCCCAAGGAGACACACTCGACCAGACATACTTCTTTTCCAACAACTCTTGCAGTTGCATCTTCAACTCTAGCATCTCCAGTGTACTCATCTTGTAGGGTGTCTTGGACACTACTGCTGCTCCTAGCACAAGTTCAATGGTAAAATCAATGTCCTGCTTTTGAGGAAGTCCTGGAATCTCATCAGGAAACACATCCCTAAATTCCTGTAACACCTGATAGTCCTCCAACCTAGGAGTTTCATCTCCTGTGGATTCCACAATATGAGCTGCATACAACTGGCAACCTTTCCTACAAAACTTCTTCAACTGCATTGCTGAAACTGGTCTTACTGAAATTACCTTCGGAATACCTTTCACAACTATCGAGTTTCATTCTTCATCCATGCATTCAAAAGTCTTATTATAATCAGTCAAGCTTCACTTGGTGAGCTTCTAACCAATCCATTCCAATGATAACATCATAGGAACCAAGCGGTATAACATTGAGATCTACACAATTGTTCAATCCATTCATGACCAATGGACATTTCTCTATCACTTCTCTGACCTTTCTCTTAGTCCCAGTGGCTAGCTGAACTAGCCAAGATTTTCCATGCTTTACCTTCTTAAAAGCACAAAGATCCACTACTCTAGGAGTAATGTAACTATGAGTAGAACTAGGGTCAATCAAAATAGAAACAGATTGTTCAACAATCTTACCTACAACTTCAACCACAATTTACTGATGATATTCTTGGTGGTCCTCCAGTGCTACATAAATTCTAGGGTCTGCTCTTGCTACTTGACCCATTGTTTCTGCTCCATGAATGTTATAGGCTGGCATTGCACTTTCATTCTCAAGTGGACAACATATGCACAAGTGGGGTCCTTCACATTTCCAACATTTGAGTGGACCTTTATTTTGATGTGGCTCTTTAGGCTTTCCACCTATCACTCCAACTGGATTACTCACAGCTTGGAATGGTTGCTTCTGCTGATTCCTGAATCTAGAAGGTTTGAAACCTTTCCTTCTCTGGTCAAACTTCTCATTATTCTTGTCCTTCCATGCCTTATGGTAATCAGGTTTACCTTTTCTTTTCTCATATAAATACTTAGCCTTTCTTATTGCTTCTTCAAGAGTTCTTGGTTCATAAAACTCAATTCTATCTCTGTAAGCTTGAGACAATCCGCTCATAAACCATTGGATATTCACTTTTTAATCTCTGATGTACCAGACATACCTCAACAATTCCAAAAACGTATTTGCATATTCATCCATGTTCTGTTGTCCCAATATCAGCTCATGGAACTCCTTGATCTTGTCATCATAATACCTGTCAGAAAGGTATTTCTTCCTGAAATACTTCTTGAATTGTTTCCACTTCAGTTTCCTTTCATTGATTCTTTTTACTTACTTGAAGTGTTCCCACCAAATGGATGCTCATCCATTTAGATTGAATATGGCAACTCTTGCCTTCATGTTTCCTGAATAATCCTGTACTTGGAAGTACTTCTTTATCCCAAGAAGCCAAGATTCAGCTTCTTGTCCCGTCTTTATCTCACCATCAAATGTAGGAGGTTTAGCTTTCCTAAATTCATCTTGAGAGTGATCCCTCTGGTGCCTTCTTCATTTCCTTTTATGAGAAGATGAACTTGTATCTCCACTAGATTCTTCAGAGTCAGATGATCCACTGGAATTCCTTCTCCTTCTCCTAGTGCTGCTCTTACTACCTTCTCGCCTAGAGTCTATCTTTTTCTGCAATTCTGTCAAACTTTGCAATATGGCAGCATTCAACCGATGTTGCTCTTCCTGGGCTTTTACCAAGCTTCTCATGGTGGCTACAACCTGGGACGATGTCCCCTGGAATCTCCTTCCATTAGACTCTATGTCATCATTTCCATTACAGACATTTTCTCCCATGGCATGTTCTGCTCGCTCGTAAGAATCTCAAGCATCATACCCATAATGGGTTCTCATGACTGAACCACCTCTTGCTTTACCACACTGTTCTTTCTGGAGTACTGCTCTTGGAAGTTGTCTATAATTCTGCAATGTGTTACTAGAAAACTGTTAGATGCATAACATTAATATAATCAAAACTACTTACCTTCCTCTTCTGGAAATTTATAAAACAACAATTGTGCTAAAACACAGAATTTTTTTTTATTTTTTCTTTTCAGCCTTGTGACCACGGACAGTCTACTGAAATATGCTGAAAACCTACTGGAAGATAGTTGAAAACTGTTTGCAAAATCACTGATAAATTCCTTCGAAAAACCTAAATATTCTTAGGCCCAATCATACCTCCTCCCAACTAGCTTTCTGACACTGTGGTGGTCAAAATATCTATTTCATTAGCGGACTGTTGCTTATTTTTCTCCGGTGTTTCAGCAGGTAAAACGACTAAAGTCCCAATCTGCATCAGCGAGAAAACCAACTGTTGATCAGGTGAACAGTTCCTTGAGCAGCCGCAATGGAGGAAAGTAATCTTACTACAATTTCCATGGGAAATCGACTAGGCTTCTGATCAACGATGTCAACTACTGCTCATCGAGTGTTTCGGCGGTTGAAACTTCTAAATTATTTCACTGTATCGATGATTTACTCATTTGATTCCTTCCACTGCATCGGGCTCGTAGTGGTCTATTATCTCATGTCTGATCGGCGATTCGTTGATCTATTTTCATCCGCAGTACCAGGTCCGCAATCGTCTACCATTCCAAACTTCATCGGCGATAGCATAGACTAACCATGTTGCATCAATCATTAGAGGAATTTTGGGGTCTAAAATGGGCCTCCTAAGAAAAATAATAAAATAATAGTTAAAATAATAAAATAATAGTTAAAATAATAAAATAATATTGATTAATTTTGGAGGAAGAAAGAAAAAAACTACTTTATGTGTTCGTATTTTCGACATATCTCCCTTTGTTTTTACTCAAATTTCGATCGGGAGAGCTTGTTGGATGCATAATTTGATTTCGCATCCAACGAGCTCTCCCGATCGAAATTTGAGTGAAAACACAATGAGATATGTCGAAAATACGAACAAAAAAAGTAGTTTTTTTTAATGACAAATATGTCAATTCAACCATTATGGTTGACTTATTTTATTGAAATTCTATTGGTTCTTGAATTCCAACTCACAAAAACTTATTTTGGCACGTTTTCTTATAAGGCCCATTTTAGACCCCAAATTTCCTCTAATGAGTCGGGTGTCCTATGCATTGGACGATTAGTCCCTTTAGCTTCCACAACAGTAGACCACAATTGAACTACATCTTTCGCATCCACGGGTCTATCAGTAGTTGGAGCCTCTAGAACTTGAGGCATCGATGCTTGGATTCTCTCCTCGTCGGGTGGTTAGTCCTTTCGGTCTCCGCAATGGTGGACATTCGATCAACAAACTTTACCCAACGTAGCTCATCGGCAACAGAATCACCTATTCATCAGTGATGTCATTAACTAACCATTGCCAATGGCCGATGATTCTATGACTTTGAAAAAAATTTGAAATCTTTCTCTTTAGTATTCCTCTTCCTTCCACCAATTCCATCAGCTCCATCTCCCTTATCCTTCGTCAATCAAAGCAACTGCTTGTCACCGCTATTGTTCACTAAACACCATGGCACTGGTGATGAATACCACTAACATGATCCGATGGCTGATGAAGTCGATACATAGAAACAATTTGGAAATTCTACACCATCGGCGGTTGGAGGTCTTACCCATCGGAAGCATAGTGGTCTAGCCATCCACAACGGTGGCACTCAATCAGCTAAGAATCAGTGATCCATCTATCTATGTGTTTCGATGTGCCAATGGCCAAACACTTAGAAAATTTTCTAAATTTTCCTCCTCAGTCTCCTGCCACATCAATCATTGGGTCAACTATCCATCTAAGTTTTTCGATGAGCCGACATTCTGGCACTTAGAAAATTTTCTGAATTTTCCTAGAGGAAACCTGCCACTGTTAAATTTTCTCATGGCCCTCTCAGGCCCAATGCTGCAACATAACTCTGTCACTACATCCTCACAGACCATCCAGGCCCATGCTGCAACCATAGCTCTGATACCACACTGTAGCGTCCCCGACCCTCCGACCAGCGAAGAGGAAGCTACTATACATCAAATCATCTGGGCATCTAGCCCAACGAACATGAACATACATATATGTAATGCTGAAGCATGATACTTAAAACATCAAACATATTACAAGGCATAATAATTCATATACACAACAGAAGCAAAATATATCAATCAACACTCATGCATATACAAATCAGTATTTAATATGTATATCATCATTCATCAATGGTAAATATAATTGCAGACACAAGTCAGGTAAGAGTACTTATCTTATAGAGAACTTGTCTCGCAACCAGCTACGTCGCTGCAATGTTCCACCAAACCATAGGCTCGTGTGCTCCTCAATCTCTCAAGAACGACTCCACCCCTGATCCGGGCATGATTCCCCAAGGAATAAGGAACTAACAGGATTACACATAGCCAAGGATAACAACACCACAAGGGTACACAGTTCAGCCAAGCCAACACAGTTGGGTTTATCAGGTGAACAACAGATCAGCCAACACAGTTGAGTTTATCAGGCGAGCAACAAATCAGCCAATCCAACAAAGTTGGGTTTATCAGGCCATCCAGGAGCTAGGAAAGGCTATATGCTAAGCTAGTGAGCTCATTGAAGAGCTGCAGACACCAACACCAGAGCCATCCTGGCTTCTAGAACACCCACACACACCCAACATAAGGAAATTAGTCCCTTCTCTGCAATGCAGTCCCTCAGACCCTGATCTCCCTTCCAATGCTATTCAAGGGTTGTGGAGAAGAAAGCCAGCTCAATAGCTCTGTCTGTGTGGCTCTCAACCCACCAGGTTTATCAAGCACCTCAGGCCCTCATTCACCACTCCAATGCAATCCAAGGACAAAACCACTGCATGCAAGAAGCCAACAGCTATTCAAGCTTTTACAGGGGAAAAATACAGTCAATCAGACATGTGCAAACAGCATCCCGCAACAACTATGAAACCACATCTATCAATTCTCAATCGATATGTGAGGGGAAAAAGACACAGCCAAAACAAAATGTGGAAGAGACCACCACCCCCACAGTGTAGGGACTCACAGCATCCAATTCATCCTCAATACAATCGCTGTAGAATTTGTACAAATCAGAAAATGGGAAAAAGGGACATACTCCCAATCTCTGTGTGAGGGAAAAGGACACAACCCACATAACTATTGATGCAGTCACAGCCGTGACTTAACGATGTAAAATAGAACAATGCACAGTCTTAAATTGGTGGGAAGTAGATACCAAAACTTTGCATGAACATGAGGGATGAACACCACAGACTAGAAATCCATGAGAAAGAAGGAATGAAAACCCCCAAACAATGAATTGGGGATATTTTAACTCAGTCCACGTGAAGAAACTGAACAAACTAACGATCTGGTTAGTGGGCAGACCATCCACATGTTGTGGAGAGTGAGAGCAGGCATGGTAGTGGTATTTCTGCAAGCAAATTACTGCCTCAACTAACAATGGAAAACTAAGGTGGCCATGAGCAAAAGAGAGTGGTGACACATGGCTCTTCCCCCATGACTCAATGTTCAACATCCCCCCCTTCCTTATCCTTAGGAATCATGCCCCTTCCCAATTTAGTTGCAATGAAAATAGTTGGTTGGGTTATTTAATTAAAATGCACATTTACATGATGTCACCATTTAATATATGTCGTATGCCCCGATATACCATCATTGACCATTCCAATCCGAAACATAACATAACTAAATCCATGGTGGGGCCTTTGCCCTTAGCTCCGCACCATGATTATTTACAATATATGTATCATGTATATTTAATGCAAGCGAGGTTAAAACTGGGGTATTATAGTTACTATGATCAAATCATTTAGCTTTTGGTGATGGGCACCGCACCGTAGGACCTTACTACAAGTAAAAAGAAGCAATTGGTGGTTAAGACCTCAAATTTCCAATTGATTGTGGGGCAGCTATATAAAGTAGGACCAGATGAGATTTTGCGGTGATGTGTCATACTGCATGAACAAGGGAAGATTTTGGCAGAGGCCCATGTGGGATTTGTTGATGGTCATTATGGAGGATGAGATACTTTAAGGAAGGTGCTTTGAGTAGGGCTCGATTGGCCCACCCTTCTTTCCGATGCAATTGATTACGCGTGAACCTGCGATATCTGTCAATGAACTAGAAAACCCTCACGGAGAGATGAGATTTCATTGGTACATCAGGTGACATTACAACCATTTGATAAATGGGAGGTGCACTTTGTGGGACTAATTAACCCATCTGGGAAGCAAACTGGTGCACAGTATATCATTACAGCGACAAACTATTTGACATGATGGGCGGAGGCTGCAATGGTCGTGGATTGCACCACAGTGACAACAACGCAACTCTTATTTGACAACATTGTGATGTGGTTTGGATGCCCAAGGATATTGATGAGTGACCAGGGGGGTCACTTCATCAATCACACAATTAGTGCATTGACAGAAAAGTTGCAAATACAACACAATAAGAGTACCCGATATCATCCTCAAGCGAACAAAATGGTTGAGGCATTCAACAATGTGTTGGAGCATGCAGTTACCAAGGCATGGAATGAAAACTACGATGATTGGGATTTGAATATTTCATTAGTCTTATGGGCATATCGCACCATGTGCAAGAGATTGACGGGGAAGACACCACTCAATTTGGTGTATGGGAAAGAGGCAGTTATGCCTATGGAGTATATTGTTCTGAGTATGGCATTGTAGCAGTGATGGGAAAGGATGGTGTCACAGCACTCAAAGAATGATTGGACCAGTTATTACATCTTGAGGAAGACCACTTTATTTGTTAGAATAATCAACCCATAGTTACCCATATTTGATATTGATTAAATCATTTTTGTCTTATTCATAAAATCCTAGATTCCCTCTCTATGCTAGTTGACTTCTACATGTTCCTAGAAGTCAATACTTGCTAAAATTGGACATGGAGCACTTTGGAATCATCCTAGAAACATATTTATCATGTCTACTTTATTCTTGGTTCCTTAAAGCGCATATCTACTTTTTCTGAAAGCTTCCTTGCTTTACAGTTGTTTTAAGGCATAAAAGAAAAGCTAGTCTAGGGGAAGTTGCCTTGTTTTTTTACCACATCATCCTCCTTCCTTTTCTCCATACAAAATCATGAATGAGTTGTCTTTAAATCATGTAAACACTCTATTAAATTTTTTATTATAATAAATATATGGGAATTTTGGCCTTGTCAAGAGGTGTTGGGAAAGCAACCTTAGAGTTTGCAGGGAGGCTGGTGGCATATACGAGATAGCATTCAGCCACTAGAACAGGCCACGGTGGAAATGAAGGAAAGGACAGCGTAAATTGGAAGCCCCACTCTAGAGTAATGAATATTGAGAGTGGCAAGATAGTCCATGGATCGAAGATGCAGGGTAAAGAAGAGAATGTCGGGTGCGCTGAAAGCATTAAGTGGGAGTCATAATAGAAGGCTAAGATTGATCGAATGGTAGATCAATGGCGTCAAAACATTTTGCACAGTGAACATGCTCAGCCAAAACCACTTTTTGAAATCGTGAAATGGGTTAAAAGGTGGAGGCATATTATGGCCAAGGTTGGGATCCAAGAAGATCCATGGTTGTAAGTGATTTCACATCCAATATTAGCAAGGACGCAGCAGCAATTTCAGATTGTGAAAAGTGGTATAGGCCGCTCAAATCGACGGTCACTATAAGAGCAGAGGGAGATCTGTGGTTGTGGCTCATTTCACAATCTAAACTAACATGGAGGGGACCAGAATCTCACATCATGAAAAGTGGTAGGGTCCACTTAGATCAAAGGTTGTCAATAAAAACCGACCTTGATCTACGGTTGAGCTTCACACGCACGAGGTAAGAAAGGATGTAGCATAAAGGACCTCACATACTAATGGCTCAGATCACAAGGAGTAATATCCATGATGCAAGCTGCTTGGAAAGGGAATGAAGGTTATGTTGTGTAAAAGGATATAAAAGGGCCCACGTGAAGTTGAAAAGGTTTGTCTTTTCCAAAACCTTGAAGCCATCGATATCCAACCACATACAGAATGACGGCACGGACAAACCAGGAGACTATGCTACAAAGCAAGGTAGGCCCCTGATACCCCTTCAGTTATATTTGAAAATTGATGTGATTGGAGAAATAGAAGTGGTATGGGTGAGGGATGATATAGAACCTAAGGTCACATGTTGGAGGGTAGAGGAAAGTCTAGTAGATGAGAATCCGATATTTTCAATACCATCCTGGTGGGAGAAGCCATTGAAACCACCAAAGTTAAATTGGAAATCCTTAAGGACCGAGGTAGAGATACCTACAGTGTTTTTAAATCCTTCTTCCATTTCTTCTATGTTGGCCGAACCCCCCATTGCCCTAAGTTTTTTGAATGGTTTGTAGACAATTTCTCTATCACTGAAGATGTCATTATGAATAAGTCGAAATCTAAAATCCTTTGTTCAGTCCAGGCTTCTGTTGTCCACAAAACCATGCACATCCCAGACGATTTTGTCCATATATCCCAAAACTACCAAGAGTAAAATATTATACATTGCTTCAAAGAATATACCGATGAAAGTAAAGAAGCCTTCTTGAAGGCCTGTTCAAAACCCAATGGCGAACCCATCGACCTATTATACCCTATTGACCTTAACCAATTCAATGAAGAAACTCAGTGGTGTATATCCCTAGCCAATCAGTTTCTAGGTCTAGATATCAATGCCTATGTCCCAGAGTCATTGTTGAGTTTGTTGTTCATCTTGAGTACTTGTCCGGCCGATCCTGAATTGCCCAAGAAATATTATCAGTCTTGATGTCTTAATTTTGATGAATTCCTAGCCGAGAAAATCCGTTCTCAGTTAGCGAATTTCTGTGGCACTAAAGTGTTCATATTCCAGTCCTTTTTGTTGAGGATTCTTATAACTTATAATGAAGAAGACCTACAAGTACCTAAATTGGAAATCACTATTGATATGGCCACGGACTATTGTAAGTTCATGAACCAATTGATGGCCAAAGTATATGACCTTTTCTTTCAGTAAAGGTTACCTAGGGTGTTTCCTATGATGAGACAACTGCTACAGTTGTCAAACAGCAAGGAGATAGGGGACTAGTTCCTAATATAATTTGAAATGACCATAAGATTGTATGGCTTTGTGCATAAACCCTACATTCTGCCATGTTTTCTAACCATTAGGTTTTTCTCCGTGGAATTGATCCAGCAAAGACTCACTGTTGAGGAAGAGCACTTCTTGAGCTATAAAAAGAGCTCAAATTTTATTTTCCCTTGGGAAGTAGAACCATACACAGTCAGGAACAGAGTTGCTTTGCCACTGGTTACCAACTTGCTCAGAGGCATGGGGTTTTCTCTAGAACAAGCGGTAAACTACAACCCTCGTCAAATAATTTCCAACAGGAGGAAGGCTCACAAGTGCAAGCCTTTTGAACACACTAAGATACTCGAACTTAGGGAAGCAGCAAATTGGGATGATTTCCTAGTCCTACCCCGATGGATACCAGCATAGAATGAAGCACTGACTCACACCTGCCAAGAATAGATTCTCCTCAAAGAGAATTGGATAAAAAAGTTACAATAGGCGGGGATGTCTCATCCTTGGTCAGTTATTCAGTTATTTTAGTGAAAAGAGGGGTTCCAGAGCCTATGGATACTGAAGAGGTGGACACGGCCAGCATGCCCAAAAGGCCGAAAATAGAACAGGGGAAACAATTAGTACAGGTTAAAAATGGCAATACAAAGGGACAGATGAAGAAGAAGAATATGGAGAAAAAACAAGAGCTAGAAGAGCTCGAGGATTCTGTTAGGTCATGTTTTTGTTTTCTATATTTTAATCCTTTTATTTATGTTTTGAAGCTTGGTTTTTATTCTTATAAAATTTTGTTGATTGACATAGTTTGATTTTTTCCCTTTATCTTTTATGTAATTTGATTTCTTAGTTTATTTTTACAAGTTTTGGTTTGATTTCATGATCAAAGGGCTTATATAAGGCTTATATGGATTAAAAAGTCTGAAAAATAGCATAAAAGTTTAATTGAGACTCCTAAATCAAGTTTAAACCCTTATCATTAGCATAATCTTTGAAAATCATTAACCTGAATTTTCTTGTAGCGCAAGCCAGAAAAAGTTACACAGAGCCGCTACAAGAAAGTTGCACAAAGTTAAAAATCCTCTTTCAATGTTGTGGAGGCATAGTTCTTTAAGTCGATGATGAGATAGTTAATAACGCATCTGAAGCCAATGGTCTAAAGTGTCACGAAAATTTAAAATCATTTGTCAATGTTGCGGAGGTTCAATGATCTAATGCGCTGGTAGCACAATGGTTGAAAGTGCCGACACTGTGGCAGCAAAATGATTTAAGGTGCTGACGAGACAGTTGATAAATTTTTTGACTGTGGCAACTTAATGGTTGAAAGCACTGATGAGGTAGTTGATACAGCTTCTGATGTCTGATCACGAAGCCAATAGTCTAAAGTGCCACACAATTTTAAAATAAGTTTTCAATGTTGCAGAAAGCTAATGGTCTAAAACATCAACGTTGTGGCATCATAATGGCTTGTGGTTATGATGTAGTAGAAATTAATGCTTCCGATCACCGACAAGTTAATAAGGGGAAGTGTTGATTCATTTAATTTTGAACCTCCGATTGCCGATGCTAAGAAGGGTTAGTAGTTAGTGATGGGAGACGTCGATACCGCGGGAAAATTCAATGTGAATCACTCTGACAAGTGTAAATATAATCAAGAAGGAAAATCATGGTGGTTTCTTACAGAAGCGATGAAATAATGATGGCAGATCATAATGAAACAAAATGCATTTCAAATCACATCTTTTCCTAAAGTGCATCAAGAGAAGGTGGAGATTGTGGCGGAAAATTAGTTCTTGGAAAGCGGAATTTTGAATTAGAGTGAAAGTTAGGGCTTTCAACAGCATTTGTCTGGAGTACTCAAAACGGTCAGAGAAGATTGGATGCATGCAGTTCAACACCTGACAAATAGAAGAATAGGATTCCAGCAGCTGGATTAGTTGTTGTAACAGTTTAAAAGACGGTCAAAGTGTGGTATTTATAGAAGTTGTTTGACAATGAAAAAGAGTGAAAGACCAATAGGGCAGAACCCTCAAACTTAAGTTTGGTGAAAAACTTTCCAAATTGTGCACAGTTGTTTGCAGAAGCAGGATGGTTAGTGTTCTTCAAGAAGATTGAAGGTTATCATGCAAAGGTTTCTTACAAGTTTGCTCAGGGTTTAGATAGGGATGTAGTGTCTTTTGACACTTTGCAATTCAAATTAACTAGGGAGTTACTATCAGAAGAAACAGGGATTCTGGATGAGGGAGAATTTTGGTTCAAAAAGGTCCCTTTCACTTTTGATGCGAAGAGATATTTGCTTCCAGATGTAGTAGCATACTGGGGAAAATGTGTTCCTATTCAAAACTTTAAACCTGAGTGGATTGAACCAATCAAAATTCTACAAATATATGTCACCTGTGAGGGTATATTTTCCTTTGTGTTCAAATATCATTTTAGATTCCTTTAGCATCTCAATCATGAATCTAAAATGAATCTTCCTTTCTTCTTTTTGAAAAGCTTACAGAAGATGTCATGTAGGGTCAGAGAACACTAGGACCATACAAAACAATCATTTTTTCACCATGGGCTCATAAAACTCATCATAAGTACTGTATTGCAGAAAACATAAAATACATGGGAGCATTTCTTATTTTGGTCAGGTTTCAAGACTGAGCAGGATGAACAATCTCAAAAAAGACAGGTAGATAAGGGTCAAACTCTGGTTAAGAAGCTTAGAAGAAAGGTCATATTCAAAGATGAAGAAACTGATAAACCATGAGAAGCTTCAAATCAGGAAAATGAAAATATTGAGCTTGGACAGCGAGTTAATGTTGAGGAAAGCAAAGTTATATAGTCAAAGATGAAGGAAGCCGAGCCAGTTGAAGAGGTTTTACCTGCAGAACCAGATCAAGATGTAATGGAGGAGGTTAAGGAACAGAAGCAAAGCCCCATTACAGTACTGTCAGAAGAGGATGAAAAATACTTATCTGATGAGGCTAGAGTTCTAGTTACTAATGAAGCTAAAGTTTGTGTTAAGCAATAAATTCACACTCATTGTGATGAGGAAACAATGTCCAAAAAGAAAAATATGAAGGTTGTTGAATTTTCCTCAATAACTCATCAAGGAAAGGTTCTGAAGATGTTGGGAGAGGTTGGAGTAGTCTGAAGACCTAAGACAAGGCCGAAGAACAAAATTAGGTTAAACATGAAGAAGCTACTAAATCCCAAATTGGCTAAAGAAAAGGTTACAATAATAAAAGATTCATCATCTCAAGAGAAATTGGATGATAGTGAAAATGACAATAAAGAAATTATGAAAAGTTAAAAACCAATAGTATCAAAAGATAAATCTATCTTCACTGATACTAAGATTTCTAATATTTTCCTGGAGATTTGAAATCAGATGATTCAAGAACAGCAGCAAAATGAGGTAAATATTTCTTGTCTAGAGAAAACAGAGATAGTTGAAGAAGAAGTTCACTGCAATACTGAAACTGAAGAACATCTAGATATTCATGTAACCTCCATAGAGCTTATGAAGGAGGATGAAGAAATATATAAGAAACTGAAAATCCCATGGACACCAAAAGGGATGCAAACAATCTCAGGAGGCAAATGTATTGGTTCTGAACAGGAAAACCTGCAAAGAAGCATTAAGCAATACAAATATCAATTTGGATATATGCATGAAACAAATGATGGATTAGTTACTGCAAATAGGAGACTTAGAGAAGACTTGGAAGAGGTTAACAGTCATTACCAGGAATTAATTGCAGTTTCTAGGAAAGCTCTTAAAAGGAAAAGGCAAATAGAGAATCAGTTCACATAGCTAAAGCATACTATCCAGGTGCTGACTCAGCAGAATGAGGAGCTAACAAGGAGGGTTGCAGACTTGGAGGAAGATCATTTGAAAGCTAGAAAGAAAGCACAAACTTTAGAGGGGATTGCTTTACTAGCTGAAGCAGCTAAAGACTTGTAAAGTTCGTTAAGAGAGTCAGTTATTAGTTAAGTTTGGAAAGTCATTTTATTTTTTTATAATGATAGTTTAGATTGAACTATTCGATAGATAGCCTTAAAACAGTTAGGGTTCAGTTATTCAACTGATTTTGAAGGAATAGGATAAATGTAAGTCTAAAAGAAGACAAATGGTTCAATTTTTTGCTAGAAAGGGGAGGCTATCAGGATTTGTTTATGAGCTAAGTAAAAGAATCTTATGTGTTTTTGATGACTAAACTATGAAATATATGCACTATATGCCCTTCAGATTATTGACTGGTTTCATTTCTAATTTTTGTTAATTACTCAGTTGGTATATTCATTTCCTGTTTAATGTTTTTATGCTTGAAATGCTTGCTAACTGTGGGTAAACTTCAGTACTGTGTTTACTCCGTTGGATTATGGTTTATATGTTATGCATCTCAGTCATTTAAATGCTCATGATTTAGTGCTTGCTTTGGTCTATGAATTTTTTCCCTCTTGTCTTCAAACTATTCAACTAAAACCTTATAAAACCCTATTTTACTTTATTGTGATTTTTTGAGATTGTGTTGGCTTATTCTTCTGTAGTCTAGGAATAATTTTTGGCACTAACATCTTTGGCGCCATTCCTGGGGATGAAGTTGAAAACCTATTTTCCCTGAGATACTTATCATTTCATTGGTTTTGAGAGGTGAACTTAAACCAACAAATCTTAAAGACTACTTTTCACCAATTTTTCACAGTGGCTACTAAGGGAGTTGGAACAAGAAACAGAACTAGTTCACCTTTACAGCTGGGTGTTTCAGACCCAGAACAAATATTGAAAACGGCTAGGAAAATCAGAAGGTCTCAGTCATCACCAAATCTATGTAACCCTTATCAGTTAGATATTTCATCACTTTTTTCTATTCTGAAGGGAGAATAACAAGAGTCATCTTGGTTGAAGCCTACAATTCCTGTCACTAATTTTCAAGTTTTCACTGATACTCAATCCTTCAAGAAAGCGAAGACAATATCTCATGGAAAAATTCCTCTATTTCATTTCAAAGTTGGTAAAACTCCATTCCAGCCAAGTTCCAATCAAGTCTTTCCATCACCAAAACCAGATAACTTAAAGATGGCAGCCCAAAATCAGCCATTAGATATGATGGACCAAATGGTTGCAGCTAGGTATGCACCTTTAGTTTTGCTTCATCCTTTGAATGCACTTCCTAGAGGTGACTACCAGAAATACCTGCATAGGTTTAATGGACAAGGTGAAACTACAGCTGAGGAGCATTGGGAGGATTTTCTCAGTTATGTTGATAATCAGAATATTGAGGCCAAGGATGTATGGATGAGGATGTTTGTACAAAGTCTTGATGGAGGTGTCAGAAAATGGTTCAGGGAGTTGCCTGCAAATTCTATCGCTATCATAGAAGAGCTTTGGGACCTTTTCATCAGACAATGGGGTGATACCAAGGATCATACATATTACATCATTGAGTTTGGAGCCCTTAGGAGAAAGAAGGATGAAACCATAGCTGATTTTTCAAAGAGATTCAATAAAATGTATGGCAGAATTCCCGCAGAGATAAAACCTTCGGAAACATCTACAAAACTCACATATTCCAATGCTTTTGATCATGAATTTTCCCTACTCCTAAGAGAAAGAAGACCTGTTACTTTACTGAACATGTAGGATGCAGCATTAGAAGTGGAGTTTAATATATTAGCCTCTAACAGATTGAAGGGAACTACAGCTCAACAAATATACGATAGGAAGGGTAAGAAAGAGGCAACTCCAGGGGTTTCAATATCCCACTCTACAGAAAGTAAAATTGATGATATGGCCAAGCTAGTTAAGATCCTGACTGCAAAATTAAACAAGTTGGAACTAGAGAAGAATTCAAACAAACCTGTTCAAGAAGGTGAGAGAAACCCTAATAATCAAAACCAATTCAGAAGACAGTTTGCACCTCATTTTATACCTAGAGAAAGAAGAAACAATGATATACAATGAGAAAGGAGAGAAGTTGAGGATCAAAGAGTACCACCCCCACTTCAGAATAATGTTGTTGATGAAGAAGAAATTGAAGAGTAAGTGTTCTTAGAGGATACAGACTAGGATATGAATTATTTTGGAGAGCAGTTAACTGAGGGTTTTGTTACTGAAGAAGAGTTTTTAAACTCAGAATATTATGATGCTAATATGTTTGAAACAGAAAATTATTTAAATCTTGAAGTGACTATTGTAATTGTTGTTACATACCAGACTGAGCCAAAGAAAAGTTTAAATTTGAGGTCAAGTCCAAAACAAGTAGTTCAGAATCCAAAGAAAAAGGTAGTTGTACCTCCTAAATAGCAGTTTGATCCTGTGTTAGAGAAAAAACAAACTCAGGATAAACAAAAGAAGAATGTGGAAGTTGAAGATATAAATAAAACTGTACAGAATTTTAACTTGGAAAATTAATAAGGCAAAATCAAGATCCCTATGCCTTTTACTGAGTTAATGAAGAATCCTTCTTACAAAAATTCAGTTCTGAAAATGATTGGTTCAGTAAATAATCAGCCCCTCTCTGATACAGTAAATCTACAAGAAGAAATCCCTAAAATCTTTATTGGATCAGCTCTGGTAGAAAAAAGTAAAAATGAAGCAGGAGCATCACCTCCTTTTTATATCACACTCACTATTCATGAACAAATGATACATAACTATCTTTTGGATTCAGGAGCATCACACAACCTAATGCCAAATGTTGTCATGGAGGCTCTAGGTTTGAGTATAAAAAAACCCTATCATGATTTGTATGCTTTTGATTCACGAGGTGTAAAATGTTTAGGAGTGATTAAAGATATGGTTGTCAATTTGGCTCAACTACCAATGAAGAGTGTGATTATGGATGTGGTAGTAGCTGACATTACGCCTAAATTTGGACTGCTCCTCTCTAGATCTTGGGAAAAGAAGGTTGGTGGAACTCTACAAATGGATTTAACATATGCCACTATTCCTGTATTTGGCAGAGAAAACATAAGGTTATACAGAGAGTTACAATTTGCCTATATTGTGACAGATGACAAAAATCCTACAAATCATCCCTTGTATGCTATTGACAAGGATTTGGGTACTTGTATGTTGCATTTTAGTGATGATGATAATACTGCTGGTTTGTTACAGGTTGAAAAAGAAAAGCCAGTAAAATGCACAAGAGAACAAGAAGATGAACTCTGGCAATTATACTTTGATGGATCATCTTGTAAGGAAGGTGCTAGAGCAAGGGTTCTTTTAATATCTCCTTATGGTGAAACAGTAAGATTAATGTATAAATTGGAATTTATTGCCACCAATAATACTGCAGAATATGAAGCTTTGTTGTTGGGTTTGAAAGATGCAAAATATTTAGGCATTCAGCAGATTTATGTATATGGCGACTCCGAGTTGGTTGTTCAGCAAGTGAGGAACAATTATCAAGTGAAACAAGATTTGTTGAAAGTGTACCATAATGAAGTATGGGATATGATAGACAATTATTTTGTGGCTTTTAACATTACTTATATTCCTAGGGAACATAACCAAACTGCTGATTCTTTGGCCCTAGCAGCCACACATTTTAGAATTCCCAAAACAACACAGCTAAAGTATCATATTGAAGTTAGGTACAGACCCTGTGTTCCTGATAATGTAAAGAAGTGGAAATTTTTTGAAGATGACATTGAAATTAAAAGATTTTTAGAGCTAACAGGTGATTTTTCCAATTCCCTAATTGATCAAGAAGAAGATTATGAGGTTGAATATTTTGAAGATATTGCAGAAAATCATATTGTTGGTCACAAGATTATTGAACTTAAAAGTAATTTCATTCCTAAGGGTTTGGTACCATTAGAGAGAATATTTTCAAAAGATGATACACCTTTAAAACCTGTTGTATAGTCTTCAGAAGAAAATGTGGTGGACAATAATATTGGCACTCCTGGACATCCTAGAATGGTGAAGATTTCAAAAGCACTCACAGCAGAACAGAGGAACAGGTGCATTAAGTTGTTAAAAGAGTATGTTGATGTTTTTGCTTGGTCATATGAAGATTTGAAAACATATGATACTAGAATTATACAGCATAAAGTGCCTTTAAAACCAAATGTTAAACCTTTCAGACAGAAATTAAGGAGGATAAATCCAGCTTTGTTTCCTGTTATTGAAAAAGAGGTGAAAAAGTTATTAGATGCCAAGAACATTGTTCCCCTCAGGTATTCTTCATGGGTTTCCAATTTAGTTCCTGTCAAGAAAAAGAATGGAGAAATCAGACTATGTGTTGATTTTAGAAATCTGAATAGGTCTTCATTGAAGGATAATTACCCTTTGCTAAAAATAGAACAAATATTGTAGAAGATGGTTGGGGCACAAATAATTTCTATGGTTGATGGTTTTTCAAGATATAATCAAATTGACATGCATCCTGATGATAAAGAAAAAACAGCTTTTACTACTCCCTGGGGAACTTTCATGTATGATAAAATGCCTTTTGGATTAATGAATGCTGGAGAAACTTTTCAAAGAGCTATGGACATAGCCTTTGTGGGGGAAAGAGATAATTTTGTAGTGATTTACTTTATGATATTACAGTCTTTTCACAATCAGATGATGAACATCTAAAACATTTGAAACAAACTTTTCTGAAATGTAGAAAATATGGTTTATCTCTTAATCCAAAGAAATCACATTTTGTTGTACAAGAAGGTAAATTATTGGGTCATTTAGTTTCAGTTGATGGCATAAGGATTGATCTAGAGAGGGTGAAAGCAATACTGAAAATAAGTTTTCCAAGGAGCAAGAAGGATGTACAATCTTTCATTGGTAAAATCAATTTTTTGCATTGGTTTATACCAATTTTTGCTGAAATTATCAAACAGATTACATTCATGCTGAAGAAGGATCAGGAAGTCAAGTGGATTGTAGAAGCAAAGAATTCATTTGAAAAAATTAAGATGGCTCTTACTGAAGCTCTAGTATTAGTAAGTCCGGATTTTACAAAGGAATTTCTAACCTTTTCTTTTGCCTCTGAATATACATTGGTTGTTGTTTTATTACAGAAGAATAAGGATGGTCTTGAACAGCCTATTGCATTTTTCAGCAAAATTCTTAAAGATTCGGAGCTAAAATACAACATTTTAGAGAAACATGCTTATTCTTTGGTAAAAGATTTGAAATTCTTTAGAATTTATGTTTTGCATTCCAAAGTTATTGCTTATGTGCCTAATGCTGCCATAAAAGATGTTTTGACTCAGCCTGACAGTGAGAGAAAAAAGAGGAAAGTGGATTGCCAAAATTATGGAATATGATGTGGATATCAAACCTACAAAGATAGTAAAGGGACAAGGTCTAGCTAAACTGCTAGCTGATTCAAATTTCCAAGCTTTAGGGCTACATTTGATGGCAGAACAGCCAGCACAGGAAGAAAGTCAAACGGAGCTAGAGAAAGAGAAGATTATGGATTTCTATTCAGCATCTACATGGTATGCAGATATTGTATATTTTCTTTTGTACTTGCAATGTCCAGAACACTTAGACAAGAAAGTTGCTAGGTCTTTGAAGTTGAAAACCACTAAATATTGTTTGGTAGAGCAGCAGCTCTTTTGGAAGGATCCAGGGGGTATCCTACTCAGATGTTTAGATAAATTTGAAATTGAAGGAGTAATTTCTAAATCTCATGAAGGTGCTTATGGAGGTCATAATTATTGGAAGGCAACAACATACAAAATTCTAAGAGCTGGATACTATTAGCCCTCTTTATTTTCAGATGTATATCAGTGGGTAAGAGCATGTATCCCTTGTCAGAAATTTGCTGGTAAACAAAATTTGTTTTCATTACCTTTAAAACCAATTGCAGTTAATGCCCCTTTTCAACAATGGGGTTTGGACTTCATAGGGGAGATAAATCCATCTTCCTCAAGGTAGCATAAGTGGATTTTGACTGCAACAGATTTCTTTACTAAGTGGGTAGAAGTTATTCCCACAAGGAATGCCACAGATAAGGTGATCATAGATTTTATTGAAGAAAATATTCTTAGTAGATTTGGATGTCCATAGAAAATATTGATTGATAATGCTAAAGCCTTTAAATCTAAGGCTATGGGGGAATTTTGTGAAAAGAATGGTATCCTATTGAAACACTCAACTCCTTATTATCCTCAGGGGAATGGTTTAGCTGAGTCATCTAATAAAAATATCATTCAGAGTATCGGGAAGTTGCTGAAGCATAATAAAAGATCATGGGACTCTATGCTAAAGTATGCATTATGGGTAGACAGAATAACAGTTAAGCAAGCAATTAGAACTTCTCCTTTCCAATTAGTATATGGTATAGATGTAGTTTTTCCTGTTAAGTTGGGAATCCCAGTGATGAAGTTTTTTCAGGATTATCAGGAAGAACCTGATGATATGCAAAGAAGAATTTATGCTATAATAGAGCTACAGCAGAAACAAGAAAAAGTGTAAGAAAAGGCTCAGTTATACAGGTCGAAGATCAAAGAAAGATTTGATAGGAAAATCAAAGATAATACTTTTTCAGTGGGTGATATGGTTTTGAGATGGGATGCTAGGAAGGAGAAAAAAGGAAAGCATGGCAAGTTTGATAACCTTTGGTTTGGTCCTTTCATAGTATCGAAGTTTTTGGAAAACAATACTTTTGTTCTATAGACCTTGGAAGGTGAGGATTTGTCTAATCCAGTTAATGGATGATTCCTCAAGCATTTTTACAGTTTTTGAAGATGGATACTGGACTTTCATTGTATATACCATTGTGAATAACAGAATAAAGACTCCATAACCCAATTGAAATTTTTGCAGACTAGTAAGTAGCAGCACAAAAGGCACTAGTCTACAGGTTCTTAAAGCCTCACAAGGAGGACTTCATCCCACAACAGGAGCCAGATGTTAGGTCATGTTTTTGTTTTCTATCTTTTAATGCTTTTATTTATGTTTTGAAGCTTGGTTTTTATTCTTATAAAAAAAAAAATATTGGCATAGTTTGATTTTTTCCCTTCAGCTTTTATGTTATTTGATTTCTTAGTTTATTTTTACAAGTTTTGGTTTGATTTCATGATCAAAGGGCTTATATAAGGCTTATATGGATTAAAAAGTCTAAAAAATAGCATAAAAGTTTAATTGAGACTCCTAAACCAAGTTTAAACCCTTATCATTAGCATAATCTTTGAAATCATTAACCTGAATTTTCTTGTAGCGCAAGCCAGAAAAAGTTACACAGAGCCACTACAAGCAAGTCACGCAAAGTTAAAAATCCTCTTTCAATGTTACGGAGGCATAGTTATTTAAGGCACCGATGAGATAGTTCATAACACTTCTAAATCCAAAGGTCTAAAGTGTCGCACAAATTTAAAATCATTTGTCAATGTTGCAGAGGTTTAATGGTCTAAGGCACTGGCAGCACAATGGTTTAAAGTGCCGACACTGCGGCAGTAAAATGATTTAAGGCACCAACGAGACAGTTGATAAAGTTTTCGACTGTGGAAGATTAGTGGTTGAAAGCGTCGACGAGGTAGTTGATACAACTTCCAATTTCTGATCACGAAGCCAATAGTCTAAAGTGCTGTGCAAGTTTAAAATCAGTTTCAACGTTGTGGAAAGCTAATGGTCTAAAACGTCGACGTTGTGGCAGCATAGTGGCTTGTGGTTTCGATGCAGTAGAAATTAATGCTTTCGATCGCTGACAAGTTAATAAGGGGAAGTGCTAATTCATTTAATTTTGAACATCTGATTGCTGATGCTGAGAAGGACTAGTAGTTAGTGATGGGAGACACTGATACCACAGGAAAATTCAATGTTAATCACTCTGACAAGTGTAAATATAATCAAGAAGGCAAATCATGGTGGTTTCTTGTAGAAGCGATGAAATAATGATGGCAGATCATAATGAAACAAAAGGCATTTCAAATCACGTCTTTTCCTGAAGTGCACGAAGAGAAGGTGGAGATCGTGGCAGAAAATTAGTTCTTGGAAAGTGGAATTTTGAATTAGAGTGAAAATTAGGGATTTCAATAGCATTTTTCTGGAGTACTCAAAACGGTCAGAGAAGATTGGATGGATGCAGTTCGACACCTGACAAATAGAAGAATAGGATTCCAGCAGCTAGATTAGTTGTTGTAACAGTTTAAAAGATGGTCAGAGTGTGGTATTTATAGAAGTTGTTTGACAATGAAAAAGAGTGGAAAGACCAATAGGAAAGAACCCTCGAACTTAATTTGGGTGAAAAACTTTCCAGATTGTGCATAGTTGTTTGCAGAAGCAGGATGGTTAGTGTTCTTCAAGAATATTGAAGGTTATCATGCAGAGGTTTCTTACAAGTTTGCTCAGGGTTTAGATAAGGGTGTAGTGTCTTTTGACACTTTGAAATTCAAATTAACTAGGGATTTACTATCAGAAGAAACAGGGATTCTAGATGAGGGATAATTTTGGTTCAAAAAGGTTTGTTTCACTTTTGATGCTAAGAGATATTTGCTTCTAGGTGTAGTAGCAGACTGGGGAAAAGGTGTTCCTATTCAAAACTTTAAACCTGAGTGGATTGAACTAATAAAAATTCTGCAAAGCTATGTCACCAGTGAGGGTATATTTTCCTTTGTGTTCAAATATCATTTTAGATTCTTTCAACATCTCAGTCATGAATCTAAAATGAATCTTCCTTTCTTCTTTTTGAAAAGCTTACAGAATATGTCATGAATTTTTGTTTGATTTTAAAGCCACTTGTGCCGAAGTCCCTGAGACTTTGTACCCAGAAACGATGGAGCTCAAAGCGCAAGAATTCGACATGGCAATTGTGACTCTACCTAGTCCTGACCTATGGAGATCCATTTAGTAATACGGGTCAGCCAAATTCAAAACGCATCCATAAAAGTGGCGATGATAGTATGCAGGAAGTTTTCTCTGTGTGCATGCCCTTTCCAATGGTCACATCTCCCAGAACTCTGTACAGCTATCACTCGCTAGATGGAAGCATAGAATACTTTTGTGCATATTTTCTCCTGCAATCCATATTTCATTTTTCAATTTTATATGTAAATCGTGGCCGATGTGTCACCTACGAGTTTGTTAGAAGTTGTTTTTCAGTTGTAACAAATTTTGATTCCTAAATGTCAATTTAGGAAGTTCAAAATGCTATAAATATACCTCCTGAAGAAGGAGAAGGAGTTGGAACTAATGTAATTTTGCAGTGTATGCTTTCAAGAGTATTTTAATAAAGTTACAGAGCCGAGGTCAGCATTTTTCATAGGGATTCATGTGTTGTTTATATTACAGTTTCTTGCTTCCTTTCTCATGTGTTTATCTCTTCCATTATGTTTTCTTTCATGTCTGAAATAAGTGTATAACAGTGTGGAATTCATACATGCTACACTTCATCTGTTGTTTTAGATATTCACCAAAGCTTTTTTCTAAAGTTAATACATAATTCATTTTCCAATGCTATGTGTTGATGGTCTGTTCATGTTCTTCTTTTCCACGAGACAATTATAATTTGACTGTGATTGAATGGCTATCTTTCCTCTATGTTGAAATCGCCTGCATAAATTATGTTCATTTCTATTACACTCCTTGAATCCATCGCACAATGGTTCTATCTCTTGTTTCAACCAATTTTACAAACAATTTATAGTTTCACTTGTACATATCTGACATTGTTAATATTTGGTGAGAGATCTCTCTCGGAAGAGCAGAAGGCCAGCTCTCTCTTTGAAAGTGGTTTTGTTGTTACCTGGGAGTGGGCCTTCTGCAACCTTTGGCTCAATTCCAGTGCTAACAAACTGGCACCATTGCTGGGGATCAAATTGAAGATCATCCCTGGGAAGAACGACAAGAACTGCATGATTTCAGGAAAGAGATTTCTGAGGGCAAACAAAAATTTCTCCATTCGTGAGAAGGTTGTATTTTTGTCTTGGCGACTCCACACCCACTGCGACTAGTATCACACTAGGTATCCTATATTCCAGAAGGATCCACACAAGAGGTAACCCTGATCCCAAAACTTTACAAAGTGTGGATAATCCAGAAAAAATACTTAGAAATAGAAATAAAGAAAAAGTGGATTTTCTGTTGTTTGGTACATCATCATCTCAAGATTTGTACGGCATAGTGGAATCCGAATGGGGACTTAGAGATAAAATACTACTAACCAAATCTAAATCTGAATCCGACCTGAGGAAAGTTGGGGTTAGCTCTAGTATACTACAATCCTATCTGCTTGATTCTTTGTCGCTGAACCTAGAGACCCCGGCGAAAGCTGAAGAGATAGCCCTTGTTTTTCAAAACACCCAGTTTCCTAACCCCCGGTTTGATCCCAATTGACTGAACCCGATGGTTGCTACTAAATTTGCCCCATTAGCCCTACCTCTAGTTCTAAACGACCTCCCCTTGAACTGCGCCCAAAGAATTGCACTCTATGACAGGGAGGGGAATGTCTCAGCAAGATACCATGTGGGTAAATTTTATGATTTCATCAACCTGGAAGAGGTGGATGATGAACATGTCAAGATTCGGTTGTTCGCTCAGAGTTTGTCTGGGGAAGCCAAGAAGTGGTACAAATATTTTCCACCTAGGTCTATCCGTAGTTTTGCTGGTTTTCAAACCATATTTCTAGAAAGATGGGATGATAAAGAAAGCTCATTGCAAGTCCTATCTCAATACAATAATCTCAAGAAAGGAGGTTTTGAGTCAGTCCATGAGTTTTCAAGTAGATTCATGAGAGTCTACAACTCGATACCTGCTGATATCAAACCTTCACCCGAGGCGGCTAAACTTCATTACATTGATGCATTTGACAATAATTTTGATTTGTTATTGAGAGAAAGAAAGTCAAACACCCTCCCAGCTATGTTCAATGATTCCCTAGAAGTAGAGGCCAATATGATGGCGTGCGGAAAAATAAAACCAAGGGCGGAGGTTGACAGAAGGAAAAGTAGAGAAGAGACACACTCCACTGCTTCTATGTCCTCATCCAGTGATATAAAATTTGAGATGATGCTCAAAACTATGGAAAAGTTGATGGATAGGCTAACGGTGTAGCCCAAGCCAACAAAATAGGAGTAGAATAAACCTCAGATAAGGAATTCCAATTTTAGGAGGCCATTTCCTCCCCCACTCCAACCAAGTAGACAAAGGGATGTGAGGAATCTAAGAAACCAAGAAGAGCAGCCAATTAGGCCTCCTTTCCCTGAAAACTATGTGGTTGTCGAAGATGAGGCAGAGTCTATCGAAGATCATATCCATCATTTCGATGATTTAGACTCTGAGATCTACTTGACTAAGGAGGAACGTGACATGTTCGCACAAGTGGATGATAAGACCCTGATAGAGGAATTGGAGCAATATCATAAGGGGTATATGCATGCTATAGATGATGTCAAGAAGATTAAGTTAAGAAGTAGAGACATTGCAATAAACAAAGGGGGTTTAAACCCAAACCATCCTTCTAGTAGTTAGATTGGCCCAAGGAAAGGAAATGAGAAACAAAAGGAGCCAGTAGCGTCTAGGGAGGTGGAAAAGGGGACTGGTAATGTGAGGGAGCTGGAGCAAACGGCACCTGTCGAGCTGGGAAAAACCCCTCCTATGTTTAATCTCCAAAACGAGCTAGCTAAGTTGAAGGTTTCAATCCCTTTCAATTAATTATTGAGGAATCACGAATACAGGGACACTATAACAAAGATGATTTCAAATCACGGAGAAGCTCACCCGAATATCTTAGAGCTGACTGAAGACAACCCTACTATTATTCTAGGATCTAAGATTGACAGCGTGGATAGCGAAGATGAGGAGGTGCCACCCTTTTAAATGAGCTTGAATGTACATGATATGGTGTTAAACAATGCTATGTTGGATTCAGGAGCCTCACATAATCTGATGCCAAAGGGAGTGGTGGAGAGCCTGGGATTGGAGATTACAAGGCCTTATGAAGACCTGTATTCCTTTGATTCTAAAAGGGTAAAATGTCTGGGCTTGATCAAAGACATGGAGGTATCTTTAAATAAGTTGCCATCTAAAATTGTGGTCATGGATGTTGTCGTTGCCGATATTCCCCCCAAGTTTGGTATTTTGTTGTCAAGGTCTTGGACTTCAAAGCTGAAGGGTAGCCTGCAAATGGACATGTCCTATGCAACAATTCCTATTCGGAATGAAAATAAAAGGTTGTATATTGAGAAAAAATTTCCTTACGTCATGAGCGGTCAGGCTCAACCCAACATCCATCATGTTTATGCCGTCGACACAGACTTGGGGTCATCTATCTTCTTCAATGATATATCTCCTTGCGACTCAAAAGTCGATGTGCCACAGAAAGGTAAAAGGGATGAAGGAGAGGCTAGCGAACTGGAAGCTTTGGAAAGAAAGCAGAAGGATGAAGGATTGTGGAAGATGTATTTTGATGGCTCAGTAGAGAAAGCAGGTGCTGGCGTAGGTGTGTACATAATCTCCCCCATTAGGGATACCAAAGCTTATTCTTATAAGTTGTTTTTTGAATGCTCTAACAATGTAGCAGAGTATGAGGCCTTGTTGTTGGGTCTGCATGCCCTAAAGGATTTAGGAGCTAAATGGGTTACAGTGCTTCTAGAATATGACATAGAAATTAAGCCCACAAAATTGATCAAAGGACAAGGGTTAGCTAAAATGATGATGGATTCCCATTGTGACTCTCTACAACTGCATTTTCTAGCTGGTCAAGCTAATCGGGTAGAGGCAGAGATGCGAGTGAAGCTTGATTTTTCTACATCTCCTTGGTATGTTGACATTATTTTTGTATTGCGGAATTCACAACCTCCTGCAAGGCTAAGCAAAACTAGAGCTAGATCCGTGAAACTGAAGGCTATGAAATTTTGCATCATAGAACAATATCTTTATTGGAAAGACCCTGGTGGAATACTGCTGAATTGTCTTTTGGAAAACGAAGCTCAACATATAGTGAAGGAATTTCATCAAGGAGATTGTGGAGGACATCATTCCTGGAAAGTAACCTCAAATAAAATTCTGAGGGTAGGATTTTATTGGCCTTCATTGTTCTCAGGTGTCTATAAGGAAACGACTAAATGCCATCAGTGTCAGATGTTTGAAGGGAAAAGAAAAGTGGTTTCACTTCCCCTCAACCTTATATATGTGGAAGCTCCTTTCCAGCAATGGGGGTTAGATTTCATCGGAGAGATAAATTCAAACTCCTTAGGGAAGCATAAGTGGATTCTAACAGCCATTGATTACTTCACGAATTGGATCGAAGCCATACCCACCAGAAGGGATACAAAAGAGGTAATAATGGATTTCTTAGAAGATAATATTTTGGCAAGATTGGGCTGCGCTAAGCGAATTGTGACATATGATGCATCTGTGTTTAAGTCCAAGAAGATGATTAATTTTTTCCATAAATACCACATAAGTCTAAATCACTCTACAGCTTATTACCCACAAGGAAACGGACTGGAAAAATCCTCTAACAAAAGTATTGTGAGGATTATTAAGAAGCTGTTGGAGGATAACAAGAAATCTTGGCACACGAAGTTGAAATATGCCTTGTGGGCCGACAGAATCAGCACAAAGATGGCCATTGGTATGTCATCATTTCAGTTGGTATATGGGGCCGAGGTAATTTTCCCTGCCTCTCTGGGTGTTCCAATCATGAAATTGTTACAGGACCCTTTGGATGAGCCTAATCCCATTAAAAGAAGGATCAACTAGATTATTGAACTGAATGAAGTGAGGGACAAAGTTTATGATAAAGTACAGATACACCATGAGAAGATGAAGAATACCTTCGACAGGAGAATAAAGGAAGATGTTTTCCAGGTCGATGACCTGGTGTTCAAATGGGATGCCTCACATGAAGAAAAAGGTAAACACAAAAAATCCAACCACTTGTGGGTAGGTCCATACCTTATTGCGGCACACAGAGGAGACAACGCCTTCATTCTACAGTATCCAGATGAGTCACAGTACGAAGGAGGCACAATGAATGCGAGGTTTCTTAAACATTACCTGGATTAAAGGGACTAAGGTCCATGTATCATAGTATAAATACATTTTATGTTTTAATCAATACGAATGGTGAGTCAGAATATTTGAAGCCCATGGAGAAGGCCCTAAGATCGAAAGAGGTAACCATTCTTTCAAACTATGTTTTCTTTTAGAAAGTAAAATAAAAGGATGTTGTCAATGGAGTAGGCGACTATTCTACGGGTTCTTTGCTACCTCGCTGGGAGGATAGCATCCCTTGTGGAGTCATTTGTTAACATTCTATTAAAGTTTTGATTATAAGAGATATATGGGAAGTTTGGCCTTGTGAAGAGGTGTTGGGAAAGAAACCTTAGAGTTTGCAGGGAGGCTGGTGGCATATACGAGATAGAATTCAGCCACTAGAATAGGCCACGGTGGAAATGAAGGAAAGGACAGCATAAATTGGTAGCCCCACTCAGAAGTAATGAATATTGAGAGTGGCAAGACAATCCATGGATTGGAGATGCAGGGTAAAGAAGAGAATGGTGGATGCACTGAAGGCATTGAGCGGGAATCATTATAGAAGGCTAAGATTGATCGGATGGCAGATCAATGATGTCAAAACATTTCGCATGGAAAACATGCTCAACCAAAGCCACTTTTCCAAATCGCAAAATAGGTTAAAAAGTGGAAGCATCTGACGGCCAAGGTTGGGATCCAAGAAGATCCACAGTTGTGAGTGATTTCGCAACCCAGATTAGAAAGGACATAGCAGTGATTTCAGATTACAAAAAGTGGTACAGGTCGCTCAAATCAACGGTCACTACAAGAGCGAAGGGAGATCTACAGTCATGGTTCATTTTTCTATCTAAACTAGCATGGAGAGGACCAGAATCTCACATCATGAAAAGTGGTAGGGTCCACTCAGATCAACGGTTGTGAAGAAAAGCTAATCTTGATATACGGTTGAGCTACACACGAACGAGGTAAGAAAGGATGTAGCATAAAGGACCTCACTGTCACATCCCCATCCCTCAACCGGCGAAGAGGACGCGACAAGCACATCAAATACAACCGGGCAAGATGCCCAATGAACATAAACAGAAAACAAATGCTGGAATTAAGCATACACAGATGCATTTATCTCAATCATACAGCAGAAGCAAACACACACATTCCAGCAATCTCCATGTTCATTATAATTCATTTAACACCAATATAAATTACAGAGATGCAGTAAACAGTGGCACTTATCTATTGATGAAGAATTTCACCCGCAACCAGCTACGTCGCTGCAACATTCCACCCAACCATAGGCCAGCGTGCTCATCAATCTCTCAGCAGCGCTGCCACCCCCGAGCTGGGCATGATTCCTTCAGGATAAGGGTCAATTGCAGGCTTGCACATAGCCAAGGGGACACAAAACAACCAAACCAACACCGCTGGGTTTCACAGGCTTTCAATAGACAAGCCAAGCCAGCACATTCCAAGGTTCAACCACTGCATACCAGCAGCCAAACAATCCCTTCACAGCTCTGTGAAGAAGTCATAACAACAGGGAACAGCCCCAAACCATGGAGGAGCACAGCTCAAGTCCAATGGACAACCCAGAGTTGGTTTTGGCCCTAACGTGGCCAAAACAACTCAACCACAACATCCCAGACCAGGGAAACAACAACAATATCCCAATTTCAAAGTAAAACAATGGCAACTATGCACAGTCCCAAAACACAGAAACTCAGCCCACGAATTGGAAACCCACAGTGGCTCAAAATGAAATTGAACACCACAGCCAACAAAACACAGGGGAAACAGCAGCCCCAAAAGATGACAATGAGAACGGCTCTCACAACATGGGAAAATGACCCAAACACCCTATGCGTGAGGAAGAACTTACACCCAACAGCAAAACGCACGGGAAATACATACCCGATTTCTCTGCGTGAGGATGAACAGACCTCTGCGTGAGGATGAACAGACCACAGTGGGAAAATGGCTCACTACGAATTGGGCACTACGGCCAACCAAAAACGTGGAGAAGACAAAAATGGGAAGCAATCCTTCTTCATGAGAATGCACAGCAATGGAGAGGACGCGAATTTGCAATCAGCGGGTGCTCAGCCACTCGTGGAGAGGAACAAAATGCCCACGTGAGACCAAATTCGTCTAAAACATGTGCATGAGGAACCAACAGACCCAAAATCATGGTGAGTGAGTGAACAGACCAGGGAGGAGTGCGTGAGGGTGAAGAATGGGCAGACGTGGGTGGAGTGTGGATGTGGGTATGGAGCTGACAGCCCTGCCACCCCACTCCCAAAGGCAATAACTTCCCTCAACCACTCAGCCATATCTCCTCAACCACCAGCTCTGAAGCATTAAAGAGGTTGACAAGGTTGGGTGAGACAAAAAGGGTGACAAATAACAAAGGTGGCAAAACAACAAGGCAATAAAACATGGGTTTTTCCCCCATAACCAAGGTTTGACATCCCCCACCCCTTATCCTTCAGAACCATGCCCTTTTCATTCAACGTTGTACTGCCGTAGCTGGTTGTGGTTTATTTTAATTGATGTGCAGGTTTACATGATGCCGAATTAAAATGTGCCGGATAGCACGACATACCACCGGCAATTATCTCCCATTGCCGGAACATACACAACAAAATCGATGGTGGGGCTTTTGCCTTGAGCTCCTCACCATGATTAATTACATTTTACACATCATGCAAACGGGGTCGAAACCGGGGACATGACACTCACATACCAACGGATCAGATCACAAGGAGCAATATCCACAGTGCAAGCTGCTTGGAAAGGGAATGAAGGTTATCCTATGTAAAAAGCTATAAAAGGGCCCACGTGAAGTTGGAAAGGTTTGTATTTTCTGAAACCTTGAAGCCACCAATATCCAACCGTACATAGAACATTGGCATGAACAAACTAGGAGACTGTGCTACAAAGCAAGGTAGGCCCCTGATACCCCCTCGGTGTTATTTGAAAATGGATGTGATAGGAGCAGTAGAAGTGGTAGAGGTGAGAGATGATATAGAACTCGAGGTCACATGTTGAAGAGTAGAGGAAAGTCTGGTAGATGAGAATGTTGAGATTTTCTATACCATCTTGGTGGGAGAAGCCATTGAAACCACCAGAGGTAAATTGGAAATCCTTAAGGACCAAGGTAGAGATACCTGTGGTGTTTTTAAATCCTTCTTCCATTTCTTCTATGTTGGCCAAACCCAACATTTCCCTGAGTTTGTCGAATGGTGTGCAAACAATTTCTCTGTCACCGAAGGTGTCATTATGAATAAGTCAAGATCTAAAATCCTTTGTTTAGTCCAGGCTTCCATAGTCCGCAAAACCCTACACATCCCAGACGATTTTGTCCATATATCCCAAAACTACCAAGAGGAAAATATTATACATTGCTTCAGAGAATCTACCGACGAAAGTAAAGAAACCTTCTTGAAGACCTGTTCAAAACCCAATGGTGAACCCATCGACCTATTATACCCTATTTAGCTTAACCAATTCAATGAAGAAACTCAATGGTGTATATCCCTAGCCAGTCAATTTCTAGGTCTAGATATCGATGCCTATGTCCTAGAGTCATTGTTGAGTTTGTTGTTTGTCTTGAGTACTTATCCAGCCAAACCTGAATTGCCCGGGCAATCTTATCAGTCTTGCTGTCTTAATTTTGATGAATTCTTAGCCGAGAACATCCATTCTCAATAAGAAAATTTCCATGGCACTAAAGTGTTCATATTACAGTCCTTTTTACTGAGGATTCTTATAGCTTATAACGAAGAAGACCTACAAGTACCTGAATTGGAAATCACTATTGATATGGCCACAGACTATTGTAAGTTCATGAACCAATTGATGGCCGAAGTATATGACCTTTTCTTTTAGGAAAGGTTACCTAGGGTGTTTCCTGAGATGAGACAACTACTACAGTTGTCAAACAACAACAAGATAGGGGACTGGTTCATGACAGAATTCGAAATGACCATAAGATTGTGTGGCTTTGTGCATCAACCCTACATTCTACCAGCTTTTCTAACCTCCAGGGTTTCCTCCCTGGAATTGATCCGGCAAAGACTCACTATTGAGGAAGAGCACTTCTTGAGCTATAAAAAGAGCTCAAATTTTATTTTCCCCTGGGAAGTAGGACCATACATAGTCAGGAGCAGAGCTGCTTTTCCACTGGTTACCAACTTGCTCAAAGGCATAGGGATTTCTCTGGGACAAGCAATAAACTACGACCCTCATCAAATAAATTCCAAAATGAGGAAGGCTCACAAGTGCAAGTTTTTCAAACACACTAAGATACTCGGACTCAGGGAAGCAGCAAACTGGGATGATTTTCCTAATCCTTCCCTAGTGGATACTAGCATAAAACGAAGCGCTGGCTCACACCTACCAAGAATAGCTTATTCTCAAAGATAATTGGCTAAATAGTTGCAATAGCCAGGGATGTCTCATCCTTGGTCAGCCATTCAATGAGTTCAGTGAAAAGAGGGGGTCTGAATCCTATGGATACTGAAGAGGTGGACATGGCCCAACATGCCCAAAAGGCAGAAAATAGAACAAGGGCAACAGTTAGTACAAGTTACAAATGGAAATAAAAAGGGATATATGAAGAAGAAGAATATGGAGAAAAAATAGGAGCTAGAAGAGCCCGAGGCATCCAAATTACATATCCAAGAATATGTATTTGACGGGTAGACTCCAAATAGGCATGCATCCAAAGAAGACTAGCTAGGCTCTTACTAGGAAAGGGTTGATAAAAGTTTCAAAGAGACAGCAGAGCTATACAACAAGGCAATGCAGTTGCATTACCCAAATGTGGCATTAAAGAGAGTAAGGGATCATGCCACTGACACCCTTAAATTAGCCTTGGCAATGGGAAATAAGGTGTCATAGGTTAGTGTGAACCTCTCAAAGGTTCCCACTATTGACATAATACACCTCAACAAAGAAATCGGGGACATCTTGAATGCTAGACTGCTTAAGGCCACCATACAGATGTTCAGGCTATAGGAAAGTAAAACAAAGACTTTGAATCTTTAGAGAAAGGTAAGAGTGGAGAACAAATCCCTCAAGGCCCAAATCAACAATTTGCAAAATGAAGCAATGCAAATAGGGGGACCGACACATAAGGGAGTATTGGCCAGAAATTGCTCGATGATAAGGAAAAAGAGATCCTGACACTAAAAAAGAAGTTGAAAATCCTTACTACCCAACTTTCCCAGACAGAAAAATTGGATGATTTCGAAAAAGAGAAAGAGACATTGAACACTGAGCTTACCGACTGCAAATGCAAGCTACTAAAGCTCAAAGAAAAGGAAAGGCAGTGAGAAGCAGACATCCAGCTTTTGAAGAAAAGTGAAGCAGAATTAAAAGACAGATTAGCAATAAAAGAAAGGAAGCTTCAAGGAAGGAGTGTTGAGAGTGCAATTCAATCTGTAGGTGTAGCTGGAGAGATAGACACCAGTTTTCTTTCTAGAGCAATGTCCCAAAATAGTCCTGAAAGATACAGAGCTTGTTAAGTTAAATCAGCAGATCGAGGATCTAGAAAAGGAAAAAGGTGAGGAGAGACAAGGAAAGGAAAATATGGAAGAGAAATGCCAAGGACTGATTCAACAAAATGCCAAGTTAAGCCAACAGGTGGTCAGTAAACTTGCCTTGAAAGGTGTTAGACATTTGATCTAGGATCAGATCATTATTTTGGCTGACAAGTTACGACCTTATATAGATTTCATTGAAGACCAGGAAAATGCTATGATAGAGGCCAAGAAAAAGGTCCTGACAGTATTAGGGGAAATGAAAAGAAGATTTGTGGCGATAGCAGAAAATGTCGTTGCTTTCCTAAGCTCCTTGTCAAATGATTTCACCAATCGGTACGATATCCAAAACAGGGTTGTTGTTGTCTCCGGGGCTATAAAGGTAATTTCTAAGCACAGAATGTTGGAGACTGTACAAGCCAAAACAGATGTTATTGAACACAAATTCAAGGAGGTTATCAGGTTATTCAAACCACTGGTAGACAGAGGGGTCCCTTTCTTTTGGGAAGAGAAGGGTCCTTTATTGTCCCAAAAGGAGTATCAGGAGCATCTGGTTCAGTGCTGATTAGACAAAATCAAGTTTGGAGACATACAATAATCATTGTCAGGAAAGATCGTTTTTTATAAGATGGCCAGTGAATTTGAATTATTGTTTGATTTTAAATCCACCTGTGCCAAAGTCCCTGAGACTTCGTACCCAGAAACGATGGAGCTCAAAGCGCAAGAATTTGACATGGAAGTTGCGAATCTACTTGGTCCTGACCTATGGAAAGCCATTCAGCAATACGGGTCAGCCAAATTTAAAACACATCCATAAAAGTGGCAATGATAGTACGTAGGAATTTTTCTCTATGTGCACGCCCTTTCCAACGATCACATCTTTCGGAACTCTGTAAGTCACTTGTTAGATGGAAGCATAGAATACTTTCATGCATATTTTCTCCTGCAATCCTGTTGCAGCTGCAGCTGTTCTCCCCAAATTTCGTAAATTTTGGCCCCCTCCTCATGATTTAGCGTTGTTTTTAATCGTTGGATCCTTTGAACCTTTTAGTCATGCTTTAATGTTGGATGATTTTAAAAGATTGACTCTCGGCCTGTTTTTGGAGATTGAATATGTTTGAAGTTGTTTGGGTCGCCGATTGTGAGTTTCATTTTGCTGATGGATTTTTGAAAGGCCGTTGTTTCGAAGGTGAGATAGATTTTGACCGCTGTTCAAATTTAAAGCTGCCTGAATGCTTAAATTTTATTTTTGATTGGGCATCAATTTTGTTTAATCGGAAGCCATAGCCATTTCCTCTTCCACCGTTGCAGCTCCCAAAGCGGCTTAGCACCCAAAGTATAAAGCGCTCCGACTGTCGATGCGTGTTGACCTTTAGTCGCATACCCGTAGCCTTTTCTCTTCCACCATCGCGGGTGGGAAATTCACTTGGATTCCGATGTGATGTCTTCCGACTTCCAACTAAAAATTTTCTCGCCCACATTTCGCATGACTTTAGCCCTTGTCTCTTCCGCCGTTGCGGCTGGGAAATTCATTTGGATTCCGATGTTGGTGCTCTTCCGACTCCCGATTGGAACTTCTCCCGCCCGCATTTTGGGTCATATCTTTTCCTGTCGTTGGTGGTTTCTTTCGAAACCGTAGGTAGACGGAGTAGGGGTGCCGGCGTTCGTTAACTCTTGTGGCCTTAATGCGGTACTTGGCCTCTCTTAATTCTTAGCCATTTTTTATATGATTTGAATACGGTTCCAATGAATGATGCATGTCGTTTGATTGCAGGTGGGTTCCGGAGCTTGGTCAAACCACTACGACGCGCAGGCATAGCTGGCCAGGGTTTGGAAGAAGTCGAACCATGGCCATCCGGTTCACTAGCAGGACAAACGAAGGAAAAGACAAATTGAATGGTGACAAAGGCACAGGCCAGAAAGATCTATCAGTTACTAATCAGATCATGAATGCATACAAAAAATAAAATGGGAAGATGAAACGTTTTAAGGGAGGGGAAAAGTCATACGTTAGGGGGAACCCAAGCGATCTACTGGTTTTTAAATATTTGAAATTTAGTAGCTAGAAGGGGCTTTTTCCTTGGAAAACTTGTAAACTTTTGCTTGTAAGAGGAACTATTTCGTTTTACAAACCAGAAAGTGAAAATTTTACCTGTTGGAGAAAGTGCTATGTGGAATGGATCAATGCATTTTAAATGAAAGATGTTGAATGGGAACTATTTCGTTTTCAAATGTGTTTCATTAGCTGTGAGAATGTTCTAACTTCTTGAACCTATGTTCTTGTCTGAATATTCTTCAGTGCTTTATGATGTTCTTCCACTATGAGTAATGGGATGTTTTAATTGTTGATGAGCTATCTTGTCATGTATAATTTTACTCATGTTTATATGTTTGGTTATAAGAACAGCTATCTGCGATTTGCCATAACACATGAACAGTAGCGCATTACTCATAAATTAATATCCAGCTCTCTAGAGATAGTTTAGTTAGTTTATTTTATCACTGCATATGTGATTTAGAGGCTTGTGAGTCCTAAGACGAGAGGTAAGAACCTACGCATCACATTGTGACCCCTCCTTGCATTCTTTGTCACCCTGCATTGTTAATTAGGCACGTGCATATCATACTTAAGTCATAAAATACAAAAACATACACAGTGGACTGGGCCGCAACCGGTAAAACCTTTGTTTTTTTCTTGTTACTTGACCTACGGTAGTTGGACTGCAAACCAGACGGATTCCCTACACCAAACAGTGACGGGCTAGTTGGGAACATTGACTGGGGAGAATCCCTTACTGTTGTTGCCTACGAATTTCTAGGCCTCAACAGTTTTGGCACTAGAAGGAGGGCCGCCAGTGCATGGTTGGTCGAGGAAACCCGTTTTCCTGAGACTTTTCCACCGGTAACAGTTCTGAAAGCAGTGGACTTCATAATCCAATTCCAGAAGAAAGAGGTAGAGAACATTTGTTTCCTGTCAACAACGAAGTTGTTAATAATTTGAGAAGACACACCAGGGCGTATGTGAAGAAGATTGGAGGATTGGCGATCATCCCTGAATTTCCCAGAAGAGAATATAAAAGGAAGGATCATCCTATATTGGAAGATTCAGTGCTGGTTGGGGATTGGGAAGAGCTAGTAGAGACAGCCTTACAAGAAGTTGTATTGCCTCTGAATCAAGAAGGCCTAGATACTCCACACAGTTCTCCTGCTCACACTCCTATTTTCTCACCTCCCCACTCACCACCCAAACTCATGGTAGGCGTAAACGCCAATCAGCCACCCAACCCACCAAATCCACCACCCACCTAGAGAGCCAGATCACCTTTAAACCTAACACCTCCGCTGCATGATTTACCTCAATCCTTTGAAAAGATGCTGCCCAAATTCGACCCAAATGAGAAGATACTAGTAGATGATCACCTGCAAAGTTTTTACTTGGCGATAGAAGGGTTGAGGGCTGGGGAGTATGAAGATGTAGTTTGCAGACTATTCCCGCATACCCTTAAAGGAGCTGCAACATCATGGTATTTTGGGTTGCCTGCTAACTCTATCCCTGATTGGGATACCTTCGAGAGAATTTTCAGAAGTAAGTATGCAACTCAAAAGACTCATGCAGCCCTCATGAAAGGACTATGTGCCTTGAAGAAAGAGAGAAAGGAGAAGGTGCACAGCTTTACTCAAATATTTGCAGCATACCTCAAGAATTTTTCTGACGCTGACAAGCCTTCGGACAAGGTCCTGATTGAATATTATACATCAGCTTTAGGCCCTGATTTGGCCATGTTTGCCAAAGGTAGGGCCAATCCTACTTTGATGGAAACCTATGAAAAGGCAGAAATAGTGGAAGCTGAAAGAGAAAGTATCGAAGATTATCCCAAACAGTCAGGAGAGAAAGGTGGGGGAAGGAAAGCCTTATTGTTCACTAAGCCTAAGGAAGAAAAGTCACTAGATTTTGAGAGCATGGCAAAAATGATGCAGAAGCTTTCTAATAAAATAATAGACTTGGAGAAAGAGAAGGAAACACAAAAGTTCTATAATCCCTATTATAATTAAAGAGAGGATAACAATCAATCCGAACCACCTCCTCACAATTCAGCATCTATGAATTTAACAGAAGTAGGAATGGAAAATTTTTGCACTTTACACCAACAACCACACTTTAAAAAGAATTGTCCTCAATGGATAAACTCGATGACGCTAGTCATGAATCAACTGTTGGATTCTAAATTAACAGAAGATGGATATGAAGAGAGGAAAGAGAGTACCACTTCAACGAAGGAACAAGAAGAAGAAACCATGGTTTTGTGGTATTCTGTTTCGTTATTTGATGCTGAAAAGGATAAGAATCAGGGGTACAAGGACATCATGGAAACCAACGTAACAACAAGGAGCCAAGGGTCGGTTAAAAAAGACAGTTTCATACTACCAAAGATTAAGAGGCTTTAGAGAAATGTTAAGAAATTTCAAAACAGAGCCTCAGCCGATAAAGTTCCAGAATTCATTATTACCAGCCAAGATCCCAAGCAGAATGATACGTTGGCCGAGCCCAATGAAGATAAGATAATGCTGATAAACCTCATCCCATTGAACAATAGGTGGATTATGATGTCGTGGAGGATCTAAAGAAGGTAAAGGCAAATGTTTCACTATTCAAAATGTGTAAAGTGCCACAGCAAAAATAAATACTATTACAAGCACTTGAAGCATCAGATGAGAGGCTACCCATGGACAATCAACCTAAAGAGGAAGAAGAGATCGGAGAAACCAGCATTGGAGGTAAGTCTAAGAGAAAACATCCACCTTTCCTCCTCACGTTTGAAATTTTTAATCACAACGTACATAATTGCCTGGTAGACTCAAGGGCGTCGGTCAATGTCATGCCAATATTAGTCTGTAAAGGATAAATGGGCAGCCTAAGCCATCCACCTGGAGAGTTGTCCAGTTGGACAGGACGGATGTAAAGATAATGGGTGAGATGGATGATGTCCTGATCCACCTGTCGTCAAATGATAAAGTGTGCCAAGTCATTAATATCGTGGTGGCCGATATACCTAACGCTTATGGGCTTGTCCTTAGCAGAGATTGGTCAGCAAAACTGAACGGATATTTTGCCTCTGATTGGTCACATCTGTGGTTGTCGTATAAAGGAAGTCCGAACCAAATTAATATTTTGAGAGAGCCTCACATGAAATACAACGTTACTCAACTTGAAGAGAAGAATGAACCAGTGGATTCTGTGTTGGGAAATTATTTTATTGAGTTGGAACCAGGAAATTACCAAGCAGAAGAAGCCAGCAACACGTCAAACACCCAGCTTGATCTCCTTCAATTCTCGCAGGCTGATGAAATCGACTGTAATATAGTAGACTTAGCAGTAGGAATAAATTCTCATTCAGTAGTTTATGATTTTTGGACTTTGTTTTTTGATGGCTCTAAGACGTTAGAAGGGTCAGGGGCCGGCTGTGTCGTGATCGACCCCCAGAAGAATAAACATTTTCTTTCATGTAGATTAGAGTTTGAATGTATGAATAATACAGCTGAGTATGAAGAGCTGGTGCAGGGCTTAAGGAAGGCAATCAAATTAAAGGTAAGTAATCTAAAAGTTTTTGGAGATTCTGAAATAGTTGTAAAATAGATCCGAAATCAAATACATTGTGTTTCTCCTCACTTAAAGGCCTATAAAAAGAGGTATGGGATCTACTTAAATGTTTTGATGCATTCAATATTATTTCAATTCCAAGACTTAGAAATGCAGCAGTTGACCTGTTGGCCACATCAGCCGCTAGGCTGGTACCTACTAATAATCGATGCTCTATCGAATTGATTTTCAGACCCTCAGTACCTGATATGATCACCAACCTATGAGTGTTCGATGATGACTAGCAGATTATAGAATGTTTAACAAATGACGAGGTATTTAAAGGAGCAATTATAGATGATGAAGAACATCAGGCCGAGCTAAAGTATGATAATTTCATCCCTAAAGGAGTCAAAACGTTAGAAAGAATGTTCAATTTAAATGAAAAGTTGAGAAGACCAGCCAATGTGAAGACTCACAGCTCATCGCTATAGTTTGAGCTAATAAATTTAGGGACTGAGGCGAATCCTAAATTTGTGAATCTTGGCAAGTGTTGTTCACCAGCGGAAAGAGATAAGTTTGTCAGTCTATTTAAACAATATAAAGATTTTTTCACCTGGACATACGAAGATTTGAAAACATACGATACCAGCATCATCAAGCATGTTGTCCCCATCAAAGCCGGTGTCAAGCCATATCAGCAACCTTTAAGAAAAATGCATCCAAAATTGGAACCGTTGATTCAGAGTGAAGTGAAGAAATTATTGGACGCTAGAATCATTTTTAAGGTCAGACACTCTAAGTGGGTATCACATCTGGTACCAGTGAGAAAAAAATATGGAGAAATCAGACTATGCATGGATTTCAAAAATTTAAACCGCACTTCAGATAAAGATAACTATCCTGTGCCACCCATGGAGCAATTGCTACAAATGGTCTCAGGTTCTGAGCTGTTTTTGTTATTAGACAGTTTCTCTGGCTACAATCAAGTATTAGTAGCGGAAGAAGACAGATTGAAGACAACGTTCAGAACCAAATGGGGAACCTTTGCCTACAGAAGGATGCCCTTTGGGATTATAAATGCTGGAGCGACGTTTCAGAGGGCTATGGACATAGCTTTCCATGGATTGATTGGTCATAGTGCTGTAGTGTACCTTGACGATATTACTATATTCTCGAAGAGAAGAGAAGAGCACGCGTTTCACTTAAGGCATATTTTTTAACGCTGTCGAAAATATGGCATCTCACTCAATCCCAAGAAGTGTGTGTTCACTGTCATGGAGGGCAAGTTGCTAGGTCACATAGTTTCAAAGAAAGGAATATCTATAGACCCAGAAAGAATTAAGGCTATTGAACAAATCCCCTTTCCCCATAATAAAAAGGGGATGCAATCATTTATGGGAACTATAAACTTCATGCGAAGATTTGTGCCTGATTTCGCTCAGATTGTCAAACCGTTGCAGCAGATGGTGAAGCAAAATGCACAATTCAAATGGACTGAGATTGAAAAGAACACATTCAGCAAAATTAAAACTGTTGTTGTACACGCACCCTCCCTGAAAAGCCCAGATTTTGATAAATAATTTATTCTGTATACCTTTGCATCCAATGATTCACTAGCAGGTGTGCTTACGCAAAAGGAAGATGGGGGGGATGAATTCCCAATATATTTCATGAGCACTGGTCTGCAAGGGGCCGAATTAAATTACCCAGCCATTCATAAACAATATTACGCAATATTCAAAGCAGTGAAGCAATTCAGGCCTTATATTTTAAAAAATAGAACCAAGGTGATCGTCCCCTACCCAGCTGTAAGGTCCCTTCTTGTATAGAAGGAGTTAGGAGAAATAAGGGGCAACTGGGTAACAGCTCTTCAAGAGTACGACCTTGAATTCAAGATAGCCTCTATAGTTAAAGGACAAGGGTTGTGCAAACTGATGACTAAAAATGAAAAAAATGAAGAACACGCCTGGGAGGATGAAGCCGAATTACATGTAATGGAGGTATGTCCTTTGTTTACAGCTCCCGAGTCTTGGTATAGAGACCTCGTGCATTACCTGCGGGCAGGGATGTTTCCAGAACATTGGAATTCTAAGCAAAGAAGAGCGCTGCGTCTTAAATCAGCTTCCTATCAAATTGTTGAAGGAGTATTATTCAGAAAAAATTATGACGGAGTTCTTCTCAGATGCTTAGAGAAAGAATATGCGAAGAAAGTAATGTCAGAATTGCATGATGGTCCTGCTGGGGGAAATTATTCAGGGGATACTATAGCCCAAAAAATCCTCAGAGCCGGTTACTATTGGCCTACACTCTTCAAATATGCACACGCACATGTCAGGAAGTGTGATATTTGCCAAAGGTGTAGTGGGAGACAACCTAAAGCAGCAGCACCCCTAAATCCTGTGATGATCATGGAGCCATTCGAGCAATGGGGGTTGGATATCATTGGAGAAATAAAACCAAATTCCTCCCTACAACACAAGTACATTCTTACCACAACTGATTATTTCACTCGCTGGCTCGAAGCAGTCCCGTTGTGCAAAATAAATCAAGACGAGGTCATCAGCTTCCTGCAAGACCACATCATGACCAGGTTTGGAGTTCCAGTTTCGTTAGTTTTTGATAATGCTACGTAATTTTCATCAATTAAATTAACTTCTTTTGCTCATGATAAAGGGATAAAATTTCATTATTCTGCTAATTACTATCCACAAGGAAATGGCCTGGCTAAATCCACTAACAAAAATTTGATTAGAATTTTAAAGAAGACTGTGATAGAAAACCAGAGGAGCTGGCACTCAGCGCTGCCAAACACCCTTTGGGCCAATAGATTCAGCCCCAAGTCTACGATAGGAGTGTCACAGTATACCCTTGTGTATGGTAAAGAATCCATTCTTCCCCCCAATATCATGCTACCATCTTCCATAATAGCTCAAGAGTCCATAGGGTCGGAGAATGAAGTTTTACAGATGAAGATATGCAATATTCTGAAAGAAGAAGAGGCTAGATCTAAAGCCAGAGAACGCTTTAAGAAACAGCAGGAGTTAATAAAGAGATGGTTCGACAAACATACAGCTGGAACAAAAGACTTTGAAGTGGGAGACTTAGTCCTCAAATGGGATCACCCCCATGATGAGAAAGGAAAGCATACTAAATTCCAGCAGTTGTGGGTAGGCCCTTTTCAGATTGCGGCAAAGCTTGGCCCTTCTACTTATAAGTTGCACGATATACAGGGATGGGAAGAGAACTTACCAGTAAATGGTTTGGTTCTCAAGCCTTATTTTTTCTGAGTTTCTTTGAGTTCTTCTGTCTTGTATATAAATAATCTGTTTGGCTGTCTTTTGAGTCATGTTTTTCAGTTTGTTTTAGTTTGAGTTTTCTTGATTTCAATAAAGGGAACGAACCCACGGTTGAATGGGGAACATCAAAATTTTTGGGAATTATAAACATTTTTGGGTATCAGACTGTGTGTTGTTGTTTGTCTAAAAGAACTTCTTCTAGTTTAGCAGTTTTCTCGAATAGCTCTGAGTGCATTGAAGTCCTGCTTAACCCCTGTGAAATAAACCAGATTCAAAGAGTCTGGAATACTATGTTGAGGCTCCATCCACGTCAGACTTAAAATGTTCTAAGGGGCAATAGCAAAGGACCCATGGAAAGGAGCAGGGTGAACAGTATATTAAATATAAATGATCCCATGACAAGAAACGAATGCCAAAAGGAAAATAAGAGTAAAAAACTCCTATGAAAGCACCATACATCAAAGCAAATGCTGAATCATAAGTACTAAATTGCTGAAAGTTCCTCTCCGTCCGTGAACTGAAACATGAAGTACACCGCTCACACAAAAGGACACTATGGGATAGAGGAGCCTGAATTAAAATTCAGAAAGAAAGGCATGCAGGAGGACTCATATGAAAAGGGACAAAAGTCCAAAAGCACAAAAAGTGGTAAAGTGGCATGGGAATGAGGAACAAACGAATATTTATGTTTACCATATGCTACAATCCTATGGTGTCCAATCTATCAGCTACCTGAAGACAAAAGTAATAATGAAACTCATCCTCTGGCCTCAACAGAGTTATCTGGACTTGAAAATCTTGTTTTCCACTCTCCCAAATTGGACTATCATTAATGATTAAAGGTACACACTTCCATCATTTGAGAAATCTCGATAGCTAGAAGAATTCAATAGATGCATTTGTTGTTAAACAGTCTGTCACTCAAAGAATAATCACCCAAAGATCTAGGTTCACCAGGTAATCGCCAATTGTTGCAGCTACAACCGTTCTCCCCAAATTTTGTAAATTTTGGGCCCCTCCTCATGATTTAGCGTTGTTTTTAATCGTTGGATCCTTTGAACCTTTTAGTCATGCTTTAATGTTGGATGATTTTAAAAGATTGACTCTCAGCCTGTTTTCAGAGATTGCATGTGTTTGAAGTTGTTTGGGTCGTCGATTGTGAGTTTGGTTTTGCTGATGGATTTTTGAAAGGCCGTTGTTTTGGAGGTGAGATAGATTTTGACCGCTGTTGAAATTTAAAGCTGTCTGAATGCTTAAATTTTCTTTTTGATTGGGCATCAATTTTTTTAATCAGAAGCCGTAGCCATTTTCTCTTCCACCGTTTCGGCTCCCAAAGCGGCTTAGCACTCGAAGTATAAAGCGCTCCAACTGTCGATGCATGTTGACCTTTAGTCGCGTACCCATAGCCTTTTCTCTTCCATCGTCGCGACTGGGAAAGTCACTTGGATTCCGATGTGATGTCTTCCGAATTCTGATTAAAACTTTTCCCGCCCACATTTCGCATGACTTTAGCCCTTGTCTCTTCCGTCGTTGTGGCTAGGAAAGTCATTTTGCTTCCGATGTTGGTGCTCTTTCGACTCACGATTGGAACTTCTCCCGCCCGTGTTTCGGGTCATATATTTTCCTGTTGTTGGTGGTTTCTTTCGAACCCGTAGGTAGACAAAGTAGGGGTGCTAGCGTTCGTTAACCCTTGTGGCCTTAATGCGGTACTTGGCCTCTCTTAATTCTTAGCCATTTTTTATATGATTTGAATACGGTTCTGATGAATGATGCGCATCATTTGATTGCAGGTGGGTTCCGTAGCTTGGTCACCACTACGACGCGCAGGAATAGCTGGGCAGGGTTTGGAAGAAGTCGAACCGTGGCCATCCGGATAACTAGCAAGACAAACAAAGGAAAAGACAAATTGAATGGCGACAAAGGCACGGGCCAGAAAGATCTATTAGTTACTAATCAGATCATGAATGCATACAAAAAATAAAATGGGAAGATGAAACATTTTAAGGGAGGGGAAAAGTCATATGTTAGGGGGAACCCAAGCGATCTACTGGTTTTTAAATATTTGAAAGTTAGTAGCTAGAAGGGGCTTTTTCCCTGGCAAACTTGTAAACTTTTGCTTGTAAGAAGAACTATTTCGTTTTACAAACCAAAAAGTGAAAATTTTACCTGTTGGAGAAAGTGCTATGTGGAATGGATCAATGCGTTTTAAATGAAAGATGTTGAATGGGAACTATTTCATTTTCAACTGTGTTTCATTAGCTGTGAGAATGTTCTAACTTCTTGAACCTATGTTCTTGTCTGAATATTCTTTAGTGCTTTATGATGTTCTTCCACTATGAGTAATGGGATGTTTTAATTGTTGATGAGCTATCTTGTCATGTATACTTTTACTCATGTTTATATGTTTGGTTATAAGAACAGCTATCTGTGATTTGCCATAACACATGAACAGTAGCGCATTACTCATAAATTAATATCCAGCTCTCTAGAGATAGTTTAGTTAGTTTATTTTATCACTGCATATGTGATTTAGAGGCTTGTGAGTCCTAAGACGAGAGGGAAGAACCTGCGCATCACATTGTGACCGCTCCTTGCATTCTTTTTCACCCTGCATTGTTAATTAGGCATGTGCATATCATACTTAAGTCATAAAATACAAAAACATACACGGTGGATCGGGTCGCAACCGGTAAAACCTTTGTTTTTTTTTTTACTTGACCTACGGTAGTCGAACCGCAAACCGAATGGATTCCCTACACCAAACAGTCATGGGCTAGTTGGGAACATTGACTGGGGAGAATCCCTTACTGTTGTTTCCTGCGAATTTCTGGGCCTCAACAAATCCATATTTCAGTTTTCAGTTTTTTATGTAAATCATGGCCGATGTGTCACCTACGAGTTTGTTAGAAGTTGTTTTTCAGTTGTAACAAATTTTGATTCTCGAATGTCGGTTTAGGAAGTCCAAAATGCTATAAACACTACTACATTTTGACCAAAAATCCGACGGCCATCATGTCGGATTTTCGACACTTCCCTGTCGCATGTACGACACTTTGGTTTTTTTTGAAGTGTCGGAAACTTGTCGTCGGTTATGCGACACTTAAGTAACTGTCGCTTAAGCGACACTTAAGTAACCGTCGCTTGAATTTAAATCATCGGTTATCCGACACTTTTTAAGCGACAATGACGAAATTTTTTAAAAACATTTACACCCACAGGCGTCGCTTAAACGACAGAGAGACGGATTAAGCGTCGAATCAGCGACATAAAGAACTGTCGCTTAAGCGACAGATAAGCGACAGAAGGTAATTTATTTTTTTTTAAATAATTGTAAATTGGATATAAGAAAACTCTCAAGATAGCATATTATCAAGCCAAGTGCAAGCTTTGGGTGATTCTGTTAAATTATCAAGGTTAATTGTGTGCATACATATCACATTAAGACCTTTAAAGTTGCATGCATCTTCTTCCTGCACTAAATTGGCATACATATAACATTAAGAATTCACGAGTTGCATGCATATTCTTCCTACACTAAATGACATATTGATTGTAACTTATATAATCATATATGTTGTTACCCACATACTATAGTATTTAATTTAATTTTTTGATGTTTTGATAAAGGCAAAGTCTCATATTTACACAACAAGAAGCATGCATATGACATCAAAAGGACTTATAAACAAATAAGTAGAGCGAAAGATTAAATTTTTGAGATAGCATTCTCATGAAAAAGCAAATCAAGTTCATTATAAACCTCAATGTTAATGCATATGCTGTTCAAGTCTAACAAACACAAAAGCTGAGTGTGGACACTTGAAACCCCTTATGGTTTATAAACTTCAATTTGAATACATATGCTGGTAATGTGCAAGTCTAACCAGCACAAAAGCTGAACATAAACACTTGAATCCCCCGGTAATGTTTAAGGCATAGAAATTGTCCCTGACCTTTGCAATTAAACAACATCAACATCACTATCTATTTCTAGCTTTCTTTTGTAATACTTTTCTAGGAGTCCAATCCTTTCATGCTCCAATTCATTCTTGACAGCTAATTCCTCCTGTAACTGTCTTAGATTGATTTACCTTCTCTTGTTGTCGTGCATTTTAATAAGTTATTGCCTCTTTCGTTCATATTCTTCAGAATTTCTGGAACTGGTTTCAACTATGACTATTCTTCTTGCAATATCTTCAGCCATTCTGTAATAAGACAACATGATCACGAAAAATGCTTTAGAAACAGAGAAGAAGAATGTGCAAACAGGGAATATTGCATAAAAGCATACTTCATTAAGTTGTAAAGCTTCCTATGATTGATGACTGAACAGCTTGAAATTGCATTGAGAGTATCTAGGTGCTTCCCAATTCACTCATGCAGTGGATCATGTTGGAAAGAAAAAGCATCAAATCAATGTCAAACCATTGGAAAGCTATGGTATCTACTTTCTCTAAATAGGAAGGTTCCCCGCATGGAGGATTGGTCATAGTGTATGTTTTGGTTCAAATGCTATTATGGCCGATGTTGAGTTGGTGAAGTAGTCTCTCCCTTCGATATATAGACAAAAAAATTTAACATGAAAACCAATGATACTTGTCATGGGTAGTTCCTGAGTTCCTGATAAACTCATTGTAAGCATATTTTCAAATAAGGGTAAATCCATACTTATTAGTATATTTTCAAATAAGGGCAACTCCATACTTAGGCATCTATGATTGCAACATTTTTTTTTATATTGTATCAATATCAGTCATAACAGTGTAGGTGTTGCAGGGCGCTGTCCAAATCATCATCCCTTAAAGCAACCAACAATCAAACTCTGAAAAGGATGGGTGA